>SJYW01008390.1:83099-103750 GCA_006410735.1 Raphicerus campestris
CCATCTTGTTGCGTTTCATGTCGTATTTGTTAGATGATTCTGAACAAAGTGGACAATGCTAGTAACAGAAGCCTGCCTTTCATCAACAGGGGCAAATGGGCTTGAGCTTTCAAGGGCCGAAAGGTGAAAAGGTGAGTGCTCTTTGTTTGGGGCGTTTTCCTGGCCAAAGTCACAGGTCTAAGCAGGATAAGGTTTCCGCCTCTGGGCCTCCTCTTGGACCCTGACGACCGCAGCCACCCTTCTCCGAACATTCTTGCGACTATTAGTATTCGCCTGGAGGTCGCGGCCAGAATGCTCTGAGATGACTTCGTGTGGGGTCTGGCCCACAGGTGCAGCTTTAGTGAGGCCGCTGTTCCTCCTCCCTGCTCACCGCGGGCGGTCACAGTGTCCTCAGGTGGTGATAAAGCCCAAGCCTGGCTTCTTCCTGAAAGGGCCAAACGTAGGACGTGACTGTTAGCGGCACAACCACACTGAAGGCCTGAAGATGAGGCCACTGCACCCGAGTTGGGAGGAAAAGCGCCGTGGAGGCAGGGGGCACAGACGGGCAGGGGACGCTCACCCTGGGCGAGAGAGGGGCAGGCCCTGGGTCCCCAGTGCTCTGGGGGTGCTCTGCGCCGGTTTGCCTGGACCCGGCCGGTGAGACGCGCTCCGAGCGCTGGCTGCTGGGATTGCGGCAGCACCCGGTTCCCAAGCTGGTGCAGACGATGGCCACGTGGAGTGGGCGACCAGAGGCCTCCTCTTCTCAGCCCAGGTTTCCACCCCGCCTTTTGTAAACCTCAGAGGAAAGGGATTCGGCGCCGGGCGCAGCGGAGGTCTTTGGATCTCAGTTGCTGCGTGGTGCCGAGGTTTTGGTACTTCCCGCTTGCCAGCGGTGGGGCTTCCAGGAAGGAATCCCTGGCGCTTCTCTCCTCGTTGGTTTATACGAAGAGAGCTTTCCCTCTGGGCACTACGAGGCAGCCGGTGCCCCTTCCTCCACGCCATCAAATGTGTCCGGCCGGCGTGTGTGTGCCGGTGTGTATTACTCGTGCGGTCTCGATGCGCGGTCTGTGTGCGTGGGCACACATCCACGTGTCCTCCGGGCATTCAGGTTCTGTTGTCACGGGGTGGCAGCCGCTCTGACCGCAGAGTGGGACAGCCTTCTCCTGGCTTTGTATCCTTAGTGGACTGTCTTCCTTCGGACACTTGATTTTCTGCTGTGGCGAGGACAGGCTGCCACAGAACCCAGTCACGTTTTTCAAACAGTTCTATTCTTGATGTTGGAGAAGGCGATGGCACCCCACTCCAGTACTCTTGCCTAGAAAATCCCATGGACGGAGGACCCTGGTGGGCTGCAGTCCGTGGGGTCGCTAAGAGTTGGACATGACTGAGCGACTTCACTCTCACTTTTCACTTTCATGCATTGGAGAAGGAAATGGCAACCCACTCCAGTGTTCTTGCCTGGAGAATCCCAGGGACAGGGGAGCCTGGTGGGCTGCTGTCTATGGGTCGCATAGAGTCGGTCACGACTGAAGCAACGCAGCAGCATTCTTGATGTTTCCCCCTTCCGCCTTTCTCCGGCCGGTGTAATTATTTTTATGCCTGATTAACCCCCAGTTTTTGCCTCATCAGGGTGATCAAGGGGTCAGTGGGCCCCCAGGATTACCAGGACAGGCTCAAGTCATCACGAAAGGAGACACAGCCATGCGGGGCGAGAAGGTAGGGGCGGACTGCGTCCAGTGAGCGCTGCCTTCCTAGTCCTGAGGGGTTTCCAGGNGCATAGAGTCGGTTACGACTGAAGCAATGCAGCAGCATTTTTGATGTTTCCCCCTTCCGCCTTTCTCTGGCCGGTGTAATTATTTTTATGCCCGATTAACCCCCAGTTTTTGCCTCATCAGGGTGATCAAGGGGTCAGCGGGCCACCAGGATTACCAGGACAGGCTCAAGTCATCACGAAAGGAGACACAGCCATGCGGGGCGAAAAGGTAGGGGCGGACTGCGTCCAGTGAGCGCTGCCTTCCTAGTCCTGAGGGGTTTCCAGGGGATAAAGACAAACTGGGTCAAAGTTCAGTTTCTCCGGTTCTGTTCACGCTGACCTGGAAGACAGGGGTGTGGACTCCCCATCATATGAGAAGTGAGCCCCTTGAGAGCAGAGGCAGCGGCTCCGGCTGCAGCCAGACCGGCCGGAGGCCAACCTCCCGTGCGAGGGTCGCGGTGGGGGCGGCCGGGGCTGTGCCGGGGAGGGTCGGGCCCCGCGGACCCGGCGAGCTCCCTGTGCCGTCTCTACGTCCATCCCCCGGTCATGGCAGGAAGTGGATGCCCCAGGCCAGCGTGGCTCTCCTGGTCACTGTAACAGGAAGAGCTGTGATTTTCCCTGTACCTGTTCCGTGTAGCCACTGCACAGTACTCATCTTTCTTTTATGACTTATTTTAGGGTCAAAAAGGTGAACCTGGACTTCCGGTAAGCACCAAAGTCTTGTTCATCGTTATTATTTTGTGTGAAAGATGGTCATGTATTGGCTTTAGGTTACCAGCTTATTTCAGCTTCTTTGGAACATTTGCTTAATTTAGCAGTCTATTTAAATGTGCGAGTGAATCTAACCCTGGCTCTTTCTTTCTGTTAAGGGGCTGCGAGGGTTTGGAGAGAAAGGAGAACCCGGAAAGCCAGGGCCCCGGGTAAGTGCTCCTGGAGCGCCCTCCTGCCTGGTGTGAGGCCGCTTCTCCCCATTGCTAGGGCCACAGGGTCGCAGAGCGTAGACTCCAAGGGCTCTGCAGGGGCTCCCTGAAGCCCTAGGGCAGGAGGAAGGAGGGAGTCGGCGTTAGAGGAGGGTCTCCCAGCCGACACAGTGGTGGAGGAGCCGCCTGCCAGTGCGGGAGACACGGCTTCCGTCCCTGAGTCGGGAGATCGCCTGGAGGAGGAAAGGGCAACCCGCTCCGGTATTCCTGCCTGGGGAATCCCAGGGATGGAGCGGAGGCTTATTCAGAGGACCACCCCTTCTCCCGCCAAGGTAGCGCATCCGCCCCATCAGCCCCGTCTCGGTTGGGCCCTCGCTGAAGAGCCACCTGTTCACCTGCTCAGAGCATCTGGGTGCGCACCTGCTCAGATGCTCCCCACGCCCCGAGTGACAGGAGGCCCACCTCCAACAGCTGAGACGGTTCAGCTTCTTCCCTGAAACGTTGCGTGGAAACCTGTGAACATGAAGCCGCGGTGTATCAGCCGCCAAACACGCCCCAGCCAGTCGGAAAACCTCCCTGGTGTCAGCTCTGCAGCCAGCTGTCCTGACGCCTGAGGAGACTCGGAGTGAATCACCCTCCAGTTTTTAAACATCACAAAGTCGCCTGTCATTGTAGCCCTTTCAGCGCATAGTGATTTAATGTATCTCCCATGACTTACTACTGTAGCGTGGCCAGTTCACCCAGAGAATTCATGCAGTGTATTTGATTCAAACCCGTGGGGTTAGAGCATAGCTATTACTATTATTTATGCACTAAGTGAGTGAAGTCCTGTCCGACTCTGCGACCCCATGGACTGTGGCCTATCAGGCTCCTCAGTCCATGGAATTTTCCAGGCAAGAGTACTGGAGTGGGTTACCATTTCCTTCTCCAATTTATGCACTACTAATATTTAAATTTTTATTGTACAGGGAAAACCCGGAAAAGATGGTGAAAAAGGAGAAAAAGGGAGTCCGGTGAGTATTTCTCTATGATTTCTTAAAAAGCAAGCTGTTGCTCTTGCTCCTGATGACTGTTGCTGCTTTCTGTCCCATTTTAGGGGTTTCCGGGCGATTCAGGGTACCCAGGACAGCCAGGCCGAGGCGGTGTGAAGGTGAGTGGCGACCCTACTTCTTTTTGTTTTTTGCCTTTATTTTGATCAGCCTAAAAGATGTCCCTAGACTAAAGGGCCATGCGCTCAAAGAATATTATGTGTGTCCCGTGTGAGAAAACACAGCTTAGTGGTTCTGTTTGTGTCNCATGCTGCAGTCCATGGGGTCGCAAAGAGGCGGACACGACTGAGTGACTGAGCTAACTGAAGGATGCACGGGAGCTGATATTAACTCGGAGAGAAAACGCTACAAAATACCACAGCAGCTTTCAACCAAGTGATGAGTTTTCCTGACCCCTGCTAACCTTCCCAGCGGGTGGAAATACTGCGTGGCCCCTCCGGGGACCAGCACATGGAGGTTGAGCGTCTTTGCTGATCCCCCAGGAGAGCGGAGCGAAGCATGCTCAGCTCCCAGGGGCACTTCCAGCCCAGGGCCAGCTCCGGCCAGCGGTGTCTGTCCAGCGGCGCTTTCTGCCGGGATAGACCTTCTCGGTCAGCACCGTCTAGTTTGGGCACCCCTGCCCGGTGGTGGCTACTGAGTCCTTGAAGTGTGGCCGTGGGACTAAGGAACCGAGGCTTAATGTTAAGTTTTTAAAGCGTAGTGGGCAGCGCAGACTTGTCGCCCCCTCTCCCGACTTCTGGAAGGGCCCTGGCTGGCTTCGGCCGCGTCTCTGAGATGCGGTAACTGCCCGTCTGGGCGGAGCAGCTGCCCCACAACTTAGCTGGCACCATCTGACTCCTTGGAGGCCAGATGAGCAGACATATGTCAGCCCCACGGTGATGCCTCCCTAGCGTGCCAGCCCCCAAACCCCTCCAATCTGAGCCCCCATGTCTGTGTCCGAGGCAGGCTTTCCTAGATAACACCTGACTCCACGGGGCCCACGGGGTGTGGGGGGACCCAGGACGGGCTCTGTGGCGGGAAATCAGCACTTTCTGGCTTGTGGTCCTGGACATATCACCGACCTTCTCTGAATATTAGTTTCTCACCTACGGAGCGGCCGTTCCCGCCGTTTTCCCTACAGAGTTGGGCTAAGAGTCAGGGGTGCCCCAGGATGGGACACCTTGCAGGCGTGTGGGGAATGGGAGCTGTGTTGCCGTCTAGAGGTGATGTGGATTTGGGTGTCTCCCTGCCCTCTGGCTCCCCCCATTCAGGAGCACAGGTTACACATAGACACAGAGGTGTGTGCGTGCGTGCATGCGTGTGTGTGCGTGCACGTGTGTGTGGTTCACAGACATCCAAAATCCATTTCAAAGGGAGTTTACCAAAAGGGGCTCAAGCCACACGAATCCTGCCTAGTGAGCAGGGAGCCTGCAGACTCCTCTCAGAGAGCAGCTCACTGAGACAGTCGTTGGAAGTCCTGGCTCTTCCCTCTGCTTGGGAGGCTGGAGGAAGCACCTTCCAGGGGTGTGGGCCTCCTTTGAGGATCCTGCCTTCCAGGAGCTGAGAGATAGTCTCTTGGGAAACTTACTCCTGTTCCATTGACGGCTCAGGTCGCAGTTACAGAGCTGGCCGGGTGCTCGCCACGGGCGTCTCCTCTGCCCAGGTGCCCTGCACCTTCTCATCTCTTCTGGAATTAGGGCCGTGAGTGAGGAAGGAAAGCTGCGTTGATTTCAGCGTGGCTCTTCCCAGCGCCGGCTCTGGCTCCTGGGCCCAGGGAGTCGCAATCCAGCCCCCGCCAGTCAGAGCTGATCTGTTCTGGGCAAAGTTAGCAGCTGTGAAGGGCAAGGAAAGTCCCCGGCGACTGGCCCACGGGCTGGGGACAGCTGCTTTTCCGTGCCTGCCCCCGCCAGCGGTCCCTCCTAAAGGCTTTTTCAGGGCAACGTGGCAGTGAGGGCAGCTCAGGGCTTGGTCACAGAGCTGCTGGCTGGCTCCCAGACAGGGAACAGGGAAACCTACGCCCGTCCCACTGTCCAGGCATCCTGGCTCCTTGTTGGCTCTGCTTGGCTCTCCGGACGAGCGAGCGTCTTTGCTGGGGGCATCATAAGGCTTTGTTCTTGCAGGGTCCTCAAGGTGCGCCGGGGCTCATGGGCCAGCCAGGAGCCAAGGGCGAGCCCGGCGAGATCTACTTCGACATACGGCTCAAGGGCGACAAAGGAGACCCCGGCTTCCCAGGCCAGCCCGGCATGCCAGGCAGAGCGGGCGCCCCCGGAAGAGACGGCCAACCGGGCCTGCCCGGCCCCAGAGGCTCCCCGGTAGGTGGATTCCCAGACTCTGAACGTGTGCTTGACGGATGGATGTGCAGATAAACGAGTCATTGGTGTCGTAACTGCCTGCTTCCACTTGGGGGTCATTGTCATAGACTTGTCCCTCGTCCCCTGGGAAAGCTGTGGTCTGTGAACTCGGGAGCTGAGGACCTCGCCTTGAACAATGAGATGATAAGGGCCCCCCATCTTCTGATGGATCTGGGGGGACTGAAAAGGTGCCCACCTGTTGGATGGGAGGTGAAGTTTAAAGTTAACGGCGTTCAAGTCGCCCTTTCAGAGAAGATTCCAGAGATGAATGCCTTCCTCTGTGGTGTGTGCCCTGGTCTGGGGGGAGGCAGGCAGGGTGATTGCTCTGCTGAGACGGAAGAATGCTGGTTTCGCTGATTAACTGCAGGTTGACCTTTGCTGACGGGTCGAGGTGAATAAGTGGCACGGCCACGTTAGACCCTAGTCACTCATTTACCACGGAGGCTGGGAAATGTGTGCTAGCTCGAGCGCTGGTATGTCCGCTGATAACGCTCTCTTTTTCACTCCAGGGTTCAGTAGGATTGAAAGGGGAACGTGGCCCCCCGGGAGGCGTCGGATTCCCTGGGAGCCGTGGTGACATCGGCCCTCCGGGGCCTCCAGGCTTCGGCCCGATTGGCCCCATTGGTGACAAAGGACAGATGGGCTTCCCAGGAACCCCCGGGGCCCCAGGCCAGCCAGGTGAGGCCCGAGGTCCTCGGGTGCTGCCCCAGAGCACCAGGAGCCTGGGCTCAGCCGTGTGCGGGTGTGGGTCTGGTTCCAGTCCTGCCAGGAGGGGGACTGTGGCCTGGACAAGCCCTTCCTTAGCATTCCCGTATGTCATCCCTTCCTTTATGAGCTGGGCCAGGTGATGTGTATAGCCTCTGGATGGCAAGAAGTTGAATTTAAGGTAATTGCCTTATAAATAACTGCCATGCATGGCAGCCCTCTCTGGTATTCTTCCCTGGAGAATCCCATGGGCAGAGGAGCCTGGCAGGCTCCAGTACAGGGGGTCGCAAAGAGTCGGACATGACTGAAGCGACAGCACGCGGCACGCACATGCCGTAGGTACCCGCGAAAATCAGCCCTTTATGTGGACGTTACAGCAGCATAAGCCCGCGCTCCGCTTTTCCCGGTGAGTGGCCCACTTTGGCTTCTGTGTATCCCAGGCCACGTCCTTCCACCCCGCCGCCGACCTGCACACACTCAGTGGTGGGTCCACAGCCACGCCGACTTGGCTGTTAGTCCTGTGCCAGTTTCCTGCCAGGCTTCCGTGTTGCTCCGGGTGCCACGCATGCTGGAGGCAGCAAGCCAGAGCTCCCGCCCTCCCAGAGCCCGCCGCCTAGGCGTCAGCAGAGAGCCTGCCGCCTGGGCATCAGCAGAGGATGTGGGGGGCGGGCCGTGTGAGGGATCCCACGGATGCGCTCCACGGCGTCGCCGTCCCTGGTTCACCATCAGGGACTGCAGGGAAGGGGGCTCCCCAGGGCCCGCACACAGTCGCTGCTCACTGACCTGTTAGCTGACGGATTCACTGGAAGGACTGAGGCTGAAGCTGAAGCTCCAGTACTTTGGCCACCTGATGTGAACAACCGACTCACCGGAAAAGACCCTGATGCTGGGAGAGATTGAGGGCAGGAAGAGAAAGGGACAACAGGGGATGAGATGGTTGGATGGCATCACTGACGCGATAGACCTGAGTCTGGGCAAACTCCAGGAGATGGTGAAGGACAGGGAGGCCTGGCGTGCTGCGGTCCATGGGGTTGCAGAGTCAGACACGGCCGAGCGACTGAGCAGCAACCGAGAAGACAGGGAGCACTGACATGGTTGCCGGCAAAACGTGGAAAAGGAGGTCAGGAGTGACCTGGACACAGGACAGAGGACGCGAGCTTTACTGAGACGTTTTAAAGGCTGGAGAAGTGGGTGGAAGGTGCCCGGGGTTGATTCCAGTGGTGTGAGCGGGAAACCCTGCGGAGTGCAATGACTCAGCGGTGGACGGCCAGAGTTGCCAGGAAGAGTTGCCCGCTGTCCTGAGCCGGTGTCCAGCCCCGAGTTCCTCAGTCTCGGCCCCCACTGGGAGCCGTCATCTCCCTGTGACGGCACAGGATGAGCCGTCAGCTCGGCGCTGTGGGAGATGCCAGCGGCCTCTGATGGACGTCCGCACCTGGCTTGCTGTGCTGCTTCTTGCTGCTGTCTTTGCTGGGTGATCACTGGTTACTTGGCCTCAAGTTAGGACTTACTGGTTTGCTGTGTAGCAAGGATCTGAGAAATGTCTCATTTATGATTCCTTTCGGGACAGGACGTCCTGGGCTTGACTTAGGAAGCCCCTCGGTCTTGGAGAAGGGGCCGTCCTACTCCTGATTCCCGGAGCACCGTCTCGAGTGTTCTTTGTGCTTCTTGAATCTGAACACTGCTGCTGCTAAGTCGCTTCAGTCGTGTCCGACTCTGTGTGATCCCATAGACGGCAGCCCACCAGGCTCCGCCGTCCCAGGGATTATCCAGGCAAGAGTACTGCAGTGGGTTGCCATTACCTTCTTCGAATCTGAACACTGGCAGAGTGTAGATAGGAATCAGCTTTTTTTTTTTGGCCAGAAACCAGCATCATCAGAAAAGCCAGTGGGGTATACACAGATAGGTCTTAAGAGGATAGGAAGAAGGTTGTGGAAGGTGGAAAGCTAGCAGTGCTGTTGGTCATCATCCACGTTCTGGAAGTCCCTGGGCCGTTCCTGACCCCAGCAGCTCTGGGATTAGACCCAGCTGCTCTGATCGGCCTGAGCTGTGTTTTCTCTGAGGATCGTAAAAGCCTCATTCCCAGGCCTGGAGCTGATAGCAGAGATGTGTTGGGGTCAGGCCCTGGCGGTTCCCACAGTCTGTAGCTAACGAGAGTGCTGGCCGCCCTCGGGAGGACCTCTTTATCCTGAATTCTTTAAGGTGCACGATGATTCAGTGGGGATGAGGCCCGTGGTCCTTCCCTGACACAGCTCAATCCTGACACCCAGTGGTCCTTGCAGGCANACCGGAAAAGACCCTGATGCTGGGAGAGATTGAGGGCAGGAAGAGAAAGGGACGACAGGGGATGAGATGGTTGGATGGCATCACTGACGCAATAGACCTGAGTCTGGGCAAACTCCAGGAGATGGTGAAGGACAGGGAGGCCTGGCGTGCTGCGGTCCATGGGGTTGCAGAGTCAGACACGGCCGAGCGACTGAGCAGCAACCGAGAAGACAGGGAGCACTGACATGGTTGCCGGCAAAACGTGGAAAAGGAGGTCAGGAGTGACCTGGACACAGGACAGAGGACGCGAGCTTTACTGAGACGTTTTAAAGGCTGGAGAAGTGGGTGGAAGGTGCCCGGGGTTGATTCCAGTGGTGTGAGCGGGAAACCCTGCGGAGTGCAATGACTCAGCGGTGGACGGCCAGAGTTGCCAGGAAGAGTTGCCCGCTGTCCTGAGCCAGTGTCCAGCCCCGAGTTCCTCAGTCTCGGCCCCCACTGGGAGCTGTCATCTCCCTGTGACGGCACAGGATGAGCCGTCAGCTCGGTGCTGCGGGAGATGCCAGCGGCCTCTGATGGACGTCCGCACCTGGCTTGCTGTGCTGCTTCTTGCTACTGTCTTTGCTGGGGGGTCACTGGTTACTTGGCCTCAAGTTAGGACTTACCTGTTTGCTGTGTAGCAAGGATCTGAGAAATGTCTC
This sequence comes from Raphicerus campestris, assembly GCA_006410735.1. Classification (NCBI taxonomy): domain Eukaryota; kingdom Metazoa; phylum Chordata; class Mammalia; order Artiodactyla; family Bovidae; genus Raphicerus; species Raphicerus campestris. The sequence goes on from SJYW01008390.1 coordinate 92,796, forward strand.
ATTTATGATTCCTTTCGGGACAGGACGTCCTGGGCTTGACTTAGGAAGCCCCTCGGTCTTGGAGAAGGGGCCGTCCTACTCCTGATTCCCGGAGCACCGTCTCGAGTGTTCTTTGTGCTTCTTGAATCTGAACACTGCTGCTGCTAAGTCGCTTCAGTCGTGTCCGACTCTGTGTGACCCCATAGGCGGCAGCCCACCAGGCTCCGCCGTCCCAGGGATTATCCAGGCAAGAGTACTGCAGTGGGTTGCCATTACCTTCTTCGAATCTGAACACTGGCAGGGTGTAGATAGGAATCAGCTTTTTTTTTTTGGCCAGAAACCAGCATCATCAGAAAAGCCAGTGGGGTACACACAGATAGGTCTTAAGAGGATGGGAAGAAGGTTCTGGAAGGTGGAAAGCTAGCAGTGCTGTTGGTCATCATCCACGTTCTGGAAGTCCCTGGGCCGTTCCTGACCCCGGCAGCTCTGGGATTAGAGCCACCTACTCTGATCGGCCAGAGCTGTGTTTTCTCTGAGGATCGTAAAAGCCTCATTCCCAGGCCTGGAGCTGATAGCAGAGATGTGTTGGGGTCAGGCCCTGGCGGTTCCCACAGTCTGTAGCTAACGAGAGTGCTGGCCGCCCTCGGGAGGACCTCTTTATCCTGAATTCTTTAAGGTGCACGATGATTCAGTGGGGATGAGGCCCGTGGTCCTTCCCTGACACAGCTCAATCCTGACACCCAGTGGTCCTTGCAGGCATGGTCGCTCAGGGGCTGGGCCTGCCCCTCCCAGCTTGCAGAGGGAAAGGGGGCTTTTATGGGCTGCTGGCGACAACCCAGCTCACATCACCCGCAGAGCGGGTCCTGAAGATGACTTCCAGTGGACGGGCCTCAGCGCCAGTCCTCTCTGAGACGCTCAGGGAGCCGGCCAGAGGGTCCTGACTTGGACAGGTGGTGACCCAGGGTCGCCTTGCTCTCTGCGTGTGCAGAGTTTTCAGCTTTTCGTGACTCTTGTTTTGGACATGTAAGAGATGCCTGTGTCGACCGAACATCCGGGTCAGTCTGGACGTTTGTGAAGAAGAGGTGGTCGGTCTCTGTGAGACAGGCTTTGGTCTCCGTGAGACAGGCTTCCGTCTCCGTGAGACAGGCTTCGGTCTCCGTGAGACAGGCTTCGGTGGGAGGAAGGCAGGGAGGCGTGTGGACGGGGCCGCCGCCCTGGATGCGAGGCTGCGGCCCTCACGCCGCGTGTGTGTTCTCTTTCCCCAGGTCCCAAGGGAGAGGCGGGAAAAGTCGTGCCCTTGCCCGGGCCCCCTGGAGCAGAAGGACTTCCCGGGTCCCCCGGCTTCCAGGGGCCACAAGGTACCCTAAGGGTTCTCGTCGGTTCACCTGGGGCCCCCCGGGAAACCACTCCTGTTCTCCTCTGACCGCCGGCCTCTTCTGCCGCAGGTGATCGAGGTTTTCCTGGAAGCCCCGGAAGGCCAGGCCTNACCGTGATCCCATCGTCAGAGGGTCTCTTAGTAGAGCAGGTTCCAGTGGGGCATTCTGGGTCCAGCCCCGGGCAGGCCTTCTCACTGGTCTGTTGGCCCCAGGTCTGGACGGTCTCGGGAAGGAGGCGCATGTGGACCACCGGCCCTGGGTTCATTGTTTTTCTCAGTCACTGTAATTCAGCAAATGTGCTTACACTGAAGGTGATTCAGGGCTTAAATCGCTGTGTTCCAGCGGCGCTGGCCCGTGAGCGGCGCCGTCTCCTTTTTCTTGAGCATTCCATGTGTGTGCTGAGGTCCGGGCTCATTGCTAAAACGCTGGAGGATGCCGTGGTCTGCAAAGGAGACACAGACGTCTCCTGCGGCCCCAGCTCCCCCGGGAGACCGGCCCTGTTACACCCTGGCTCCGGGTTGCCTTCCCTTTATAACAGAGCAGATGGGGAAATGACAAGTGTTGAGTGTGGCTCGGAGTGTAGTATTTAAGCCCCGAGGCAACTCTGTCAAATCAGTGAGCAGCCCAGGGCCTCCGAGTCCAAGCAGGGGCACCTGCTCCGTTTGGTAAGATGTCCCTGGACCGGAAGGACTGAGTGCAGGGCTGGAGAGCGGGTGCCGGGGAGCGGGAGCAGGCGGGGCTGCTTGCGCTGAGCTGAGGGTCTCGGCTTCGGTTCCTCGCAGGTGCGCCGTGTGTGAGGCTCCGGCCATGGTGATGGCCGTGCACAGCCAGACCATCCAGATCCCGCAGTGCCCCGCCGGCTGGTCCTCGCTCTGGATCGGCTACTCCTTTGTGATGGTGAGTGTTCCGGGCAGCTCTGTGTTTCCCCCAGAGAGACGCCCGTGACTCCCCCACCTCTCCTCTCTGGCTACCGCCCTCACTGCTGGGACGCCCTGCGAAGCGTCCCCAGGAGCCTGGACCCCTCTGCTGGGAGGGGACAGTGCGGCTGGGGCGGGGGGCGGTGTCCAGCGCCACCCCAGAGCTCTCCTCTTCCTTGGAGAGGCTGTTCTGAGATGACCCAACAGGATGCTGAGTCGGAGCCTCCCTGGGGGAAGTGGGGGGCGCTCCCGTGGGGAGGGCTCCCAACTCAGCTTTGCCTGGGAGGTGTGATCACGGTCAGATCTGGAACGTTCTGGGACCCTGGGGTCCTAGTCTGGGAATCAAGGGCGTTAGCTTTGTCCTCAGAGGTCCCTTCTGGCTCTAAACCCAGAGTCTGCTTTGCTTGTGTCTGAAATAGCCGTCCTGGAGAGGCTGTCACATCTGACTCTTGTATGTCGTTCATTTTATGCTTTCATTTCTGAGGGCCCTGCTTCAACCCATTTGAACAAACAGTTACCATAGTAGTTTTCTTTCCTCTCTTTCTCTTAAGTTTTTCCTTTTTAAAGAAAAGAAAAAAGGATCCTTTTTCTTGACCTTATAAAAGCACGCATAGCATCTAACGTAGCAAATAAAGGATCTTTGTGGTCCTGTGTCAGTTTGGGTAGAAAGTCTGAGGCTACATCAGTTGGTCCTAGCATCCTTTGCACGGCCTGGCTCCCGTCACAGGCCCCGAGTTAGAAGAGGTTTCCGTGTTCTGCAGAGAGAGGAGTCAGGATGGCGTTTGTTTCAGTGCTGATTAACTGGACTGGTCATCTCCCATCCGGCCATCAGCTGGTTCCTGGCGCTGGGGGCACGTGGCCTGAGGCCACGGGGAGGTGTGGGTGCCCATGAGTGACCACAGGAGGCAGAAGGGGCGGCTCTACAGGAGGGGGCACCCCGATCCCCGCTGACTCACGGTCCCGTCTCCCTGCAGCACACCAGCGCCGGGGCTGAAGGCTCTGGCCAAGCCCTCGCCTCCCCCGGCTCGTGTCTGGAGGAGTTCAGAAGCGCCCCCTTCATTGAGTGCCACGGCCGCGGAACGTGCAATTACTACGCAAACGCTTACAGCTTTTGGCTTGCCACGATAGAGCGGAGCGAGATGTTCAAGTAAGTGGCTCTGGCCCCTCCCCCTCGGCGGCTTTCCTTTACAGTCAGCTGTGATCCACACGCGTGACCGGTGCAGAGTCCCAGAGACGGTTCTCCAGCAGCCCTTAGGGACAATCCTGCTTCCACATGAAAGAATGAATCCGTGAGTCTATTCTGTGGGGCGGATGATCGAGACCGTTTTCAGAGGTGGAGCTCAGGTGACAGGCTTCATTCCTTCATTGCTGAAGAACCATGAAAGAGAAAAGGTTGGTTTCCAAAATGAACCCACGGCAGCATTATTAAGACGACTCACATCTTCAGACAGAGCATTTTAGACACGGCGCCTTTGACCAGCGGGGAGAGCGCAAATATCTTTCGTTTTCGCGGTGTCTGTAAGGCTGAACTGGGCGTATGTGTTGTGAGCTGCCAGTGACTTTTTTAGGCCTGCACGGCGGAAAATTAATTTCAGCACAAATTGCAGCCAGAATGGATAGGGAGGGACTTGTCTTTCTTTTCCACTAACAAAATTCACCTTTGAAACAATGGTCTCGAGTGGCTGCTGACCTCGGGTTAGTCTGGAGCGGGGCCTAGTCTGACCTGGACGAGAACACGTAAAGAGGCGTCTATGCTGTACTCAGTACCTGCAGGAGCTGACGCGGGGTGCTGAGGGGTCTGAACAATCACTTACGTTCTTTCCCCCAAATAAGGACATCTCAGCCTTGGAAATAAGCGCTTCTGTCTTTACCTTTTTGGACAGCATTCTGCAGACCTCTGCTGTGACCCTGCCTCTTTCAAGCTTAGATCATAAGAGTGAAGCAGCCATCTTCCCTATTCGTAAATTTCCAAGCATCAGAAAAGAGGAGCCAGGGGCCTTTCTAGTAGCTCACACAACACTTTATAGGCCGCTGGGAACTTGTCGTCAGCTCTGACTTGACAGTTAGCTACCGAAATGAGCACCAGTTCCTGGGGCTGCCCATTAAAGGGTAATAGGTAACGATGGTTTGCTGTTTCCTCCCCCTCCAAACCAGCAGCCTGGGACAATTAATTCAAATGTCTTCTTAAACAAGACTAGGTGGGGTCCCATTCATTTGAAGAATTTGGAGGCACTAGGATTTTTACCAACTTTGCTAATGTAAACTGCCTCAATTTTTGGACAAGATTATACGGGCTTCTCTTGTGGCTCAGCTGGTAAAGAATCTGCCTGCGATGCGGGAGACTTGGGTTCGATCCCTGGGTTGGGAAGTTCCTCTGGAGAAGGGAAAGGCTACCCACTCCAGTATTCTGGCCTAGAGAATTCCATGGACAGAGGAGCCTGGCGGGCTATAGTCCACGAGGTCACGGAGAGTTGGACACAACTCAGCGATTCAGTGCACATTCTCCTATTATATGGCCACTTTAATTTTAAAAAGATTTGATGAGCACACGTTTTAGGTCAGACTTCACTTTTCAACCATCAAAGGACAGAATTCCTAGGATCAGGAAGCATTTGGAACAGTAAATGTCTTCCCCTCTCTTTGGCCTCTAGTGAGACCACCAGCATGAACATCTTTGCAAAATTATGGAAGTATTTTGAGGCCTGGCTGATTTTCCCAGATCTGTTGTTCATCTCGTCATTCAGTGATAATTTAACGGGCTTCCCTGGTGGCTCAGCTGGTGAAGAACCCACCTGCAATGCAGGAGACCTGGGTTCGATCCCCGAGTTGGGAAGATTCCCTTGGAGAAGGGAATGGCTACCCACTCCAGTATTCTGGCCTGGAGAAGTCCATGGACTATATAGTCTGTGGGGTTGCAAAGAATTGGACGAGCCCTTAGGATCTGTGTGTGTGAAGAGAAGAATATTTTCTTGTCTTGGGGCCGTTTATAATCGAGTTGAGAAAGCAGAAGTTTGATGCTGGCATCCGAAGAGGCTGGGGTGGGGTGGTCCGTGGTGGGCAGTGGCTGAGGCTTCGGGCTCAGACCGACCTGGGTGGCTCTGGGCGTGCTCTCACTCCCTGGGGACGGGATGCAGGTGATAACTCGCAGGTGTTGCCGGGGCCACGGGATGTGCCCAGCGCGGTCCCCACCCGGAGGCGGGGTCCCTGGGGGTCTCCGCGGGGACGGCCCAAGCCACGCGGTGACCCGGCCCCTGTGCTGCGTTGCAGGAAGCCCACGCCGTCCACGCTGAAGGCCGGGGAGCTGCGCACGCACGTCAGCCGGTGCCAGGTGTGCATGAGGAGGACATAACGGAGCCGCCGCAGCCGCGTCACGAATGGTGCTACTCCCTCCTCCCCCCCCCTCCTCCTAACAGCAACGAGCTCTAAAAATATAGCCCGTGTACCTCACTGTCCATACGAAAACCGTAAGGTGCCTGATAGGAATCTGCCAGACTAACACACCCTGCTTCGCTGCCTCCGCTGCTGAAGGAGAACCAAGTCCACGGTGAGCTGCCTGGAGACGCCCCCGGGCACTCCCGATGCAATAAAGAGCATGTCTGTCCTCGAGTCCGCTGCACTCCTGTGTGACGTGAGACCCACCAGAAAACCGAAGGGTGCTAGGAAGGGGTGGGGGCTTCCATCCGGGGGCAGCCCCTTGGCGTCCCGGCGTCCCGACAGATCCGTTCCACCCCCAGGTGGATGGTCTGTTGAGGTCCCTGTCGAGCCGTCTCAGAATTCAGGTTCCCTGGGTCTGTCCAAGTACTGGCCGCGTGGAGCCGATGGCCGGGCCCTCCCGGTGGAAGGACGGGCCGGCAGCCCTGTCTTCCAACCGCCCCCTCCCTCCAAAGAAAAATGTCAGTCTTTCTGCTCCGTGTGGTACTACGCAGCAGCTGCTCTTGCAGAAATCACAGATTTCCTGTGGAATAAAGGTGGTCCCCAAAGTAGGCAGAAAGGAAATATATATATATTTTAGTAATTTATATAGATGTCAGCAATTAGGCAGGACAAGCTGTAGTTTCATTTCCACTGTTAAAATAAAGCTTACATAGTTTCTTTGAAAGCCTGTGTTGTCCTTTAACAGTGTTTTTGTAAACACCAGGGTATCGAATGTGAAACACCAGTTTCCATTGTTCACCTCGAAACCAAAAGTTGTGTATTGCCAAAGCCAAACCCAGGTTCACGGCCGTGGTGTCTGTTACAGGGAGACCTGTCCTTTGAGCTTCTTGTTTTTCTTCTGTGTGAGATATCTTCAGGGTTTTAAACACTAATCACAAACTGAATGACTTGACTTCGAAAGCAACAGCCTTGAAAGGCCTTCATCTTAAGCGCACCCGCGTTCTGCGGCCTGGTGTGAGAAGCAGCTCTGTCCAAGCAGAATGTCAGAGTCTTTATCTGTAGGACATTCAGGCGCTCCCGTGGGTTCTTGTGAGCTGTGCTCAGACTTCAGCAGGGGAGCAGAGGGATTGCAGGGGAGCAGAATCGGACCACTGTGCCTGGAATGACATTTTACTCCAAGCCTCCAAAACGTTTTTAAGACTACTAAGGCCTTCTGTGTAATTCCTTTAAATGTGTATTTCTTAAAAATTCAAATTTGTAATAAAACTATTTGTATAAAAATTAAGCTTTTATTAATTTGTTGCTAGTTTTGCCACAGAAACCTCACAGGAAAGTTTACTGCACAAGCCACTGATAACTCTGTAAGCCCTGCATGCCTTAGCCCATATTTACTTTGCAGTTCTTCCAAATGAGTCGTGGACTGGGTGTCATTTACAGAAATAATTACAAAGGAAAAAAAGTATGGTCTTCTTCGTCCTTCCCTCCTTCTCTCCCATGTGTCCATCTAGGCAGCCATCCTCCCATCCACCCACCTGTCCTTCCATCCATCATCCATCACCCACCCATCCATCCATCCATCTTCCCATCCTTCCATCCATCCACCCCCCACCCATCCATCAACCCACCCATCCTCCATCCACCCACCCATCCTTCCATCCCNATGTCCTTCTGCGTATCGGGGGTGCCTGTGGGCTGTTGTGTGTCGAGACTTTTCTTGCTTAGAACCATGTCAGGTGCACGAGAACGCGAACTAACCGCCTGTGTCTTTCTGTTCAGCTTCCCGTGGACCACAGGTAGATCGTGATTTTCATTTTTATTTCCTGTTTACTGTCTTGGCAAACTTGACATTGACCTTGATTTGGCTGGGACACGGGGGCTCTGGGATGAGTTAGGACATTCCAGAAACCAGTCCAGGATAGGCTAGGTCTGGGCCCTGCTCTCCCATCACCACGAGTCGTTCAAGTGCCCCAGTACCGCCCGTCTCAGGGCTTTCACGGCTCCGTGTTGGCTGACCCACAGGCTCTGAGCCTGAAGAGGCCTCAGAAGCCACGCCCTTTAAGTGGCCGCTCTGAAAGCACGTGTGTCTGCATCCCCTTTGGTGATCATGCCACCCGTTCTTCCCGGGCACCCAGCTCCCGTGGTCACTTTAACTTGGCGGTTTCTGATGACCTCTCAAAACTCACAGGTTCTTTCCAAGGCCTTTCCTTTGGGGACATCCTAAAGCTTAGTTTCAGAAAGAATTAACAACACAAAATCCCCCCTCTCCAGCAGAAAGAGCAGCAAGCTCTCTGCTGTCACCCCGACACAATTTTCTAGGCACTTTCTGACTTTCTGCGGACGTGAGGCCTGCACAGCTGTGAATTGTTTAATCGCCCCGGAGCACAGACCTCTGGCCTGAGAGCAGGGGCTGAGCTCTGATCTGCCTCACACACGCACTCTGGTCTCAGACTTTCAGGAGTAACATGGAGGAGGAGGCTTACGAATTTCAAGGGGCGACACAGCTCATTAGACCTGCGACTCTGTCCCAGACACCCATCTGACGGGGTCGAGACTGCGTCTCTGCAGCAGCTTGAATCCGCCATCCCGGCAGAGGCTGACACGAGCCCCTTTCCTCCACGCTGTGTGTGTGCTCCTGGGGCTGGCAGGCAGACGGTGGCAGATGTGAAAGGCCAATTTCAGTAGCTGTTGCTTAATTGAGCCCTTTAATTCATCTGCATTTGTGTGAATAAAATAGAAGTGGCACAGCACACACGCATCCGGGGAAAACTGAGTGACTCATTCCAGCCTGTGCCCGCGTCTCATCTATTTTCGTGCAAATGTTCCAGCATAAACAGGTGTATCATTAACCGCATTTGTAGTCATTTATCAGCATTGTCAGCTCTGTTCATTCTGTGACTTGAATGTGGTCACTGCTATTGTTTATTTTTTTTAACAAACCGTGATCCCATCGTCAGAGGGTCTCTTAGTAGAGCAGGTTCCAGTGGGGCATTCTGGGTCCAGCCCCGGGCAGGCCTCCTCACTGGTCTGTTGGCCCCAGGTCTGGACGGTCTCTGGAAGGAGGCGCATGTGGACCACCGGCCCTGGGTTCATTGTTTTTCTTAGTCACTGTAATTCAGCAAATGTGCTTACACTGAAGGCGATTCAGGGCTTAAATCGCTGTGTTCCAGCGGCGCTGGCCCATGAGCGGCGCCGTCTCCTTTTTCTTGAGCATTCCATGTGTGTGCTGAGGTCCGGGCTCATTGCTAAAACGCTGGAGGATGCCGTGGTCTGCAAAGGAGACACAGACGTCTCCTGCGGCCCCAGCTCCCCCGGGAGACCGGCCCTGTTACACCCTGGCTCCGGGTTGCCTTCCCTTTATANGATGGTCCTAAAAGAAACAGAGTGTCAAGACTTCTGCTGACAGTGGTCGTTGTTTTCCATCCTGGACATCATGAAGAAGATGGGAGGGAACACGCCCAGAAGATGTGCCACGTGCCCGGGGAGCCGTGTGCCACATGCCCGGGGAGCCGCGTGGCACTGGGGGCACCCTCTGAGCATGGGCAGGTGCGGCAGGGCGCCTTGAGATGCAACAGCTCCTGGTGGGCTGCTGTGGGTGATAGGCTGGCCCGCTCCTCCCCAGGGGCCTGTCTGCCCGCTCGCCTGGGCAGAGACAGGGCAGGGAACTCTGAGATGCAAGTCACGGTCCCGGCACATTCAGAAAAGAGAGGACACCAGCTCTCTCGGAAGCAAATCGATGGCTTAATTTGTGGTTCGCAGTGTTCAGGCCCCAGACCAGCAGCAAGAGCAGCCCTGAGGACCTCGTTACAGACACAGACCCAGGGTCCCAGCCCAGACCTCCAGCCCAGCAGCTCCCAAGAGCTGAGAGCCGACATCCACGTGTGACGAGCCCTTCATGTGGGAAAGACGCACAGTCAGGTGTGAGCCCCCCGGGTTTACTTAAAGAGCAACCTGGAGATGTGAACATGTATTCAAGCTAAAGCGGTTAAAGGTAAAATTGTCTTCTATCCTGTGAGTCCCTTCCTGGGAATGGACTTTCTTTTATGCGTTTTTTATTTTTAATCAGAGTATAATTACTTTATCATACTGTGATGGCTTTTGCCATGCATCAACATGAATTGCCCGTCAGAATGCACATGTCCCCTTCCTCCTGAACCTCCATCCCGCCTCCCTTCCCTATCCCACCCCTCTAGGTTGTCTCAGAGTGTGGACACACTCCTGCAAGTGTGCGATGTGGCAGACACAAGTTCTGGACAAGATGGAGACCCAGGAGGCTGGTCTGGTGAGCTCAGGGAGGACGCACACGCGGCGAGCAGCTAAGACTTCCTGTGAGGCGACGGCTCTGCAGACGCCGGTCCGTGAAGATGCCTGGGTCCCAGTGGTAAGGGCAGAGCCTCCGGCCCATCTGTCCTTAGGCCACAGCCCTACTGTGCGCCACTGGCGGTGACATGCACACACAAACCCCTTAGATAGTCTGTGCCTGGAAAGTACACAACGTGACCTCGTACAAATGTAATAGTCTTGGAACTGGCCAGTGGCAAGAAATGGAAACCGAAATATGAGGCAGGGGGAGCCCGGAAGCTTCTCTGGGCTCTGCCGTTTCTCCCTGACCCCCGTTCTGGACGGTTATTACCCTGCTCCTCAGCAGACCGGCGCACGAGCTCATTTCCTCTGTCTGTCTGTCTTCCACAGAAACCGAGAGACGAGGTTGCATCATGCTTGAAGATATGCTGCAGCCTCATAACCTTTATTTCCAGACTAAACAGTCTAATCTCATTGCCTAATTTCTCCTCAGAAACCCTTAGTCATCTTCAGGGTTCTTCTGTGGAACTGCCTAGAGTTGGACTGATCTGGAGATGCCAGGATAAGGCAAAATTAATTTCACTAGATAAGATAATTTTGTTAGGGTCGTTACAAGTCTGTGGCTAATCCTGATTGCAACACCGGGGGTCCTCACTGGCTGAGAGTGATATTCAGCTGATAGATACAAGAGAAGTAGATTTTAAAACGTGGCATGAATGAAGGGATGTGAAAAATTAAGTAGACGAATAGATAGAATTGATGCTTTTGAATTGTCATGCTGAAGACTCTTGAGAGTCCCTTGGACTGTAAGGAGATCAAACCAGTCAATCCTAAAGGGAATCAACCTTGAATATTCCTTGGAAGGATTGATGCTGAAACTGAAATTCCAATACTTTGGCCACCTGATGGGAAGAACTGACTCCTTGGAAAAGACCTTGGTGCTGGGAAAGATTGAAGGCAAGAGGAGAAGGGGATGATAGAGATTGAGATGGTTGGATGGCATCACCAA
>SJYW01008390.1:105906-124354 GCA_006410735.1 Raphicerus campestris
CCCCCCCCCCCCCAAACCTCCGCTGCAAACACACCCTGTCCCAGGAGGGCGGCTCTGCAGAGGCCCGGCCAGGCCCTGCCTGCCAGGATGCGTGGGCCTCCTGCCCTACCCCCTGCCTTCCAGCGCATGCTCACACATGCATGCACACACACACCCGTTCACACACGCAGACACCGCACACACACACACACACACACACACACGCTGGCTGCTGGGGTCCACGTGCCCGCAACCTCCACACATTCCCATGTGGAACTCCTCCCCTACACACGCCGGTGTTTGGATGGGGTTCCAGCTCAGCTCCACTCTCTCAGAGACCCTCGGAGGCCTGGCATTGCTCCAGGACGGGTGAAGCACCCTGAGGGCAGTGAGGGGCAGCCGCCGGGCTTCCTCAGGGGCCAGCTGCCTGTCTCCAGATGCTGACTCAAGACCCAGGTCCCACGGCAGCCCCTTGCCTCAGGGCACCCAGCATTTCATCCTCCCAAAGTGTGGTCAGCAATCCAGCCCGGCCTCTCTGAGCCCTGTAATACAGAGACGGTCCTGAGTCAGGGCGGCCTCTTGGAGACTCCCTGCGGTTCCCAGGATGGAGCCTCATCACTGGGTGAAGTGGAACCCGTGTGATCCCGGGACTCACAAACAGGACTCGCATCCACCCTCTGCCCCTCGGCTCCCGACCTGGAGTTAAACACGCGGCATCTAAGACGTGCCAATGAGCTGCACGCTGTGGAGTCTAATCGCATTGTGACCGCAAGCTTGGCCAGCCCTGAGCGAGGGGCACCGTCTGAAGTTTTCCTGCCATACTGTGGGGGCAAGATGGTCCTAAAAGAAACAGAGTGTCAAGACTTCTGCTGACAGTGGTCGTTGTTTTCCATCCTGGACATCATGAAGAAGCTGGGAGGGAACACGCCCAGAAGATGTGCCACGTGCCCGGGGAGCCGTGTGCCACGTGCCCAGGGAGCCGCGTGGCACTGGGGGCACCCTCTGAGCATGGGCAGGTGCGGCAGGGCGCCTTGAGATGCAAGAGCTCCTGGTGGGCTGCCGTGGGTGATAGGCTGGCCCGCTCCTCCCCAGGGGCCTCTCTGCCCGCTCGCCTGGGCAGAGACAGGGCAGGGAACTCTGAGATGCGAGTCACGGTCCCGGCACATTCAGAAAAGAGAGGACACCAGCTCTCTCGGAAGCAAATCGATGGCTTAATTTGTGGTTCGCAGTGTTCAGGCCCCAGACCAGCAGCAAGAGCAGCCCTGAGGACCTCGTTACAAACACTGACCCAGGGCCCCAGCCCAGACCTCCAGCCCAGCAGCTCCCAAGAGCTAAGAGCCGACATCCACGTGTGACGAGCCCTTCATGTGGGAAAGACGCACAGTCAGGTGTGAGCCCCCCGGGTTTACTTAAAGAGCAACCTGGAGATGTGAACGTGTATTTAAGCTAAAGCGGTTAAAGGTAAAATTGTCTTCTATCCTGTGAGTCCCTTCCTGGGAATGGACTTTCTTTTATGCGTTTTTTATTTTTAATTAGAGTATAATTACTTTATCATACTGTGATGGCTTTTGCCATGCATCAACATGAATTGCCCGTCAGAATGCACATGTCCCCTTCCTCCTGAACCTCCATCCCGCCTCCCTTCCCTATCCCACCCCTCTAGGTTGTCTCAGAGTGTGGACACACTCCTGCAAGTGTGCGATGTGGCAGACACAAGTTCTGGACAAGATGGAGACCCTGGAGGCTGGTCTGGTGAGCTCAGGGAGGACGCACACGCGGCGAGCACCTAAGACTTCCTGTGAGGCGACGGCTCTGCAGACGCCGGTCCGTGAAGATGCCTGGGTCCCAGTGGTAAGGGCAGAGCCTCCGGCCCATCTGTCCTTAGGCCACAGCCCTACTGTGCGCCACTGGCGGTGACATGCACACACAAACCCCTTAGATAGTCTGTGCCTGGAAAGTACACAACGTGACCTCGTACAAATGTAATAGTCTTGGAACTGGCCAGTGGCAAGAAATGGAAACCGAAATATGAGGCAGGGGGAGCCCGGAAGCTTCTCTGGGCTCTGCCGTTTCTCCCTGACCCCCGTTCTGGACGGTTATTACCCTGCTCCTCAGCAGACCGGCGCACGAGCTCATTTCCTCTGTCTGTCTGTCTTCCACAGAAACCGAGAGACGAGGTTGCATCATGCTTGAAGATATGCTGCAGCCTCATAACCTTTATTTCCAGACTAAACAGTCTAATCTCATTCCCTAATTTCTCCTCAGAAACCCTTAGTCATCTTCAGGGTTCTTCTGTGGAACTGCCTAGAGTTGGACTGATCTGGAGATGCCAGGATAAGGCAAAATTAATTTCACTAGATAAGATAATTTTGTTAGGGTCGTTACAAGTCTGTGGCTAATCCTGATTGCAACACCGGGGGTCCTCACTGGCTGAGAGTGATATTCAGCTGATAGATACAAGAGAAGTAGATTTTAAAACGTGGCATGAATGAAGGGATGTGAAAAATAAAGTAGACGAATAGATAGAATTGATGCTTTTGAATTGTCATGCTGAAGACTCTTGAGAGTCCCTTGGACTGTAAGGAGATCAAACCAGTCAATCCTAAAGGGAATCAACCTTGAATATTCCTTGGAAGGATTGATGCTGAAACTGAAATTCCAATACTTTGGCCACCTGATGGGAAGAACTGACTCCTTGGAAAAGACCTTGGTGCTGGGAAAGATTGAAGGCAAGAGGAGAAGGGGATGATAGAGATTGAGATGGTTGGATGGCATCACCAACTCAATGGACATGAGTTTAAATAAGCTCTGGGAGTTGGTGAAGGACAGGGAAGCCTGGCGTGCTGTAGTCCATGGGGTCGCAAAGAGTCAAACATGACTTAGTGGCTGAAAAACAACATAGATGGATAGACAGATAGGATAGATAGATAAATAAATGATAGACATAGATAAACAGATGAATGATAGGAATAGAGGGATGGATGGACAGACAGGTGTTTATAGATAGACAGACAGATGATAGACAGATGGCAGGGAGATATGAAGGTCTTCAGTGATCAAACCTCGACCACGAAACACACTCAGCTCCTCTTGACACAAGGGAGCTGTTCAGGGGGGCGCCCCAGTCTCCTTACGTGGGGGCCTGCAGACCAAAGCTCCCTGGGACGGGACACCCACACTGAGAAGACACTAGGGCCCCCTGTTAGCAACGGCGTGTCGGGTCTGCAGAGCACCCACGAGGGCTCTGCCTCCACGAGGGGGCCCCGGTTCCCCCCTTCCTGCCCTCCCCAAGACTCAGGGGAGAAAAACTGCTCGAGGAGGAGGAAGCGATCCCAACCACACCCCAAAGCACTCTGCTCCGGCAGGAAAATGACAAGCCACGGGGCTGAGGCACGTGCCTACAAGGGCCCCCAGGGCCTGTGAGCTGGTGTGCAGGCGGCGAGGAGCCCCCAGGGCCTGTGAGCCGGTGTGTAGGCAGCGAGGGCCCCCAGGGCCTGTGAGCCGGTGTGTAGGCAGCAAGGGCGAAGCTTCTGTTCTGTGTCCGTCACCCGTGACTGAGGGTGTTAGGGCAGCGGATTCCACGGCCCTTAGGGCCAATGGCAGCGATGGTTTTAGTCCTTTTAAACTCTCTCGTCGGAAAAGATACATTTGCTCATTTGGGGCCTGTGCTTAGTCGTGTCTGACTCTTTTGTGACCCCATGGACTACAGCCTGCCAGGCTCCTCCGTCCATGGAATTCTCCAGGCAAGAATACTGGCGTGGGTTGCCATTCCCTTCTCCAGGGATCTTCCCGAGCCAGGGATCAAACCCGCGTCTCTTCTATCTCCTGCACTGGAAGGGAATTCTTCCGAGATCAGATGAGATCGGGTGCGTTCAGGATGGTATGGCCATAGATGGCAGGCAAGTTAGTTACCATTCTTCCGAGATCAGATGAGATCGGGTGCGTTCAGGATGGTATGGCCATAGATGGCAGGCAAGTTAGTTACCATTCTTCCGAGATCGGATGAGATCGGGTGCGTTCAGGATGGTATGGCCATAGATGGCAGGCAAGTTAGTTACCATTGTGCCTCCCTTTTAATTGGGAAAAAAAAAAAAAAGAAACGTGGCGATGAGTTAGTTGCCCTGGAAACATCCAGAGTTCTCACCTGGATCCTGACTACAGCGGGGAGCTAGGCTTCAGCTTCATGGCACCTGAACGGTGTTCTTAAACTTGGCAACCGTGAGAGTAAAGGGGCTGTGAAGCCTGGGTGCCTACGAGGGCGGGTGCGCGGCGGTGGCCCGTCCCCTCTCTGGGCACTAGGAGAGCGTGTAATCCAGGTGTGAGCCCCCTGCCTGGGGACTGGTGACAGTTTCTAGTCTCTGACAGCTGTGGCGAGGCCCTGTTCTTAGAGCTGGCTTCTCTGCACTCAGCAGCATTCTTACCAATTTCTGGATTAGTTATCTGTCACTTTTAGATAAAGGGTAAATGATGTATCAGAGGTTATAAATTACAAGTAGCTGTTATATCCTAATGTAAGCCTCATTAAACATAAAGGGAATATCCAACTGGCATTGCCTAAAGAAACAGTTCTGGGCAGAGGAGGCTGGAGGGCTATGGAGCGTGGTGACAAAGAGTCAGACTTGACTGAGTGACTGGACAACGGCAACAAGAGCGGCAAAAACCGACAGTGGAATGAATGTGTGTTTGAAGAATGGCGATTCCGGACTGCAGCCCACCAGGCTCCTCCGTCCACGGGACTCTCCAGGCAAGAGTGTTGGAGTGGGTTGCCATTTCCTTCTCCAGTGGATCTTCCCGACCCAGGGATTGAACCCAGGTCTCCCGCATTGCGGGCAGATGCTTTAACCTCTGAGCCACCAGGGAAGCAACAGAAACCAGTCGTGGAACGTGTGTTTAAAGCATGGCGATAGAAAGCGCCTAAGAAATGGAAGCCGAACGTGTACTTTTAGAGGCGCATGAATGCTTCATTTTTATAATTAAAGACAATTTTTTAATGTCTATAGTGGAAAAGTGTAATTGGAAATACAAGGCATCCCTTTATTGTATTTTTTAAAAGCTCTAATTAAAAAAAATGTATCAGAAGCCACTTTAGTTTTGCAATATTTTGTAGAAAAGAGTTGCTAATAAATCTCAACAGAAGTTGAAGAACGTAGAAAAAAATGAAATGCATAGTTGGAGATGTTCTACTCACTGAAAAAGTATTGGGATAATCTGGACTAATATATCTCATTAGCAAAATAATCACAATTTCTGGAACTCTTGGGAATTAATGTGGACATTTTTTCAAAGTAGTACCTCCAAATTATGTTAGCTCGCAATGGAGTCAATGTGATTCCAAGAAAAAATTATTACAAGACCTCAGAATGGAATTAGCATTTTATCAGATTATTCAACTCACGGACATGAATGCAATAAGATCAGTTGTTTGATAAAGGAGCTCTTGTCAATTCATGTGAGGTGTGTACAGAAAATGTCAAAGTCGGTCTTAATTAATGAAATATTCTTGTTTTTTTAAGCAAGTTAAAAAGCATGTTCTCTCATTGGTGTATCTTGGACATTTTCGTTCTGTGGAACTTCAGAACCATGATAAGTAATTGCCTTAAAGTGCCTGTAAGGAGTCCTTCCCTGACCTCTGGACCGGTCATGTACTTGACCATTCCCTGGGAAGCAAGGAGCGCTTTCTTCTCTATGTGTCCATTTTCCATGTCATGAGTCTTTTCAAGGAAAAAAGAGGTTGCATTTGAAAGACACTTCTCATATAGAACAGGCAGATTTCAGAGACTTATTCAGTTCAATTCAGTTCAGTCGTGTCTGACTCTTTGCGACCCCATGGACTGCAGCACACCAGGCCTCCCTGTCCATCACCAACTCTCAGAGTTTACCCAAACTCACGTGTTGCCATCCAGCCATCTCATCCTCAGTCATCCCCTTCTCCTCCTGCCCCCAGTCCCTCCCAGCATCAGGGTCTTTTCCAATGAGTCAACTCTTCGCACGAGGTGGCCAAAGTACTGGCGTTTCAGCTTAAGCACTGACTGTCTATTTCTGGAGACAGAGGAGCCTAGGTTGACAGTGAGTTTTCTGCGTTCGGTATCCCGATGTATGACGGTGGCATCACCAGCCAAGACTGAGAGAGCCAAAGCTAGAATAAATGCTTGAGGAAGGAGGAGAGAAAAAGTCCCATTTTTTCAGTCCCAGGGTCTTTAACACCAGACCCTTGAAGGATGTCAGGGTCCACATATGGCAAAAGGACGCAGGAGGGTCAGCGTGGAGACCCAGGGAGAGTGGGTTGGAGGTCTAATGCCATCACCGCGCCAGTGGTGGTGAGACATGCTGAAAGGAATTCACCGAGGGAAATAAACGGGCCAGACTGAGTCGGACCAAGGGTCTTCCTGAAGCCACTGGGTCAGGCCCTGGTGAGAGAGCCTGAGGAGAGGAGAGGCGTGGAGTGGAAAAGACAGGTGGGCCCATGCGCTGGCGGTGAGGAGGCCAGGCTTCCAGGGAAGGGGTCTTACTGGGGGGTGCTGGGCGGCGGCTGGTCAGGACAGGCTCCCGCATGGGGGCTGCTGGCTTCCTGCTTGGCTCTTGTCAGCCCAAGTTCCTCTGAACAGACTCTGCTCCTACCCTTCCTGCTCGAAACAGAGCAATAGCTGGACTGGATGTATGTTCCTCCCCGAGTGTAAAGCACAGATGGCTCGACACTTCCTTGTGTGTGCTAAGTCACCTCGGTCGTCTGACTCTTTGCAGCCGCATGGACTGTGGTCCGTCCGGCTCCTCTGTCCATGGGGATTCTCTCCAGGCAAGAATACTGGAGTGGGTTGCCATGCCCTCCTCCAGGGGAACCCGGGGATCGAATTCGTGTTTCTTACGTCTCCTGCATAGACAAGCGGATTCCTTACCAGTAGCGCCACCTGGAAAGCCCAGTGAAGAATACCTACGCTTACTTTAGACTGGTGAAGCGGGAGGACATTAGACATTTCACGGAGGCTGCAGGAGGTAGACTAACACCCCCGCGGCCCAGATGTCCACACCCTAGTCCTCGGAACCCTGCATGGCAAAGGTACCCTGTGGGCTCGATTAGACTAGGATCTGAGCTGAGGTGGTCAGTCTGGATTACCTGGGTGGACACAAAATGGTCACAGGATTCCTTAAGATCTGAGAACCTTCCTACCCGCAGAGGACCAGAGGGCGGGCAGGTGAGACGGGGTTTGGCTGCTGTGGATAAAGAAAGAGGATTAGAACCAAGGNACGGCGTGTCGGGTCTGCAGAGCACCCACGAGGGCTCTGCCTCCACGAGGGGGCCCCGGTTCCCCCCTTCCTGCCCTCCCCAAGACTCAGGGGAGAAAAACTGCTCGAGGAGGAGGAAGCGATCCCAACCACACCCCAAAGCACTCTGCTCCGGCAGGAAAATGACAAGCCACGGGGCTGAGGCACGTGCCTACAAGGGCCCCCAGGGCCTGTGAGCTGGTGTGCAGGCGGCGAGGAGCCCCCAGGGCCTGTGAGCCGGTGTGTAGGCAGCGAGGGCCCCCAGGGCCTGTGAGCCGGTGTGTAGGCAGCAAGGGCGAAGCTTCTGTTCTGTGTCCGTCACCCGTGACTGAGGGTGTTAGGGCAGCGGATTCCACGGCCCTTAGGGCCAATGGCAGCGATGGTTTTAGTCCTTTTAAACTCTCTCGTCGGAAAAGATACATTTGCTCATTTGGGGCCTGTGCTTAGTCGTGTCTGACTCTTTTGTGACCCCATGGACTACAGCCTGCCAGGCTCCTCCGTCCATGGAATTCTCCAGGCAAGAATACTGGCGTGGGTTGCCATTCCCTTCTCCAGGGATCTTCCCGAGCCAGGGATCAAACCCGCGTCTCTTCTATCTCCTGCACTGGAAGGGAATTCTTCCGAGATCAGATGAGATCGGGTGCGTTCAGGATGGTATGGCCATAGATGGCAGGCAAGTTAGTTACCATTCTTCCGAGATCAGATGAGATCGGGTGCGTTCAGGATGGTATGGCCATAGATGGCAGGCAAGTTAGTTACCATTGTGCCTCCCTTTTAATTGGGAAAAAAAAAGAAACGTGGAGATGAGTTAGTTGCCCTGGAAACATCCAGAGTTCTCACCTGGATCCTGACTACAGCGGGGAGCTAGGCTTCAGCTTCACGGCACCTGAACGGCGTTCTTAAACTTGGCAACCGTGAGAGTAAAGGGGCTGTGAAGCCTGGGTGCCTACGAGGGCGGGTGCATGGTGNGAGATCGGGTGCGTTCAGGATGGTATGGCCATAGATGGCAGGCAAGTTAGTTACCATTGTGCCTCCCTTTTAATTGGGAAAAAAAAAAAAAAGAAACGTGGCGATGAGTTAGTTGCCCTGGAAACATCCAGAGTTCTCACCTGGATCCTGACTACAGCGGGGAGCTAGGCTTCAGCTTCATGGCACCTGAACGGTGTTCTTAAACTTGGCAACCGTGAGAGTAAAGGGGCTGTGAAGCCTGGGTGCCTACGAGGGCGGGTGCGCGGCGNCCTGACTACAGCGGGGAGCTAGGCTTCAGCTTCACGGCACCTGAACGGCGTTCTTAAACTTGGCAACCGTGAGAGTAAAGGGGCTGTGAAGCCTGGGTGCCTACGAGGGCGGGTGCATGGTGGTGGCCCGTCCCCTCTCTGGGCACTAGGAGAGCGTGTAATCCAGGTGTGAGCCCCCTGCCTGGGGACTGGTGACAGTTTCTAGTCTCTGACAGCTGTGGCGAGGCCCTGTTCTTAGAGCTGGCTTCTTCTCTGCACTCAGCAGCATTCTTACCAATTTCTGGATTAGTTATCTGTCACTTTTAGATAAAGGGTAAATGATGTATCAGAGGTTATAAATTACAAGTAGCTGTTATATCCTAATGTAAGCCTCATTAAACATAAAGGGAATATCCAACTGGCATTGCCTAAAGAAACAGTTCTGGGCAGAGGAGGCTGGAGGGCTATGGAGCGTGGTGACAAAGAGTCAGACTTGACTGAGTGACTGGACAACGGCAACAAGAGCGGCAAAAACCGACAGTGGAATGAATGTGTGTTTGAAGAATGGCGATTCCGGACTGCAGCCCACCAGGCTCCTCCGTCCACGGGACTCTCCAGGCAAGAGTGTTGGAGTGGGTTGCCATTTCCTTCTCCAGTGGATCTTCCCGACCCAGGGACTGAACCCAGGTCTCTCGCATTGCGGGCAAACGCTTTAACCTCTGAGCCACCAGGGAAGCAACAGAAACCCGTCATGGAACGTGTGTTTAAAGCATGGCGATAGAAAGCACCTAAGAAATGAAAGCCAAACGTGTACTTTTAGAAGCGTATGAATGCTTCATTTTTATAATTAAAGACAATTTTTTAATGTCTATAGTGGAAAAGTGTAATTGGAAATACAAGGCATCCCTTTATTGTATTTTTTAAAAGCTCTAATTAAAAAAAATGTATCAGAAGCCACTTTAGTTTTGCAATATTTTGTAGAAAAGAGTTGCTAATAAATCTCAACAGAAGTTGAAGAAAGTAGAAAAAAATGGAGTGCATAGTTGGAGATGTTCTACTCACTGAAAAAGTATCATTGGGATAATCTGGACTAATATATCTCATTAGCAAAATAATCACAATTTCTGGAACTCTTGGGAATTAATGTGGACATTTTTTCAAAGTAGTACCTCCAAATTATGTTAGCTTGCAATGGAGTAAATGTGATTCCAAGAAAAAATTATTACAAGACCTCAGAATGGAATTAGCATTTTATCAGATTATTCAACTCACGGACATGAATGCAATAAGATCAGTTGTTTGATAAAGGAGCTCTTGTCAATTCATGTGAGGTGTGTACAGAAAATGTCAAAGTCGGTCTTAATTAATGAAATATTCTTGTTTTTTTAAGCAAGTTAAAAAGCATGTTCTCTCATTGGTGTATCTTGGACATTTTCGTTCTGTGGAACTTCAGAACCATGATAAGTAATTGCCTTAAAGTGCCTGTAAGGAGTCCTTCCCTGACCTCTGGACCGGTCATGTACTTGACCGTTCCCTGGGAAGCAAGGAGCGCTTTCTTCTCTATGTGTCCATTTTCCATGTCATGAGTCTTTTCAAGGAAAAAAGAGGTTGCATTTGAAAGACACTTCTCATATAGAACAGGCAGATTTCAGAGACTTATTCAGTTCAATTCAGTTCAGTCGTGTCTGACTCTTTGCGACCCCATGGACTGCAGCACACCAGGCCTCCCTGTCCATCACCAACTCTCAGAGTTTACCCAAACTCACGTGTTGCCATCCAGCCATCTCATCCTCGGTCATCCCCTTCTCCTCCTGCCCCCAGTCCCTCCCAGCATCAGGGTCTTTTCCAATGAGTCAACTCTTCGCACGAGGTGGCCAAAGTACTGGCGTTTCAGCTTAAGCACTGACTGTCTATTTCTGGAGACAGAGGAGCCTAGGTTGACAGTGAGTTTTCTGCGTTCGGTATCCCGATGTATGACGGTGGCATCACCAGCCAAGACTGAGAGAGCCAAAGCTAGAATAAATGCTTGAGGAAGGAGGAGAGAAAAAGTCCCATTTTTTCAGTCCCAGGGTCTTTAACACCAGACCCTTGAAGGATGTCAGGGTCCACATATGGCAAAAGGACGCAGGAGGGTCAGCGTGGAGACCCAGGGAGAGTGGGTTGGAGGTCTAATGCCATCACCGCGCCAGTGGTGGTGAGACATGCTGAAAGGAATTCACCGAGGGAAATAAACGGGCCAGACTGAGTCGGACCAAGGGTCTTCCTGAAGCCACTGGGTCAGGCCCTGGTGAGAGAGTCTGAGGAGAGGAGAGGCGTGGAGTGGAAAAGACAGGTGGGCCCATGCGCTGGCGGTGAGGAGGCCAGGCTTCCAGGGAAGGGGTCTTACTGGGGGGTGCTGGGCGGCGGCTGGTCAGGACAGGCTCCCGCATGGGGGCTGCTGGCTTCCTGCTTGGCTCTTGTCAGCCCAAGTTCCTCTGAACAGACTCTGCTCCTACCCTTCCTGCTCGAAACAGAGCAATAGCTGGACTGGATGTATGTTCCTCCCCGAGTGTAAAGCACAGATGGCTCGACACTTCCTTGTGTGTGCTAAGTCACCTCGGTCGTCTGACTCTTTGCAGCCGCATGGACTGTGGTCCGTCCGGCTCCTCTGTCCATGGGGATTCTCTCCAGGCAAGAATACTGGAGTGGGTTGCCATGCCCTCCTCCAGGGGAACCCGGGGATCGAATTCGTGTTTCTTACGTCTCCTGCATAGACAAGCGGATTCCTTACCAGTAGCGCCACCTGGAAAGCCCAGTGAAGAATACCTACGCTTACTTTAGACTGGTGAAGCGGGAGGACATTAGACATTTCACGGAGGCTGCAGGAGGTAGACTAACACCCCCGCGGCCCAGATGTCCACACCCTAGTCCTCGGAACCCTGCATGGCAAAGGTACCCTGTGGGCTCGATTAGACTAGGATCTGAGCTGAGGTGGTCAGTCTGGATTACCTGGGTGGACACAAAATGGTCACAGGATTCCTTAAGATCTGAGAACCTTCCTACCCGCAGAGGACCAGAGGGCGGGCAGGTGAGACGGGGTTTGGCTGCTGTGGATAAAGAAAGAGGATTAGAACCAAGGAATGAGGTAGCTTCCAGAAAGCAGAAAAGACCAGGAGGCAGGTTTCCCCCTAGCACTTAGAAGGAACACAGTCCCACCTTGATTTTAGCCCAGGAAGACCCACCTTGAACTTCAGCGCTCCAGAGCTGTAACATAATAAACTTGTGTTGTCTGACAAGTTACCGCACTTATCACAACAGCCACAGAAAACTCCCCGGGGGCTTTTTAAACACGTAGTGTGCTGACATTTGTAGTCTGGAAGTTTATGTTTGAGTACATATGTGAAGAAACTGTGTGTCCTCGAGCTTGGAAGGCCCTGTTGAATCACACATGGCTGTCTATGTACGACACAAAATATGGTCTCGAGATGGAAAAAGAGCAATCGCTGCTCGGCAGAGGAGTTCTCGTTTGCTCAAGCAAGCCTAGCACTCGGCTCCCAAGCGGAGAAAAAAGAAGCTTGCCTTCGTTTCGGGCACCTGTGTCGCCGTCCGGTCACGTGTCGTTGAAAGCGTTCCTGTCCCCGAGCTAAAAATAGGCGGAGGGCAGCGTCCTCTGTTAATGAGCACACGGGCTGATCGGAAGGCTCGACTTTGATCTAGACTTCAGTGGCTTTATAATTCATTTGCCGTGAGAACTCTAGACTGACTTCCTTCTTCACTGCTTTTTTTCCCCCCACCGGATGATCAGTACATACCGCCTCAGATGCTCCTATGGCTGTGGTTTCTTGAAAAGAAGCGTTTTTTTCCTCTTTAAAGTCTCGAGTCATTCTTGTCATTCTTGTCCTGTCTTCTTTAAGACACGAACGTCTCCCATCACTGCCCACAAGGAACCAGAGCGGACTGCATTCTTCCCGGGGGTCAGATGGACTCTCTCCTTCCCAGACAGGGCCCTCTCACAGCGGGGTGACGGCCCCTCGTTCATGTTCAGGCCTGTTACTGGGAATTTGGAACTGATTTCTCCAGATAAACAAGGTGATAGAAGGTGATCCGGCTGTTTTTCAAGTGTCTTTGAGTGGCCCCCAGGCAATGGGCCCAGTGCCGTCAGAGGGTCTCAGGAGGAGGGAGAAGGGTGAGGAGGACCCCTGCCCTATTTCCGGGTAAATACGGTAGCCAATATGTTGGAAAGGGCAGTTCATTTTCTTCCTCCACCAACCCCTACTTTGCCGTGGCTTTGCCCCCACAGGAAATCCAGATTCTCAAGCTCTTTCCTGTGACCTAAGACCCAGGCTCTCCAACATCCCTTCTTCAGGGGTCCCTGATGGACCTTCTTCAAATCAGTGATTCCTTCAGGAGGAGTCCCTCAGGACTGTGGTCCACTCTGAGCCCCTCATTTCTCAGCTGCTGTGGTCTGAATGTCTCAGTGGCCCTCCCCAGCCCCCTGCCAGATTCGTAGGTTGAAAATCGGATGCTCAAGCTGATGGCGTTAGACTTGGGGAGGTAACTGGGCCGTGAGGGTGCAGCCCCCAGGAAGGGATTGAAAGTGTTAGTCGTTCAGTCATGTCTGACTCTCTGTGACCCCATGGACCATAGCCCACCAGTCTCCTCTGTCCCTGGGAGTCTCCAGGCAAGAACATTGGAGTGGGTTGCCTTTCCTTTCTCTAGAGGATCTTCCCAACCCAAGGATCAAACCCAGCTCTGCCACATGACAGGCAGACTCTTTACTGTCCAAGCCACCAGGGATGTGCTAAGGGGATTAGACAAGGGTCCTTATAAAAGAGACTCCAGGGAGCTCCCCAACCCTTCCACCAGTGGGGCCCCTGGCAGAAGGCAGAGATCTGTAACCCAGAGAGACCCTCAGCAGACTGCAACCGTGCTGAGACCTGCCCTCGGATTTCCGGCCCAGAACTGTGAGGAATAAACCTCTGCTCTTCCTAAGCCACCCAGGCTTGCAGTAGGTGCCCCAATGGACTGAGACAGCAACACTTAGGGGCCTGTGTGGGATGAAGCCTAAGGGGTCTTCCAGCCTGACCTTGTTAGCAAGCCCAACAGTTTTAAAGGGGACAGACAGCCCATGCCGGGGGCCGCCAGACACATGGACATCAGCTCAGGTCCCCAAGTCCTGGCTTCCTCCCAGGGGCCTCACTGCTCCCTGCGGAGGCCGCCCCCACCTCCTGGGACACTTGGAACACTCCCTGGCCCTGGGACCTCTTGAAGGATCTGGGAACCTCAGATTTGTCTGCCCTCTCTGGGACATCTTGCCATCTACATTTGGCTGAAGACAGGGAGAACCATCTCTACAGGCCTGTAGCCTGAGTAGAAGGGAGAGTACTGGAGTGGGGTGCCACTGCCTTCTCCGAGTAAAAGGGAAGGGAGAAAAAATGTGGTCCCACTTGATCTGCGTGGTCATCTCTTCCAGGAGCTGGCCGCCTGACGCTCCTCTCTGGCTCTCCTCTGGGAAGAGGAGCCACAGATACAGACATGTTGACCCTAAAGAAGAANTCCAACTGGCATTGCCTAAAGAAACAGTTCTGGGCAGAGGAGGCTGGAGGGCTATGGAGCATGGTGACAAAGAGTCAGACTTGACTGAGTGACTGGACAACGGCAACAAGAGCGGCAAAAACCGACAGTGGAATGAATGTGTGTTTGAAGAATGGCGATTCCGGACTGCAGCCCACCAGGCTCCTCCGTCCACGGGACTCTCCAGGCAAGAGTGTTGGAGTGGGTTGCCATTTCCTTCTCCAGTGGATCTTCCCGACCCAGGGACTGAACCCAGGTCTCTCGCATTGCGGGCAAACGCTTTAACCTCTGAGCCACCAGGGAAGCAACAGAAACCCGTCATGGAACGTGTGTTTAAAGCATGGCGATAGAAAGCACCTAAGAAATGAAAGCCAAACGTGTACTTTTAGAAGCGTATGAATGCTTCATTTTTATAATTAAAGACAATTTTTTAATGTCTATAGTGGAAAAGTGTAATTGGAAATACAAGGCATCCCTTTATTGTATTTTTTAAAAGCTCTAATTAAAAAAAATGTATCAGAAGCCACTTTAGTTTTGCAATATTTTGTAGAAAAGAGTTGCTAATAAATCTCAACAGAAGTTGAAGAAAGTAGAAAAAAATGGAGTGCATAGTTGGAGATGTTCTACTCACTGAAAAAGTATCATTGGGATAATCTGGACTAATATATCTCATTAGCAAAATAATCACAATTTCTGGAACTCTTGGGAATTAATGTGGACATTTTTTCAAAGTAGTACCTCCAAATTATGTTAGCTTGCAATGGAGTAAATGTGATTCCAAGAAAAAATTATTACAAGACCTCAGAATGGAATTAGCATTTTATCAGATTATTCAACTCACGGACATGAATGCAATAAGATCAGTTGTTTGATAAAGGAGCTCTTGTCAATTCATGTGAGGTGTGTACAGAAAATGTCAAAGTCGGTCTTAATTAATGAAATATTCTTGTTTTTTTAAGCAAGTTAAAAAGCATGTTCTCTCATTGGTGTATCTTGGACATTTTCGTTCTGTGGAACTTCAGAACCATGATAAGTAATTGCCTTAAAGTGCCTGTAAGGAGTCCTTCCCTGACCTCTGGACCGGTCATGTACTTGACCATTCCCTGGGAAGCAAGGAGCGCTTTCTTCTCTATGTGTCCATTTTCCATGTCATGAGTCTTTTCAAGGAAAAAAGAGGTTGCATTTGAAAGACACTTCTCATATAGAACAGGCAGATTTCAGAGACTTATTCAGTTCAATTCAGTTCAGTCGTGTCTGACTCTTTGTGACCCCATGGACTGCAGCACACCAGGCCTCCCTGTCCATCACCAACTCTCAGAGTTTACCCAAACTCACGTGTTGCCATCCAGCCATCTCATCCTCAGTCATCCCCTTCTCCTCCTGCCCCCAGTCCCTCCCAGCATCAGGGTCTTTTCCAATGAGTCAACTCTTCGCACGAGGTGGCCAAAGTACTGGCGTTTCAGCTTAAGCACTGACTGTCTATTTCTGGAGACAGAGGAGCCTAGGTTGACAGTGAGTTTTCTGCGTTCGGTATCCCGATGTATGACGGTGGCATCACCAGCCAAGACTGAGAAAGCCAAAGCTAGAATAAATGCTTGAGGAAGGAGGAGAGAAAAAGTCCCATTTTTTCAGTCCCAGGGTCTTTAACACCAGACCCTTGAAGGATGTCAGGGTCCACATATGGCAAAAGGACGCAGGAGGGTCAGCGTGGAGACCCAGGGAGAGTGGGTTGGAGGTCTAATGCCATCACCGCGCCAGTGGTGGTGAGACATGCTGAAAGGAATCCACCGAGGGAAATAAACGGGCCAGACTGAGTCGGACCAAGGGTCTTCCTGAAGCCACTGGGTCAGGCCCTGGTGAGAGAGCCTGAGGAGAGGAGAGGCGTGGAGTGGAAAAGACAGGTGGGCCCATGCGCTGGCGGTGAGGAGGCCAGGCTTCCAGGGAAGGGGTCTTACTGGGGGGTGCTGGGCGGTGGCTGGTCAGGACAGGCTCCCGCATGGGGGCTGCTGGCTTCCTGCTTGGCTCTTGTCAGCCCAAGTTCCTCTGAACAGACTCTGCTCCTAACCTTCCTGCTCGAAACAGAGCAATAGCTGGACTGGATGTGTGTTCCTCCCCGAGTGTAAAGCACAGACAACTCAACACTTCCTTGTGTGTGCTAAGTCACCTCGGTCGTCTGACTCTTTGCAGCCGCATGGACTGTGGTCCGTCCGGCTCCTCTGTCCATGGGGATTCTCTCCAGGCAAGAATACTGGAGTGGGTTGCCATGCCCTCCTCCAGGGGAACCCGGGGATCGAATTCGTGTTTCTTACGTCTCCTGCATAGACAAGCGGATTCCTTACCAGTAGCGCCACCTGGAAAGCCCAGTGAAGGATACCTACGCTTACTTTAGACTGGTGAAGCGGGAGGACATTAGACATTTCACGGAGGCTGCAGGAGGTAGACTAACACCCCCGCGGCCCAGATGTCCACACCCTAGTCCTTGGAACCCTGCATGGCAAAGGTACCCTGTGGGCTCGATTAGACTAGGATCTGAGCTGAGGTGGTCAGTCTGGATTACCTGGGTGGACACAAAATGGTCACAGGATTCCTTAAGATCTGAGAACCTTCCTACCCGCGGAGGACCAGAGGGCGGGCAGGTGAGACGGGGTTTGGCTGCTGTGGATAAAGAAAGAGGATTAGAACCAAGGAATGAGGTAGCTTCCAGAAAGCAGAAAAGACCAGGAGGCAGGTTTCCCCCTAGCACTTAGAAGGAACACAGTCCCACCTTGATTTTAGCCCAGGAAGACCCACCTTGAACTTCAGCGCTCCAGAGCTGTAACATAATAAACTTGTGTTGTCTGACAAGTTACCGCACTTATCACAACAGCCACAGAAAACTCCCCGGGGGCTTTTTAAACACGTAGTGTGCTGACATTTGTAGTCTGGAAGTTTATGTTTGAGTACATATGTGAAGAAACTGTGTGTCCTCGAGCTTGGAAGGCCCTGTTGAATCACACATGGCTGTCTATGTACGACACAAAATATGGTCTCGAAATGGAAAAAGAGCAATCGCTGCTCGGCAGAGGAGTTCTCGTTTGCTCAAGCAAGCCTAGCACTCGGCTCCCAAGCGGAGAAAAAAGAAGCTTGCCTTCGTTTCGGGCACCTGTGTCGCCGTCCGGTCACGTGTCGTTGAAAGCGTTCCTGTCCCCGAGCTAAAAATAGGCGGAGGGCAGCGTCCTCTGTTAATGAGCACACGGGCTGATCGGAAGGCTCGACTTTGATCTAGACTTCAGTGGCTTTATAATTCATTTGCCGTGAGAACTCTAGACTGACTTCCTTCTTCACTGCTTTTTTTTCCCCCACCGGATGATCAGTACATACCGCCTCAGATGCTCCTACGGCTGTGGTTTCTTGAAAAGAAGCGTTTTTTTCCTCTTTAAAGTCTCGAGTCATTCTTGTCATTCTTGTCCTGTCTTCTTTAAGACACGAACGTCTCCCATCACTGCCCACAAGGAACCAGAGCGGACTGCATTCTTCCCGGGGGTCAGATGGACTCTCTCCTTCCCAGACAGGGCCCTCTCACAGCGGGGTGACGGCCCCTCGTTCATGTTCAGGCCTGTTACTGGGAATTTGGAACTGATTTCTCCAGATAAACAAGGTGATAGAAGGTGATCCGGCTGTTTTTCAAGTGTCTTTGAGTGGCCCCCAGGCAATGGGCCCAGTGCCGTCAGAGGGTCTCAGGAGGAGGGAGAAGGGTGAAGAGGACCCCTGCCCTATTTCCGGGTAAATACGGTAGCCAATATGTTGGAAAGGGCAGTTCATTTTCTTCCTCCACCAACCCCTACTTTGCCGTGGCTTTGCCCCCACAGGAAATCCAGATTCTCAAGCTCTTTCCTGTGACCTAAGACCCAGGCTCTCCAACATCCCTTCTTCAGGGGTCCCTGATGGACCTTCTTCAAATCAGTGATTCCTTCAGGAGGAGTCCCTCAGGACTGTGGTCCACTCTGAGCCCCTCATTTCTCAGCTGCTGTGGTCTGAATGTCTCAGTGGCCCTCCCCAGCCCCCTGCCAGATTCGTAGGTTGAAAATCGGATGCTCAAGCTGATGGCGTTAGACTTGGGGAGGTAACTGGGCCGTGAGGGTGCAGCCCCCAGGAAGGGATTGAAAGTGTTAGTCGTTCAGTCATGTCTGACTCTCTGTGACCCCATGGACCATAGCCCACCAGTCTCCTCTGTCCCTGGGAGTCTCCAGGCAAGAACACTGGAGTGGGTTGCCTTTCCTTTCTCTAGAGGATCTTCCCAACCCAAGGATCAAACCCAGGTCTGCCACATGACAGGCAGACTCTTTACTGTCCAAGCCACGGGTCCTTATAAAAGAGACTTCAGGGAGCTCCCCAACCCTTCCACCAGTGGGGCCCCTGGCAGAAGGCAGAGATCTGTAACCCAGAGAGACCCTCAGCAG
>SJYW01008396.1:0-13667 GCA_006410735.1 Raphicerus campestris
GAGGGATTGGGGGCAGGAGGAGAAGGGGACGACAGAGGATGAGATGGCTGGATGGCATCACTGACTCAATGAATGTGAGCCTGAGTGAACTCCGGGAGATGATAATGGACAGGGAGGCCTGGTGTGCTGCAATTCATGGGGTCACAAAGAGTCAGACAAGACTGAGCGACTAAACTGAACTGAACTGACTGAGGTTCTGAGGGGGTAAAGATTAAATGTTTCTATCTGGACATTTTAGATGTTTAATTTGCTTCCTTTTAAAGCACAGATAAAAGCAGTTTTGTCCTGTTAATTGGTTGTTGGGTCTTTGTTTGTTTGTGTTTTTTTGGCAAAGGGAAACATCAGGTACTTTGGTATCTGTCTTTTTGTTAGCTGAGGTCTGGGTGAAAATTTTTACTTTGGACTAGACAGGAGTCATTGTTTTGGGAAGAACAGAAAACCAGGCACGAGTAAAAAAAAAATTATAATTTATTGGGAAGACACTAGGTTAGTGCATGCAATTCAGAGATCCACCAAAGGACTGAGCTTCAGGAAGGCCAGTGTTCAGTTGCTCAGTCGTGTCCGACTTTCTGTGATCCCATATGTAGCCCGCCAGGCTCCTCTGTCCATGGGATTTTCCAGGCGAGAATACTGGAGTGGATTGCCACTCCCATCTCCAGGGGATCTTCCTGACCCAGGGATTGAACTGGAGCCTCCTGCATTGCGGGCAGATGCTTTACCATCTGAGCCCCCTGGGAAGCCCCAGAAAGGNCTCCAGGCAAGAATACTGGAGTGGATTGCCACTCCCATCTCCAGGGGATCTTCCTGACCCAGGGATTGAACTGGAGCCTCCTGCATTGCGGGCAGATGCTTTACCATCTGAGCCCCCTGGGAAGCCCCAGGAAGGTCAGAGACAAAGGTATTTCTAAAGACCTCAGAAGAGGGCATTCCAAGAAATTCACTTTAAGGTTCTGTTCTCAATATTGTCTCCTCTCTCAAGCTTATTCTTTAATTAATTAATTTAGGCTTCGCCTCATGGCTTGTGGGATCTTAGTTCCTGGACCANCTGGGAAGCCCCAGAAAGGTCAGAGACAAAGTTATTTCTAAAGACCTCAGAAGAGGGCATTCCAAGAAATTCACTTTAAGGTTCTGTTCTCAATATTGTCTCCTCTCTCAAGCTTATTCTTTAATTAATTAATTTAGGCTTCGCCTCATGGCTTGTGGGATCTTAGTTCCTGGACCAGGGATTGAATCCAAGCCCTGAAACTGGAAGTGTGGAGTTCTAGCCACTGGACCACCAGGGAAGCCCTTCAGTCTTATTCTTTAAACTGGTTGGGCAACCAGACCCCACAGGCTACAGCTAAGAGTAATTCACATGCCGTTACTGAAGGTCTTGTGTGCTGCAGCTAGCACCCAGAGCAGCCAAATAAATAATGTTTTTAAAATGCTAAGATCAGAAGATAAAGAATGCCAGATGTCACCCCACTTAGACTTCCTACTATACAGTGCAATTTTATATTGTAGCTTATAGAGAAGAAAGAAATTTTGCTTAAAAAAATCATCAGCATTGTTTTAAAATATAAGTAGCAGGATACTGCCTTTGATTCAACTGTCTTTCAATTTGGTTTCTCAAACTAAATCACTTATATGTGGAATCTAAAGCAAACGGTGCAAATAAACCTATTCACAAAACAGAAAGAGACTCACAGAGTTCAAAAACAAGCTTATGGTTACCAGTGGGGAAATGAGGGTGGAGGGGAGGGATAAATTAGGAACTGGGGATGAACATATACACACTGGACGTGTTATAGCTCAGTTGTGTCAACTGTTTGGGACCCTATGGACTGTAGCCTGCCAGGCTCCTCTGTTCCTGGAATTTTCCAGGCAAGAATACTGGATGGGGTGGGGCGTGCCATTTCCTTCTCCAGGGGATCTTCCCAACCCAGGGATGGAACTGAGGTCTCCTGCTTGGTAGGCAGATTCTTTACTGTCTGAGCCACCAGACAGTATGTAGTGTGTATATATACATAGTACTATATATAAAATAGATAATCAGCAAAGACCTACTGTATAGCACAGGTAACTCTACTTAATATTTTGTAATAACTTATGTGGGGAAAGAATCTGAAAAAGAATGGATATATGTATACATATAACTGAATCGCTTTGCTGTACACCTGAAACTAACACCACATTGCAAATCAACTCTACTCCAGTACAGAGTAAAATTTAAGTTAAAAAAAGTTAAGGGGCTGGAGTGGGAACTGGACAATCTGAAGTTTCCCAAAGGCTGTGTGCATCCCTGAGTGGCCTTGTCTGTTCCTCCTTATAGCCATATTGTCGTTGAGATTATGTGGACAGCATAGGAGGTCTGATCCATCACCTGGGCTGCTGACTCCCCAGTCTGCTTGGAAACAGAAAGCCTCGGTCTGTTTTCTATCTTTTCTTTTGAAATACTATTTAGCGTATCCTTCATGACCTCACTGTTCAGCAGCCTCGGTGGAAGTAAACTTGTTACAGCAGGTACTCTCTTCCTCACAGGAAAATCAGCAAGATTCTTTCTTCCTCAGCTCCAAAAACGAAGGCTGTCTTTTAAAATGGAAACTGAGGGCTAGAATTGCAAGCCAGTGGTCTAGCACAGAGTGGCTAGTCTCTAAGGAATTCAGTGGGATATTTCAGTTATTGGGTTCTTTGAACACTGCTCATCATAGCTTTTTGTATTCGTTAGGATAACTGATGCTAGCTGCTGTAACGAATAACCCTGTATCTCAGTGGCATAACAGTCCAACAGGACTTGGATGGAGTTTCTGAGCTATATCCAGGTAGCGATATACAAGTCCAAGCAGTGGTCAGGGACTGCTTCTGTCCTATGCTATGCCATCTGGAAGCTGTGCTTGTTGCCATGCCATCTTTAGAAGTTTCCGTGGAAACCCTGGAACATCTCACTGGGTGTTTTCAAAGGCCAGGTTTGGAAGTAGCTTACGTTACCTCTCCCCATATTTCATTGGTCAGTAGGCAGAGACAGGGCCTCCAGGGAGGCTGGCAAGTGT
This sequence comes from Raphicerus campestris, assembly GCA_006410735.1. Lineage (NCBI taxonomy): Eukaryota > Metazoa > Chordata > Mammalia > Artiodactyla > Bovidae > Raphicerus > Raphicerus campestris. The sequence goes on from SJYW01008396.1 coordinate 3,030, forward strand.
AGCCTTTCTATGTGCCCAGGAAGAAAAGCCAGCGAAGTCAATGTGTTGTACTGCCTTGATGCACTTGTCAAGTATATTTTGCCATTTTGCACCCTTATGTGTCTTCATCTCATGGAATGGCTTGTTTTCATTCTTCCTTTCTTTTTTCCTTTTTCTTTCTCCTTCCCTCCATCTCTCTTCCTTCCTTCCTTCATCCCTTTCTTCCTGTCTTTTTTCTCCTGCCTTCCTTCCTTTTGTTTTGCACATCAACCTCTCATTCTTCTCTGAACTTCTGTTAAACCTGACCTTATATCTTTCTTATTCATTATTTGACTGTAGCTGTTACGTGTCTTATTCTTGAATCATTTCCCATGTCTCAGTCTTGTCTCTGCCATCATCAGCTGTTCAATATGTTCCCAAAGTGGTCTGCCCGGAAGAAGTTTTCCATTTGTCTGGAAGGGGCTGCTGCTCAGTGCCTACACAGAATGAGAGCAGTGTCTATTTTAGCCCTTAATTTATGCAAATACTCTTAGCCAAGTAGAAATAGAAAGGAACTTTCTTGATAGACAGTATCTTTCAGAACTCTACCATAAACATTATGTTTAATAGGAAATCAGAGTTAGGACAAAAGAAGAGGAAGTGCCTTAGTATCACGGCTGACAGTGTACTGTCTAGCCAAGAAAATAACACATGGGGAAGAAGCAAATTATAAAGATTATGTATCAGTTTTTGCTGCAAAACAAATCGCCCTAAAATGAAACTGTCGAAGATAACAGCCGTTTACTTAGTGTGTGATTATGTGTGTCTGCAGCGTTGGTCGGGCTCCACTAGACAGTTCTTTTTCTGGACTTCGGACTTCGCTCTTGGACCCGTGGCCAGCTGCTGGGTCTTTGGTCGTTGCTGTAGCCACTAAGTTTGGGATGCTTCATTTCACAGAGAAATCTAGCTGATGCAATTAGAAGAAAGGGGACAACACTCTCACTGTCTGTGGATGAATTCTACTCTACTCAGTAGATGTTAGTATGAAGAACAAGACTGCATTGAAGAAATTGCTATCACATTTAAGCATATGTATGTCAATCAGCAGTTTTTTGGCCAGATGTTGGTCCTGAGAGACGTTTTTTTTCTCAAGAAATACGTTTGCAATCATCATTTGCATATGGAACCATCCCTATAATTGTCCCTGGGTTTATCTGCAAAAGCTTTCTTGTTATCCAATCTCAGATTTATCATCCAGAGACAAATTCAGAGAAGCCGGCGGTGGTTAGCGCTTGACAGAATATTAGAAATCAGGTTTTCAGTACCTTCATTTATGGTTTAGAAAATTGAGGCTAAGAGAGGTTAAGAGACTTGCCTGGGGTCACACAGCTGGCATAGAGCAAAAGTATGTGCTACCAGTAGAAACATTAGTATCACATTAGAAACTTGGCTTCTTGATGGCTGGGTCAACCCATGCTCTTATATCATAGTCATGATTTTCTGATTTATTTCCACTTAAAGAAAAGAGGCAGCCAATAGGAATTGTCCTAGATGGAAGAGGACAAAAGTATAAACTTTCATTGATTCTGGCATCTTTTGAAGGCAGAATCTACCTATAAATCTTCATGAAATTTGGACATTGGTTTTGTCCTAGTACAATACGACTCAGAATGTCTTGGAGACATCAGCAACCTTATATCATGTTGTTATTTGTAGGATGCTGAAAGCTTAGGAGTTATACATTTAAACAAATAATTATCTATTATTCAACTATATAAACCCATCTATGATGAAATCAATGCAGACAGTGACTGTAGCCATGAAATTAAAAGACATTTGCTCCTTGGAAGAGTAACTATGACAAACTTATGTATTAAAAAGCAGAGTCATCGCTTTGCTAACAAAGGTCTGTATAGTCAAAGCTATGGTTTTTCCAGTAGTCATGTATGGATGTGAGAGTTGGACCGTAAAAAAAGCTGAGTGCCAAAGAATCGATGCTTTTGAACTGTGGTGTTGGAGAAGACTTGAGAGCCCCTTGGACTGCAAGGAGATCAAACCAGTCAATCCTAAAGGAAATTAACCCTGAATATGCATTGGAAGGTTTGATGCTGAAGCTGAAGCTCCAGTACTTTGGCCACCTGATGGAAAGAGCCAACTCATTGGGAAAGACTCTGATGCTGGGAAAGACTGAGGTCAAGAGAACAAGGGGGCAACAGAGGGTGAGATGGTTGGATGGCATCACTGACTCGATAGACATGAGTTTGAGCAACTCAGGGGGATTGTGATGGACAGATAAGCCTGACGTGCTGCAGTTCATGGGGTTGCAAGGAGTCAGACATGACTTAGGGACTAAACAACAATAATAAAATGATATATTAGTGACACTGATGGGGTAGTGTTGCACCAGAGAGTAACATGCAAAAAAAGTGCTAAATTGTTTTTCTTTACTGTTAATAGTAGTTAAAATAGTAATAACATGAGTTGAATTCTTGCTGTATGCCAGCTACAGTCTTGAACACTTTATGCTTAGTTAAATTCTCACAATAACTAGATAATACAGGTGTTATTATCCTCATTTACAGATGAGGAGCCTGTGGTATGATGGAGTTAAACCAAAGGTAACCCATGATGAAAGGAAAGTTCAAACCTGAGTCTGTCTTGCCTCTTAAGTTCCAAGTTCAACTCTTATTGATGTTTGCTCAGTAGGCTTGTGGTAGTTTTAAAATAGGTATATACATTCTTTTAAAAAATATTTATTTATTTTATTTTTGGCTTCACTGAGTCTTTGTTGCAGTGCTTGGGTTTCTCATTGTGGTGGCGTCCCTTGCTGTGGAGTACAGACTGTAGGGCTTGTGGGCTTCAGCAGCTGTGGCACACAGACTTAGTTGCTCCCAGGTATACGGGATCTTCCCAGACTAGGGATCAGACCCATGTCCCCTGCATCGGCAAGTGGACTCTTAACCACTGTACCACCAGGGAAGTCTGGTACACACATTCTCATGACATTCCTGCCTTTAAGAGGTGGAGCTTAATCTCTCTCCCCTTGAGTGTGGGCAGGACTTAGTGACTCTCTTCTAAAGAGTACAATATGGTGGGAGTGATGGTGTGTGACTTCCGAGACCAGGTGGTAGAAGGCCTTCCTCCTTGTTCTTTCNACAGGAGTTAGTGACTCTCTTCTAAAGAGTACAATATGGTGGGAGTGATGGTGTGTGACTTCCGAGACCAGGTGGTAGAAGGCCTTCCTCCTTGTTCTTTCCTGGATCTTGCATCCTGGGGAAAGCTAGTCATCATGTGGTGAAGACACCCAGGCAGCTCTTTGGAGAGGTCTGTGTGGCGATGAACTGAAGCAACAGCTGCGTGAGGGTGCCGTCTTGGAAGTGGCTCCTCCAGCCCCAGTCAAGCCTTCAGATGACGTGGCCCTGCCCAGCGTCCTCACTGCAGCCTCGTGAGTGGCCCTGGAACTCTGCTCTATAGTATGGAACAGCCTAAATGGGCCAAGGATTTGAAAGAGAATAGATACATGCATGTGTATAANAAGTCCATAATGTGAGACTTACATGATTAAGGTCCTGGCACAGTGCTTGGCATGTACCAGGTACCCAGCAGGGCACTGCCATGAAGCACCCAGGCTCAGGACTTTGACTCAGAGAGAAAATTAACCCCTCTGTGGAACTGGAGCATCCCTTACTTCTCTGGTTGTCTTGGTGCTCAGACTTTTTTCTTTTCCTTTGTGCTGATAGAGAACTGGATGGGGTTAGGTCTCTGTAGCCAGGGGTGGGGTCCACATTTGCAAATGGTTTCTGGAAAGACCCAACCCTTGATGGGATGTGTGAGGTTTTATGACAAGGGCCTGTATCACTGCTGACTTGCTCTCGGGGCTGAAGGCTGGTCCATGACAGTGTCTGCAGATGGACTCCAGGGCAGTGGCGGTGTGCGTGCTCAGCTGTTTCTGACTCTTTGCGACCCCGTGGACTGTAGCCCGCCAAATTCCTCTGTCCATGGGGTTTTCCAGGCAGGAATGCTAGAGTGGGTGGCTGTTTCCTCCTCCAAAGGATCTTCCCCACCCAGGGATTGAAACTGCATCTCCTGCATTGGCAGGCAGATTCTTTATCACTGGGAAGCCTGCCTGTTTACCCTCTGCTTCCTGCTCATCACTCCCTCTGTGAGTTTGTGTCTGTGCGTATGTGCAGCTGAGTACCTGTGTGTGTGTAGGACACGCGTGCTTGTACAAGGCAAACTTATTAACAACTCAGAGCCTTTGTCCCTGTGTCCCCCTTGTGTGCAACACTGATCTGTGTCCTCCATCACCAAAATCTCAAGTCTCAAATATCTCATGACTCTATCCATATGATCCCTCTCCTCCCTTGATTGCATGCTCTTTTCATCTCTGCATCNTCCCTGTGTCCCCCTTGTGTGCAACACTGATCTGTGTCCTCCATCACCAAAATCTCAAGTCTCAAATATCTCATGACTCTATCCATATGATCCCTCTCCTCCCTTGATTGCATGCTCTTTTCATCTCTGCATCATCCAGAATGGGCTGGATAATGCAGTGATACAAGTCACCCCCAAATCTCAGTGGTTTAAAACAACAAAGGTTTGGGGCCTCCCTGGTGGTCCAGAGGGTCCCATTTCAGGGGGCACAGGTTCCCTTCTTGCTCGGGGAACCAAGATCCCACATGCTACACAGCATGGCTAAAAAATAAAAGAATGTTATATGTAAAAACCAACAAAGATTTATTTCTCACTCATGCTTTGAGCTCTGGGGACTCTGACCATCATAATCTCAAAGGCAACCAAAATAGCACTTCATCTTGAAATAGAAGCTTGTACTGTTGATTAAATACTTGCCCAGAAGGGAGACACACAGGCTCCATCCAACCTCAAGTGGGCCAGAAGTATAATCCTCTCTCCTGTGTCCAGAAAATGGGGAACCCCAAAAGCATTTAGAGCAGCTCACTAATGACTATCAAATTCACTATTTAATACTGGTGTTATTTAATTTCATATTTGCTTTGTAATTAGTTCCTTCCGTCCCATCACTTCATGGGAAATAGATGGGGAAACAGTGGAAACAGTGTCAGACTTTATTTTTTGGAGCTCCAAAATCATTGCAGATGGTGACTGCAGCCATGAAATTAAAAGACGCTTACTCCTTGGAAGAAAAGTTATGACCAACCTAGATAGTATATTCAAAAGCAGAGACATTACTTTGCTGACTAAGGTCTGTCTAGTCAAGGCTATGGTTTTGCCTGTGGTCATGTATGGATGTGAGAGTTGGACTGTAAAGAAGGCTGAGCACCGAAGAATTGATGCTTTTGAACTGTGGTGTTGGAGAAGACTCCTGAGAGTCCCTTGGACTGCAAGGAGATCCAACCAGTCCATTCTGAAGGAGATCAGCTCTGGGATTTCTTTGGAAGGAATGATGCTAAAGCTGAAACTCCAGTACTTTGGCCACCTCATGCGAAGAGTTGACTCATTGGATAAGACTTTGATGCTGGGAGGGATTGTGGGCAGGAGGAGAAGGGGATGACCGAGGATGAGATGGCTGGATGGCATCATGGACTTGATAGAGGTGAGTCTGAGTGAACTCTGGGAGATGGTGAAGAACAGGGAGGCCTGGCGTGCTGCAATTCATGGGGTCGTAAAGAGTCGGACTCGACTGAGCGACTGAACTGAACTGAACCAGAATAAAAACTCCAGGAGAGCAGGAGCCTCCCATTGATCCCAGTGCTGGGAATAGAGCTTGGCTCCCAGGAGACGCTCAAACACATTTTTATCAAATGCTTGAATGGATCAGTTACAGTCCAGAAGTTGAGACGCAGCCAAAGAGTGTAAGTTTGCAAAACTCTGGTGGAATTAGAAATGGAATACAGACCTCTTTTTATTTCTTCCTAGGCACGTTGATCTTGATATTCCAGGACAGTCCTAACTTCCGATGTTTGCTTCCTATTAGAGACTCACAAACCTCCAATAACATGCTCTCATTCTGTGTTCACAAAGCATGGTCCCCAGACTCCTAGCTTTTCTCAGGAGAGTAAAGTCAGTCAGTGTATACCAGAGACAGCAAACTGTGGCTTTAGGACTACATGGAGTTTTCAAAGAAACCGACTTTGCAGACACTGACCTTGAAGCTTCTGAGGCTAAGTAAAAGAAGTCTGTCTTTGCTTGGTTGTTGGGCCTGATTCCCAAAGCTACCCTTTCACCCAGTGGTGCTCTGCCTCCCAGCACGGATGTGCCCTCCTCCAGTGGTGGACGGCTCACAGGGACATATACAGGATGCCAAAGGTCAGCTGGCCGAATGGTCATCGTGCGGCCGCAGAGCAGCTCATTAGTGCAGCCTGGCTCAGCCACCGGAACAGATGTCACCTTTCATCCCACGGTCTCAGGCCAATTAGTGGTTGTCTTCCTCTGAGGGTCTGACCCGTGCTGACCCTCATCGGATCTCATCATTATCTGTAATAGTTTTCAATCCTTGAGAACATGCAGAGATGGGATATGAGACTGATATAGTGTGAGCACTGGGCAAGATCAAGGTGCTGGTACGTGAATCCACATGAACTCAAAGTCCTCTTTCCTGTAACCCATACACGGAGGTCTTTCCTTGTCCCAGACTGTCTTATTTTTGTATTCTGTCATGGGTTATGAGGCTTCCCAAGTGGTGCAGTGGTAAAGAATCTACCTGCCAATGCAGGAGACACAAGAGACTTGGGTTTCATCCCTAGGTCAGGAAGATCCCCTGGAGGAGGAAATGGCAACCCACTCCAGTATTCTTGCCTGGAAAATCCCTTGGACAGAGGAGCCTGGAGGGCTACATTCCATGGGGTCACAAAGAGTCTGACACGACTGAGCATGCATACATAACAGGTTATACAAGCATCCTTGGGAGACCAAAAAATAAAAAAAATTCAACTTTTAACCACTTTTTTCTTTTACTTCATGCAAGATTCTGGTTCATACTGGCTCTTCCGGACCAAATTAGTCCTTCTTAAAATACAACAGGATAGGATCAATTCTATGTGAAGAATTTCAGGAGTGCTTGAATACATATATTCATTAAAGGAGAAGTGGAAGAAATTACATGCACATAATCCTTTCTAATTGTGGTTGACTTAAGAGCTAGTTACTATAGAGTAATTGGCCCATAAGAAAGATTTTTGAGGCTGTTGTAATTAATACAATGGACCAGGTAGGAGATGTGATGGGATCATTGGGTTTTAATTAATCGGCGACAGGAGAATTCTTGTTTCCTGAAGGAGAGCTCCTCACTTACGGAGATTTACACACCGTGGGAATTATAGGGGCCTGCAGATCACTTCCATTGGATTTCTGCCCAGCTGACATTTATTGAAAAGCTGCCAGGTAAATTGAAGGTTACAGGAATTCTAGTCTGATTTTTGACCCAAATGGCATTCAGAATGTCAATCTATTTGTAGAATTCTCCTAACTCTACTCAGTTTCAAGGTTAATGAGGGTAGAGATTCTGTTTGGGTTTGTTTTTGAACACCCCAGAGTGTCTGTTTGTCTATCTGGCTGGCTTGTCTTTATTTATTTAATTTGGCTGCTTTCGGTCTTAGTTATGGGATCCAGGCTCTTAGTTATGGCACGTGGGATATAGTTTCCTGACCAGAGATTGATCCTAGATCCCCTGTATTGGGAGTTCAGTGTCTTAACCACTGGACCACCAGGGAAGTCCCTGTCTTTAATTTTTTGGTTTGCTCTTGTGATTTTGAAATAATTTCAGGTGATTTGGAGCTGCCATTTACTTTGGGAATGCTAGAACCAAAGGTAGATATTTTACCTTCTTAGATGAAACTGGTAATCAGTATTATTTGTGATGCTCCTTGGAAATGTGGTCCTTATGATCCTTACATATTATTAAGTCCATTGTAACAGTACCTGCCTTTAAAACATTTGCATCAGATGCAAGGTGAGTAAGTTCTAGAATTCTGCTATACAGCATCACCCATAGTTAACAATACTGTGTTGTACAGATAAAATTTGTGATGAAGGTAGATACAAGTTAAATGTTCTTACTACAATGAAAAAAAAAGTAACACTGGTGATTCCACTTCCAGTCATGGCTGAGGAGTTGGTATCATACTAATAGTCTCACAGTTGATACCTATAAACTCTGCAGAAAGTACCCAGCTGCCTGAAGAATGTAGGGAGTGACCAAAAGAAGCAGACCCTTGGTGACAGAGAGCAACGCTGTGTGAATTTCCTATTTTATGACTTATAGACTGATGGAAGGCCCCAGTCAGGGGAGCTGAAACTCAGAAAATCCATTCTTTCTTGATGCTGTTATGAAGATGCCCAAGGTGAATGTGTACATTGGAGGAAAGTAAGAATGAGTGATACATGGATGGACCCAGCCAGGGATGGACCGGAGGGCCTCCCACACAAGCATCCAGATTTTTAAAAATATTTGTTTATTTATTCGGTTCTTTCTTGTGGTGCATGGGCTTAGTTGCCCAAGACATACGGAATCTTAGTTCCTTGACCTGCATTGTCTGCATTTAAAGGCGGATTCTTAGCCACGAACCACCAGGGAAGTTCCCAAAGATTCAGATATGACATTCTGAGGAAACCAAAGAAGTGTGCAGTTGAAGCATGGACTCTGAGGGTCACAGTTCATTCATCCATTCATGACATATTTCTGGAGTACCTCTGGGCCAGGTACTTTCTTAGGTATTGCAGGAAACATGGAGAAAAATCCCTGCACCCACTGAGTTTACAGTCTAAGAGAGACAGAGACAGTTCACAGCAAAAGTATGTGAATAGACTATGTTTGATGGTGAGAAACAGCAGGGGAGGGGGAGAGGGCTGGCCCTTGGAGGACATGGGTCTTTCAGCAGGGTCCTCTAAAAGGCACCTTTTGAGGCAAGATCTGAAGGTGAGGGGTAAGCTCTACAGACGTCACAGGGAAGAGGGTCCAGTAGAAGGGACAGGCAGAGGGAAGACCTCAAAGCAGCAATGTGCCTAGTGCTGGAGGAACAGTGAGGGAGCAGTGTGGCTCGGACAGAGTGACTGAGGGGATGGTGGTGGCAGAGATATTCAGGAGGATAATGGGCACTGGGGCTGGGGAGCCGGGTTATGTAAAGCTTTAGAGATGCTCGCAAGGAAATGGGCTTTTATGCAACTGAGATGAGAATTCCTTAAGGATTTTTAATAGGATGGTGAGTGTATCTGACTTCTGGTTTAACTGGAGAATGCTGGCTGCTATGTAGAGAGAGAGACGGAGAAGGCAGTGGCACCCCACTCCAGTACTCATGCCTGGAAAATCCCATGGATGGAGGAGCCTGGTAGGCTGCAGTCCATGGGGTCGCCAAGAGTCGGATATGACTGAGCAACTTCACTTTCACTTTTCATTTTCATGCATTGGAGAAGGAAATGGCAACCCACTCCAGTGTTCTTGCCTAGAGAGTCCCAGGGACGGGGGAGCCTGGTGGGCTGCCGTCTATGGGGTCGCATAGAGTTGGATACGAGTGACTTAGCAGTATGTAGAGAGAACAGAGTGGAGGGCTGGGGGTGAGGGAGGAAGCAAATTATTTAGGAGGTGGTGACAATAACCAGGCAACAGGGGACAATGGCCCGGGCCATTGTGGGTATAGTAAGCGTGATAAAGTGAAGGTATTTTAAAAATACTCTTCCCAGATAGAAGTGACAGGCTCTGTGAACAGCCCAGATTGACCTAAGGAAGGGGGAGTGCTTGGGATGACCAAGGTTTTAACCTGAGTAACTGGAAGGAGGGATGGCCTTGTCTTTAATGGGGAAGAGCATATGGTGGGGATGGTTTGGTCTTGGGAGGGCAGAAGTTCAGTGTCAAGTTTGAGATGCTTTTTAGATCCCTAACTGAAGCTGCTGAAATGGGGTTCAATAAGAGTCTGGAATTTGGGAGACAAGTCCAGGCTGTAGGTTGGATTCTCTTTTAAAAACTTATTTCATTGAAGTATAGTTGACTTGCAGTGTATTAATTTCTGCTTATAACAAAGTGATTCATTAATACATATATATATATATTCTTTTTCATTATGGTTTATTACAGGATATTTTTTAACTGTTTTTTTATTTTTGTGGTAAAAGCCACACGATATAAGACATACTATTTTGACCATATTTAACTGTACGGTTCAGTGGCACTAACTGCATTCACATTGGTGTACAACTCTTACCATCATCCATCTCCCAAATTTTTCACCATCCTAATCTGAAACTCTGTTGTCTTTAAACACCATCTCCCCATTCCCCTTCCCTACTCGCTAGCCCCTGGCCCCTGACATCTACCAATGTACTTTGTGACTGCATGAATTTGGCTCTTCTAAGTATTTCATATAAGTGGAATCAAACTGTATTTGTCTGCACCTAATGTGTATTATAACACCTTTTTAAGGTTAACTTAATACATGTCCTACAGATTGTACCTTCCTTTTCCCCCCATGCTATACAGTAGGGTCTCATTGGTTATCTGTTTTATACATAGTGGTGCATATACGTCAATCTCGATCTCCCAGTTCATCCCCCTCCCCGTCTTACCCCTTGGTGTCCACGCTTTTGTCCTCTGTGTTTTCACAGGATATTGAATATAGTTCCTTTTGCTACACAGTAGGATCTTATTGTTTATATAACAGTTTGCATCTGGTAGTCCCAACCCCCCAACCCATCCCTCCCCAACCTCCT
>SJYW01008396.1:23684-44631 GCA_006410735.1 Raphicerus campestris
CCCTCCCCAACCTCCTCCCCTCCCTGCCTGTTGGCAGCCGCCAGTCTGTTCTCTCTGTTTGTAAACCTCATGATTCTTGCGCCTTCTGACACCACCCCTTTGAGAGATGTGAGTCCCCCTAGTATTTACAGTCAATGTCTGTGGTCTCTAAGTGATGCTGTGGGTGGAATGTGAGCTTTCTTCTGATCTGGCGTTCTGCGGGCAGCTTGTCTCTGGCCTGATCTTTGCTGGGTTGGCCGCGAACACATCTCCAGTCATCTGACTGTCACAGTTGCCTTCACGGAGCCCAGTGTCATCCTTTGGGCAGGAGGCTGCTTCCGTTTCTCAGCAGGGAATACACCAGGACTGGGGCTAAATTGGTGCTGATTGCAGCTGCCAGCTGGCCCCTGGTGACCAGGGTGGCCTGCAGTGTGCTGGACTTATGGGTGCCCTCCACAGCCACCTGGAGGAGCCCAGCTCACCAGCAAGCACCGGGTGCAGCCCAGGGACCCTGGCCTCATTAGCAGCTGCTCTCCTTGGAGGAGCCAACCTGCCCGTTAGGCGGTAGAAGATTCTGCTTTTAATGAGGCCCTTTCCAGTTTAGGTTCAGAGAAATCCGGTGCCACATGACAGGAGAAAGGCTTTCACTGAGAAGGAGACTCTTTGAAAGATAATTAGAGTTTTGTGTGGGACGGAGGAGCCTGGTGGGCTGCTGTCTGTGGGGTCTCACAGAGTCGGACACGACTGAAGTGACTTAGCAGCTGCTTGTATATACCACTGAGCCTGGGGCAGAGTCGGGGACATGGTCCTCTTCATAAACGTACCAGCATGAGTGAATGAGGGAATGTGATGTTCGCGGCCCCTGGAATCAGACTCCTGGTGGATTCTGGAGGCTATCTGTACCTGCTGACCACCGTCAGCCAGGGCTGCCCTGTTCCTGAGTCTTGAACGTAGCTTACTCTTTCCCGTCTGTACTCACTGGAGGCTCTTAATGATGCCCACGATCAGACGGGACTGTGGGACTGCTTCCAAACTCACTTCCTTGAGTGAGTGCTTCATTGTCAGGGAGAGAATGACCAGAGCCCTCCTCTTCCTGTGGGTCAGAGATCAAATGTTCTAGAGGCAGAACAGAGGGCAAAAAGTGCTCTGTTGATGTAAAAATGAGGCAAGGAGTCATTCATATTCAGGCTCACAGATGCCCATACTATCTCCCTGGAGGACCAATGAGGGAACAAATAACTTTGTGCCATTTGCAGCAACATGGATGGACTTAGAGATGATCATGCTAAGGGAGTCAGTCAGACAGAGAAAGACAAATGCCATATGTTATTGCTTATGTGTGGGATCTAAGGTGAAGGTGCGACCCTGTGGACTAGGCTTCTCCATCCATGGGATTCTCCAGGTAAGAATACTGGAGTGGGTTACCATTTCCTTCTCCAGGGGATCTTCCGGACCCAGGGATCGAACCAGAGCCTCCTGCATTGGCAGCAGACGCTTTAACCTCTGAGCCACCAGGGAAGCCAAACAAATATATAGTTACCAAAGGGGAAAGATGGGGGGAGAGGGATAAATTAGGAGTTTGGATTTGACATCTGCATACTACTTTATTTAAAATGATAACCAACAAGGTCCTCCTGTGCAGTACAGGAACTCTACTCAGTATTCTGCAACAACCTAAATGGGAAAAGATTTTGAAACAGAATAGATACATGTATTTGTGAAACTGAATCACTTTGCTATACCTGCAGTTAACTGCAGGTAACTCAGCATTGTTAATCAACTCTACTCCTGTATAAAATAAAAATTGGGAAAAAACTAAACAGCACTGAATTCCACAAGTCATTGTACATGACAAGGATGTTGCTCAAAGTTGGTAACAGGAAGAAACGGAGAGAGGACTCTGAGGAGCTGTATTTGGGGAGTCGGTGGGAGATGATTTCTGGGCTGTCTCTTCCTGCAAGGGTTTTTGGGATGTTGTCAGAAGGATAGAGGCAGAGGGGGAAAAATTAATTGTGGCAATTGTCTTCGCTGTCTCCAGGCTTGTCACAGTGATGCTGATAAAATCAAATAAGCTGGAAGTGAGGGTGAGTTGTTAGTGTGAGAAATGGTCCAGGATCTGGCAGCTGAGAGAGTGGAGGTGCCCACGCTGTTTGCTCATTATCAAGATTTATTGTTTTCCACTCTGGGAAATTGTTGGTAAGCAAAAATAAGGTCACTTACACCACTCTGTGAGGTACTTTGAAGTATTTAAAAATGGAAAAACAAGAGGAATTTAGTATCATTTTTTTCTGTGTTTGGAAAGTAGGGCAGTGGGTTGGTGGACTGATCATGAGCTGATTTAAGTTAGATAAAGAGTTTCTGGGAGTATTTACTGCAGAAAAATGAATTGGAGATTTAACAGAAGGAGAATAAACCAAGCAAGGGAGAGTTGACAATGGTGGCTTTTTTTTTTTTTTTAATTGAAGTTTAGTTGATTTACGATATTGTATCAATTTCAGGTATATAACAAAGTGATCCAGATATTCTCACACACACACATTTCAGATCATTTTCCAGATAAGCAACAATGATTTACTGTACAGAACAGGGAATTATATTTAGTATTTTGTGATAAAATGTAATGGAAAAGAATCTGAAAAAATAGGATTGCTGAACTGAATTGCTTTGCTATGAATCTGAAACTATCACAATATTGCGACTCAGTTACACTTCAATTAAAAAATAATGCTGCATACCCTGATGATTCAGTGAATCCTTTTCTTCTTCCTTTTACGTAGCTCCATTATTTTATTTGTGTGTCTGTGAGCACACATGCACCTTTTTTTTTTCTCTACACAGTTAAGTAGTTTGAATTTTAGAGCTGTAGATTGAGGGGGGAGTATGAACAGAATTGCTGGTATGCTTCACGTATATTCTCACTAGTTTTAAAGAACTAGTTTGCAACCTGTGAGAGCAGAAAGATTAGGTAAATATATACTTTAAAAGAGAGGCTGCAGGTATAGAAAATGCAAATATTTTTTGCTTGCTGTCTGAAAAACTCCTCTCAATTCCTTCATTAGATCTGAGTTCAAAAAGAACAAGTTCCTTAAATCCCCTAGTCTGGGTTAATGTGTTTTGTTAGATGCTCCTTTCTTCTCAAAACTTATCTGATTTCATAGGAAGAGTTGAACAAAATTTATAAGGCCTGTGGGGGAAACTATATTATTTGGTTTGTACCATGGGCCCGCCAGTGAACAGAAGCCAGCACTGTGCTTAGAACGTTTTATTAGAGGCTCATTAATGTATATTGAAATCATATTCAAATGAAAAAATAATCCATAGCTAATGGTACAATCTGGCCTAGTGTTGAAATTTGCTCATCATAGAAGAGAGAGACAAAGACACTGAGAGAGATGGAAGAGAGGAACGCTCTGTTCCGTGACGCCAAATGAAGTGTTCCCTGACATTAAACTATAAGAAGAAAACCTCCCTTGAAGAGAAGTGTAGTCAACTTTGGTATTCATTTTGCAGCGTTTGTGTTTCTGAAGGGCATAATGGCTCAGACCGACCTACCTGCAAGAAGGATAAAGAGAGAGGGAAAAGAATGAGAGAGAGAGGGAAAAGAATGAGAAAGAGAGGAAAAGAAGGAAGACACAAGAGGAGGGGAGGGAGAAAGCAAAGGGACAGTCCAGGTTGTTAAGGACAGAAAATGCTTCTCTTTCTTGGTGACTAGCTGATCTTTGCTGACCTTATCAAGGGTTGCTGAGTGGAGTGGCCCCTTCAGCAACCGGAGCAGAAACGACTCAAGATTGATAATGATAGTATCCTCCTCATGGCATTGCTCTGAGGTTTGAATGATGTGCTGAAGTTCAAGTCCCTAGCATAGTTCCTGGAATGTAGAAAACCCTCAGTAAGACAGCTCACTGAAAGACAGTTCATGTTTAGCTAATTGAAGACTTTGGAGCTTTTTCCACGATAAATGTTGGGTATCATTTTCAAAAATAGTACTACAATCAACATTTGCGCAAAACTGAAGAAAAAAATTTATTTATTTATTTTTGGCTGCGCTGGGTCTTTGTTGCTGTGTGAGGGCTTTCTCTGGTTGCAATGAGGAGGGGGCTAGTCTCTAGCTGCGGCGCACACGCTTCTCATTGCAGTCCCTTCTCTTGTTGCAGAGTGCGGGCTCTAGGCACACAGGTTTCAGTAGCTGCAGCTCACAGGCTCAATAGTTTTGGCATACGGGCTTTAGTTGCTCCGAGGCAAATGGGGTTTGCCTGGGTCAGGGATCTAACCCGTGTCTCCTGCACTGGCAGATTCTTTACCACTGAGCCACTGGGGACACCTTGTGTACAACTTTTTATGTGAATGCATGCTTTCATTTCTCTTGCATATATTTATATATATACCTAGGAGTGAACTTGCCAGGGCATGTGGTAATGCTATTTCATTTTTGAGGAACTGCAAAGATATTTTTCAAATCAGCTGTACCATTTTATATTTTCACCAGCAATGCGTGTGGCTTACAACTTCTTCACATTCTTGCCCACATATTTTTGTCTTCTTGAAAACAATTTTACTGGGTTATAATTGATTTACAGTGGTGTCAGTTTCAGGTATACAGCAAAGTGAATTAGTTATATATAAACATTTTCCCTCTTTTAGATCCTTTTATAGGCTATAACAGAGTGTTGAGTAGAGTTTTCTGTGTTATACAGTAAGTCCTTATTAATAATCTATTTTATGTATAGTAGTGTGTATATGCCAATCCCAGTCTCCCAATTTATCCCTCCTCACTTGCCTGCCTTTTATTATTTTAAAGACTGCAGCCATCCTAATAGTTTAAAGTGGGATTTCACTGTGGTTTTGATCTGCATTTCCTTAATGGATAATGATATCAAGCATCTTTTCATGTGCTTATTGGCCATTTTATATCTTCTTTGGAAAGATGTCTATTCAAATGCTTTGCCTCATTGTAATTGCTGCTGTTGTTGCTTTTTAAATTGTTGAGTTGTAAAAGCTCTTTATATATTCTGGATAATTTTGGATAATGATTGTTTATTAGATATCTGATTTGCGACTATTTCCTCCATTCTCTTCAGTGTCTTGATTTTACTGATAGAATTTGAAGCACTGAAGTTTTAAATTGTTCCTTATTCTGCGTTTGTGTGTTTATGTTGTTTTATCTGAGAAACCACTGCCTCAACCAAAGTCACAGAGATTATTGCCTATGTTTTCTCCGAAGACTTTTTATACATTTAGCTCTTAGGTCTTTGATCTACTTTGTGTGAACAGCATCTTGCTGTTCTAGCTGATTATTGTCACATGGGAAGGTGTGACAATGTTGTCTATGCTTCCAAGAAACAAGAGATACCAGTTCTTTGATGTGAATATTCTGCCTTGAAAACCGTTAGCAACCAGGTCAAATTTCATGAAAACACAACAGTGGCGGTTGTCAGTAAATGGCCCTGGCCACATGCACCCAGGGACCACATTATAACCTCTGGGTTTCCTATTTAACTTTCCTAGTCAGCTAGAAATGTAATAAAAGAACCCGTGTTCTTGGTCTATTCCCGGCTGACACAGTCTTAGGATTTTTTCAAGTTTCTAGATAGCAATGTAAGGAGAAGTCTTGAAATTAAACCAATGAGGAGAGAAGGTTTTGAGTCCAAAAGTCCCTATTCTAAATGAGGGACTTTTAAATATTTTTGGACGTTTGCCTGCTAGCTACCCTGATTTGTCAACCTGAAACATTTTTGCCACAGCAAGTTCTTTGGAGAGAGCAGAAATGCTGGGGCAATGCCTGAATTTTGTGAAATTACAGAAAGAAATGATTTATTCATGCTAGATTCTGAGAGCCAACCATGAGGTCACGATGAAAAGGGCTGAGTGACAGGCAGAGAGATGAACTAAAGACCCTCTGCCCTGTTGATGGATTTGGTGAGCAGGGATTTGCCCCCTTCCTCTCTGGGAGGACTGATGTTGGGGGAGGGGGAGTCGCAGAGTGGGAAGGAAGTCTGGAGGAAAAAGAGAGTGTGATGAGGGACCCTGAGCAGTGGGCTGTAGCAGTTGCCTGTTGTTTGAGCCCATTCTTCAAATATTGGCCTGAGTCAATATTTGAAGAGGCTGCCTCTACCAGGAAGCCTTCCCTGACCTGCCAATTTCTCTCCTCCAAAGACCATATCACAGCCTTTCTGGTTTTCCTAAGCACACTTTCTTCTCTAAAGTCTTGCTCAGACTGGTGTTTGAAATTCAGAGATTCCATCAGCAGATGTTTAATGAGCACCAACTAAGCCCCAGCATTCCCCGATGGCTGGCTAAGTGGATAAAGAGTCTGCCTGCATTGCAGGAGACACAGGAGATTCAGATTCAATCCCTGGGTCAGGAAGATCCCCCAAAGGAGGAAAATGGCAACCTGCTCCAGTATTCTCGCCTGAAAAATCCCATGGGCAGAGGAGCCTGAAAGGCTAACAGTCCAAAGGGTTCCAAAGAGTTGAATATGACTGAGCAACTAAGCTCACACCACTGTGCCCCAGGCTGTGTTCTAAGGGCTGGCGACGCAATAGTGAGAAAAACAGGCAGAAATCCCTGCTTTCCTGTTGCTTGCATTCATGTGTGTGTGTGTGTGTGTGAGAGAGAGAGAGAGAGAGAAGCAACAAATGAATTAACTTACAGGTTACAAAGTGAAAGCTGTGGGAAACTTACAGCAGGATAATGGGATCAAAATTACAGGAAAGGAGGATGACATTTTTAGTGGGGTGGTCAGAAGAGTCTTTGGGTTATATTTGATTGGCTAGAAAATTTCTTCTGGTTCTTCCATAATCTATTACAGAAAAATCTGAATATTTGAACAAAGGCTTGAAGGAGGCTCTTTTTCAGTTAGCACCCTGTGTTCATGCTGATGATTCTGGGATAAATGTTTCCCATGATTTTTTTTTTTAAAGCTTAAAATAGATTTATTCATTTATTCAGCAAACATTTGCTAAAGATCTGTTAAGCATCCTTAAGGTTTCAGCTCAAATGTCAGCTCCTTACAGAGGCATTCCCTGAACACTCTTTTCATTGTCTTCTGTTTTAATTTATATTCTATTTTAAAATGAAAACTAACATTTTATATTTTAGTTTTTAAATGAAGTTTTGTTGATGCACAGTATGTTACAGGTATACAGTAAAGTGATTCCCAATGTCTGAAGGTTATACTTCATTTATAGTTACTATAAACATTGGCGATATTCCCTATAGTCTTCAGTAAATTTGTATAACTTATTTTATACATAATAGTTTGTCCCTCTCTTCCCACTGATACCCACTAGTTTGTTCTCTAGATCCACGAGTCTGCTTCTTTTTTATTATAGTCACTAGTTTGTTGTATTTTTTAGATTCTAGATGTAAGTGATGGCATATGTTTGTCTTTCCCTGTCTGAGTTACCTCACTTAGTGTGATAATCTCTAGGTCCATTCATGTTGCTGCAAATGGCAGCGGTTTCATTCTTTTTTTACGGCTGAGTAGTATTCCGTTTCATATCTCCTTTATCCAGTCATCTATTGATGAGACTTAGGTTGCTTTCATATCAGCAATTGTAAATACTGCTGCTTCGAGCATTGTGGTGCAGGTGTCTTTTTGAATTCGTGTTTTTGTTTCTTTGGGGTATACACCGAGAAGTAGAATTGCTGGGCCATGTGNCTATTGATGAGACTTAGGTTGCTTTCATATCAGCAATTGTAAATACTGCTGCTTCGAGCATCGTGGTGCAGGTGTCTTTTTGAATTCGTGTTTTTGTTTCTTTGGGGTATACACCGAGAAGTAGAATTGCTGGGCCATGTGGTATAAGTGCAATTTTTTTTTAAATTGAAAAATAAGTATTTAACTTTTTAAAAAGAAACTTCATTTTTCTATTTTATTTTTAGGATGGCATTTATCATGACATGGGCTTACCTTATTTGTTTGCTTACCTGACTGTTAAGAGAGGAATCTCATCTATTTTGTCTATCAGTGAATTCTCCATGGCTGACACATATTCAGTGCTTAATAAATGTCATTGAATAAATGAAAATGCCAGAGATTGTAGTGACCATGGTGTTATGATAGGTTTTGACCTTTGAGAACTTATGTTTAGAAAATTTAGCAGTTGTGCTCCTTGGTATTTACCTAAAGGTATTAAAAACTTATACCTACACAAAAACCTATACCTAAACATGGATATTTATAGCAGCTTTGTTCTAAAAAATTAGAAGCAACCAAGATGTCCTTCAGTGGGTGGGTGGATTGATAAATAAACTGTGGTCCATACATATAATGGGGTATTATGATATTATTCAGTGCTGAAATGAGCTATGAAGTCATGAAAAAATAGGGAAGAACTTTACATGCATATTATTCAGTGAAAGAAGCCAATCTGAAATGGCTACAAACTATATGATTCCAAGTCTGTGACATTCTGGAAAAGGCACAGCTGTGGAGACAGTGAAAAGATCAGTGGTGACCAGGGTTTGGGGAGGGAGTGATGAATAGACAGAGATCAAAGGATGCTTCAGTTCAGTTCAGTTCATTTCAGTTGCTCAGTCGTGTCCGACTCTTTATGACCCCATGAATTGCAGCATGCCAGGCCTCCCTGTCCATCACCAATTCCCGGAGTCCACTCAAACTCACGTCCATTGAGTCGATGATGCCATCCAGCCATCTCATCCTCTGTTGTCCCCTTCTCCTCCTGCCCCCAATCCCTCCCAGCATCAGAGTCTTTTCCAATGAGTCAGCCNGGTAGTTTTTCTGAGGTTTACTGAATGATGAGACCCAGGAGGCATTAGAAGCAGCTCCTTAGATCTGGTTACAAGCACAGAGGAGCCCAAAGAGAAATCAAAGGTCTGATCTGATAAGGCGAGCATCTCTTGCAGGAGGAGACTTGACCGATAAGTGGAGCATGCTGGTGATCAGAGAGGTGACTTTAGGCTGGAGTGTGGCGGCTGGGAAAGGAGGGTGACTGAAGCCAAGAACTGAGTGCCCAAGTCCCTTAGATTCTGAAGTCCCTCTGACAGTGCCCTAGTAAAAAGGGAGTCTCCTGTTGGGGGTTCCCATGTGAGCCCACTCCCATCCTCTCCTGAGACCAGTCCTTTGTCCAACACATATTCCCTTCCCCATGGAAACTTGTGCAGTATGGATACTTGTGCCAATAGATACTTGATGATTTACCCACAACCAGCCNTGTTGGGGGTTCCCATGTGAGCCCACTCCCATCCTCTCCTGAGACCAGTCCTTTGTCCAACACATATTCCCTTCCCCATGGAAACTTGTGCAGTATGGATACTTGTGCCAATAGATACTTGATGATTTACCCACAACCAGCCATCTGGGACTACCTGGCAGCGTAACTTTAAAACATTTATGTGTGTGTGTTAGTTGCTCAGCTGTGTTCGACTCTTTGCAACCCCATGGACTGTAGCCTGCCAGGCTCCTCTAACCATAGGACTCTCCAGGCAAGAATACTGGAGTGGGTAGCCATCCCCTTCTCCAGGGGATCTTCCTGACTCAGAGGTTGAACCAGGCTGAGTCGCCTTCATTACAGGCAGGTTCTTTACTGTATTGAGCCTCCAGAAAAGTCCTAATACATTTATACTTCAATTTAAATGGCCACTCTTTTGGACACAGTGATATTAGAGAGTTTCTTAAAACCTTGGCTAAGTAGAAAAAATGCTGGACATGACTAATTCTAATGTAGTGCTATTTGGGGTAGAATTCCATATCAGACAGGTCGGTATAACATATATCCACTTTTTTTTAAAAATGGTGCTTCAGTTTAATTCTAAGTGTAATTTTGTAAGTAAGTCAGGTTATAGACATTACTTAACTTTCATTTCCCCCATTTAAAAAATTTTCCACAATTAAAAAAATTTTATTGGGATATAGTTGATTTATTGGGATATAGCTGACTCATTGGAAAAGACCCTGATGAAAAGACCCTGAGGGCTGAAGAGGAGAAGGGGGTAACAGAGGATTAGATGGTTGATTGATGGCATCACCAACTCAATGGACATGAGTTTGATCCAACTCTGGGAGATAGTGAAGGACAGGGAACCTTGGAGTTCTGCAGTCCATAGGGTTGCAAAGAGTCAGATTAGTGACTGAACACCAAAATTGTTGATTTACAATGTTGTGTTATTAATAGTTTCAGGTATACAGCAAAGAGAATCTGTTACATATATATCCGCTGTTTTTTTAGATTGTTTTCCCGTATAGGTTATTACAGAGTATTGAGTGAAGTTCCTTGTGCCACACAGTATGTTCTTATTAGTTATCCATTTTATATATAATAGTGTGTATATGTCAATCCCAGTCACCCAATTTAATCCTCCTCTCCTCTTCCTTTTTCCCATGGTAACCATAAGATTTTCTATTATGTATCTGTGACTCTGTATCTGTTTTTGTAAATAAGACCATTTTTACCATTTTTTTTAGATTCCATGTATAACAATTTCATATGATATTTGTCTTTCTTACAAGGAGCTAGATGGAAGATTTAAAGGACAAATTTACGATAGTCATTTTGTCAATTCTGTGGTTTTTCCCCCTAAAGTTTTCAGTGGGAGGGAGCTGTCCGTGGTAGGAGATTCTGCTGGGCAAGAATCTTTATACCTGAGTGACTGAGGTTATAGGAGCTATGAATCAGTCACACTTGCTGTTAACATTCCTTGGATCCAGGTACAGCTAGATTCAGGATGATCGACATAGACTTATGGAAGAGAAGTCGCTCAGGAATCCCATGCTGGGTGGCTTTTTAACTCTCTGTTCAGTAACTTCTCCTGTCAGTACAAGAGTCAGCCTATAGTTTACAAGTTCATGTCAGCGAGGAGAGGCTCTCCCTGTGTGGGAAGGTGCTGAGAATGGCACTTGTCCCTTTTGCTTGTGTGTGCCCTGTCCGCTTTCTTCCCCCTCCTCCAGATAGATGTACCATGTTGTTACTCCATGAGTGAAGGCAGGTGGGATTTCTTACATCCCATCCCATCCCATCCCATCCCATCCCATTTCAGGCGGACACGAGGAATCCACTGTGGTACCTTACTGTGTGGCTCACAGTTGATGTCACGAACCATGTACGTTGTGGGGTCCTTTCCCACGACTGGTCTCCTGATGTTCCCACAAGTCCATGTAGTCATCGATGTTCTTCCCAAATTCTAAAGCTCAGAGTTTGAACCATGGGCCCACAGACACACTTAAGTAGCAATAGAAGCAGCCAGATCCAGGCTACGTCTCAGGACTGGAGTGACGGCAGCCCTAGGTGAAGGGTTTGGCCATGTCCTGTGTGTGGCGCTTGGATCATGATGTAGGCAGAGGCGGGGCTGAGGAAGACAGGGCTGTCACAGTGCCCAGAGATGTGGTGCAGTCTGAGCTGCTCACTCAGGGAAGGACGGTCTGCTTCCCACAGAGCCCTGAAGATGGATGGTCCGTCCACTCTGAGGTGTGGGTCATCTATGGCCGCCTGTGAATCAAGCTCTATCGACGCTGCCGTGTGACTTGTTGAACTTGGCGATCCTTCGGTTTGACAAAGAGGAATGTAGCAATTCATCTCGTGCTTGACATTCTGCTGAATCGCAGTTTTAAACTGCACTTTGCTGTGTGTGTTTGTTTTCCAGAACAAATGGCTCCTTCTACGAGATCTTGCAAGTGGACTTCGGAGTTGACAACAGCAGTGGCCTGACTGGTGCCCAGCAGATCACCTGGCAGGTGGAGTACCCCGTGGAGGACGCCCCGAGGGAGCTGGTCGTCTCCGAGATCTTCATCAGCCAGACTTCCTTTGTGGGCATCGTCCCACTTGCAATGGTGAGATGTCAGGCTTCAGAATCAGTGTCACAAAGATGATTTCTTTGGGGTTTTTTTTTTTTTTTTTTTTTTGCCTTGCCATGTAGTTTGTGGGATCTTAATTCCCCAACCGGGGATCAAACCCAGCAGTGGCTTCCCAGCAGCGAAAGCCCCAAATCCTAACAACTGAACTGCCAGGGAATTCCCTGAGTACTTTTTTAACATAAAAAAATGAGTATTTTGTAATCTGCTGTTTTCCATGCACCAGATGAAGCTGTTTGAACAAGGGAAATAACACTTAAATTATATTTTATTTACCCACTTTCTGGAACACCTCCTTAAAAACTACTCAAGGTTTGCTGCGTAAATCCCTTTCCTTTGTGGATGTTGTTGAACCGTGTCCTGGAGAACCTGTGTTTCTTTTTTTTTTGCCTCATCCTATATCCATCTCAGGACTAAGTGCTCTTGAGAGAAGGTTGCATTGAAATCCATCAGGCGTGTGTGATGGGAACAGCCTCTCTCAGTCTATGCTGAGTGACCAGTTGACAGTGGCTGGTCAATTGCCCTGAGGGTTCCCACATAGGTTAGGGATTGGCAAACTCTAAAATGTATATGGACAGAAAGAACCTTGTTGGGAACTGACCAGCTGAACCTGGATGGGGTCCCAGAGTCCATGAAACCAGGTATGCTTCTGTTTCTGGCCTGAGGGTGACCAGCTTTCTCCTCTGAGCTTGGCCAAAGCTCAATTCATGACCAGGCTCAGGGGCCACATCTGAGAACAAGGTCATGGACAAGGTTCCAGAACCTTAAGGGACGGTGCTGGTGTATCCCAGGGAATAAACCCCAGGAGTGCCATATTCCCAATACCCTTGCCCACACTGGAAATGTTCAAATGCATTCTGCACTGCTTTGACCTTCCTGTCTAGAACCGAAGACAGAGGGTCCACACTCAGTGATTTCAGGACATTCTGGGGGTGCTTCTATCATCCATACTCAAGTTGGGTACCAGGGATGAGGTCCTTGCAGATAAAACCCTCTATCCTACAATCCTCCCATATCTGTATTTTTGACTCTCTCTTTCCTCCCAAACATGCTTGCCCCCATCTCCCCACATCCAATTCTTTCTCTTTGGTTCAACTGATAGGGAGATACCATCCCCAACCACAGTGACCAAACTGGCTCTCCATCCCCTTGCTCATCACCCTCTGTCCACATCCTCAGCCTCATGTATCTTCTTCATGGAAATTATCAGTGTTTGAGATTTGGGATTCATCGTCTGTCTTCCTCCCCAGAAGAAGAGATCCATGACAGTAGCCTTCTGGCCAGTTTTGTCCACAGCTGGGTCCCCAGTACCTAGAACAATGCCTGGGACACTTACTATTTGTCGAATGAAGGACTGAACCCCATGCTGTAATCTGAGCTGCTGGGATCATTGAGTTCCTGAAGGCTAGATAGATGGGGATGGCCTGCATCAGCAGTGATCTGCGTGTTGTTTGAGGGCAGTCCCCTGGNCTCAAGGTTTGCTGCGTAAATCCCTTTCCTTTGTGGATGTTGTTGAACCGTGTCCTGGAGAACCTGTGTTTCTTTTTTTTTTGCCTCATCCTATATCCATCTCAGGACTAAGTGCTCTTGAGAGAAGGTTGCATTGAAATCCATCAGGCGTGTGTGATGGGAACAGCCTCTCTCAGTCTATGCTGAG
Source organism: Raphicerus campestris (assembly GCA_006410735.1). Lineage (NCBI taxonomy): Eukaryota > Metazoa > Chordata > Mammalia > Artiodactyla > Bovidae > Raphicerus > Raphicerus campestris. The sequence continues at coordinate 37,130 of SJYW01008396.1, forward strand.
TGACCAGTTGACAGTGGCTGGTCAATTGCCCTGAGGGTTCCCACATAGGTTAGGGATTGGCAAACTCTAAAATGTATATGGACAGAAAGAACCTTGTTGGGAACTGACCAGCTGAACCTGGATGGGGTCCCAGAGTCCATGAAACCAGGTATGCTTCTGTTTCTGGCCTGAGGGTGACCAGCTTTCTCCTCTGAGCTTGGCCAAAGCTCAATTCATGACCAGGCTCAGGGGCCACATCTGAGAACAAGGTCATGGACAAGGTTCCAGAACCTTAAGGGACGGTGCTGGTGTATCCCAGGGAATAAACCCCAGGAGTGCCATATTCCCAATACCCTTGCCCACACTGGAAATGTTCAAATGCATTCTGCACTGCTTTGACCTTCCTGTCTAGAACCGAAGACAGAGGGTCCACACTCAGTGATTTCAGGACATTCTGGGGGTGCTTCTATCATCCATACTCAAGTTGGGTACCAGGGATGAGGTCCTTGCAGATAAAACCCTCTATCCTACAATCCTCCCATATCTGTATTTTTGACTCTCTCTTTCCTCCCAAACATGCTTGCCCCCATCTCCCCACATCCAATTCTTTCTCTTTGGTTCAACTGATAGGGAGATACCATCCCCAACCACAGTGACCAAACTGGCTCTCCATCCCCTTGCTCATCACCCTCTGTCCACATCCTCAGCCTCATGTATCTTCTTCATGGAAATTATCAGTGTTTGAGATTTGGGATTCATCGTCTGTCTTCCTCCCCAGAAGAAGAGATCCATGACAGTAGCCTTCTGGCCAGTTTTGTCCACAGCTGGGTCCCCAGTACCTAGAACAATGCCTGGGACACTTACTATTTGTCGAATGAAGGACTGAACCCCATGCTGTAATCTGAGCTGCTGGGATCATTGAGTTCCTGAAGGCTAGATAGATGGGGATGGCCTGCATCAGCAGTGATCTGCGTGTTGTTTGAGGGCAGTCCCCTGGGGAGATGCTAACTGTGCCTCTTTCCCTTCCCTTCTGCTTCCCTCCCCTGCCTGCCTCCACTTTCTCTTCCCTTCTCTTTTCTTTATGAAAGCATGAGTTTTTTCTTTTCTCCTCCATCCCCCACTCCCCACCATGTCTCTCACTCTCTTTCACTTCTCTCTGGTTTTCTGTCCAATTACCTAGCTTTGAGCATACAGATTTCTTTCCAGGGGTGGCTTGGAATTTAGGGCTGCAGCCCACCATTCCACTACAGTTTTTAAAACTAAAAAGCCCAGCTCTACTCATGCATATTAAAAAAAAAAGTTATCTTTCAAAAAGGTTGAAATCAAAAATGAACACACTTGATGAGTTTCTAGGCAACTGGACACGCAGGTTCAGCCTAGGAAAAAGCAAGAAATAATGAGACTCCTTTTTAGCCAAATTGACCTGAAATTTTATGTCAAGGCTTGGGCACAAATACTTCTTTATTTCAAACAATATTCATGTGTCTTCTCTGTGTTCTGGTGAATGGTGATGAACAGATACATACAGTCTCAGCTCTCCAGGTCCTTGCATTCTAGGAGAGGAGAGTTCAGAGTACAAGAAACAAGGACATTTGACCACTGCAGACAATGATGTATGCTATGGAGAAATTTATGCTGGGTCATAGAATAAAGAGACAGGGATGGGAGCGGGCAGTGTCAAGTGGTCAAGAAGATGTTTGTCTAAGGATCTGATGCTTGCTCTGAGAACTAACTGACAAGAGGAAACCAGCTATAGAAGGCTGTGGAGGAAGAGCATTGCAGGCAGAGGGAACAGTGTGCATCTTCAAATGGAAATAAGCTGGTTTAACTTGACGGACTCAACGAAAGCCAAGCTGTTGGGGTGCAGCTGTGGGGAAAGGCACAGGAAAGAGGTGAGCTTGAAGGAGAAGCCAGGGGCAGCTTTTCCAGGCCTTGGAAGTAACAGATGACATTTCATGGGTCTTCCAGTGTCTAGTTCTCAGTGTCTATATCAGTCTCCTCTTGCTGCTATAGCAAATTACCATTAACAGACTGGCTTTGTGTGCATGCGTGCCAAGTTGTTTCAATCCTGTGTGACTCTTTGCGACCCCACGGACTGTAGCCTACCAGGCTCCTCTGTCCATGGGATTTCCCAGGGAAGAATAATGGAGTGGGTTGCTGAGCTCTCCTCCAGAGATGTTCCCCACTCAGGGATTAAACCCAGATCTCTTATGTCTCCTGCACTGGCAGTTGGGTTCTTTACTATTTAGTGCCACCTGGAAAGCCCAGAGTGGCTTTAAACAACACAAATGTATCTTACAATTCTGGAGGTCAGAAGTCTGAGATGGGTCTGCAGGACAAAATCAAGGTGTCAGCAGAGCTGCATTACTTTGGAAGCTCTCGGAATCTCTTCTTTGCCCTTTCCAGCTTCTGGAGGTGCCCACAGTACTTGGCCCACATCACTTTGACCTCTGCTTTCATCATACATCTCTTTCTCCGAATCAGACCCTGCTGCCTCCCTCTTCTAAGGGCTGATTACATTGAGCCACCTGGACAATGCAGGACGCTCTGCCCTTCTCAGGATCCTTACCTCAATAGCATCTTCAAAGCCCCTTCGTCATGTAAGGTCACATATTCACAGGTTCTGGGATCAGGACGCAGACATATTTGCAGGGAAAGGTATTGACCTATTAGATGTATTAATTCATTAGCCAGCAACCTTATAAGAAGTGTACTATTATCCCATCTTGTGGATAAGGACACTGAGGAACAGTAATAATAAATAAGTTGCCAAAAGGTACACACCTAGTTGTGCTGTGGAGCTGGGTTTGTGTGTGTGTGTGTATTTGTGGCACAAGTTTCTCTTTGAAAAGACTCCCCAGGCTCCATGCCCATCTTGGACTTGCACCAGGAGGATGTCGGTGACAGTCATAATGGGCAGGGACCTGGGACTCCTTGTCGTCAGCGACCACACAGACTTCCTAATCCCTGTTTCACAGGCGACAGAGTTTCAGATTGATCTGAGTGGATGGCACACTCGGTTACCTGAGGGCCTCTCAGTGTCAAGCAGTGCAGTGGTTAGAACACAGCCTCTGGATCTGGGTTCAGATCCTGCCTCTGACACTTAGCAGGCACGCGACCTCGGGAAAATGACTTAAGTGTTCTGTGGTAACTCAGTTTCCCCAGCAGGAAACTGGCCCAGGAATGTGGTGATGTCACAGGTGGGAATTTCTCAGAACAGAGCCTGGCGTCATGTTGGTCATCAGAAATAGAGGTGGTGGCAGTTAGCTCAGAAGACTAGCACACAGAGTGACGGGCAGAAGGGATTTCTGGCCCCGCGGTATTTTGAGGTCATTGGATTAGACAGAACACCAGTGTGATGTGTAGAGATTAGTTATCATAATGGGAGAGGGGAGAGTGCAGGGCCGGGGCGGGGCATGTCAGGGGAAGCCCAGGCTGGCGAACATTTTGACTGCATCTTGCCCCTGGGAAAGCTACATTTCTGAAAGATGTACTTTTCTTTCTTTTTTTTTTTTTTTCCTGATTCTTGCTCACCACCCCCTTACCCCCACTGCCACACACACACACACACGCGCGCGTGCACGCACACACATGCACACACACAGGACAGAGTCAGGTGAAACCATTTTAATATATGATTTGCTGGCATTCTGCTCCCTTGACATCAGTGTTCAGGCTGCTGCTCCAATGACTGCAGTTTACTCCACTTGCCTTGTTGAAACTCCAAGGACTCTGTACGCCCCTATTTTCCTGGGATGACTGTCCTGAAGGCACCACCCACTTGGAGACTTTAATCCTGTGAAGCTCCTGCTTTCTCTCATGGAGGGTCTCTTGCCCTCCCTCTGCAGCTGGTTTTCTCCTTTGCTCATTTGCTTGCATGTGGCCTAGGGTTCAGAGAGGACAGCCTTTGTCTTGGGCGTTTCCAGTCCTGAGCCAGCTCTAAGGAGAGATGGTTCACCCCAGGGAAGGTCCAGCAGGCATCTTTGGGGCTCTTGGGGTCCCAGGGGGACCTGCCAGGGGGTCTTAAGTAATTAAGTCATGAGTGTAATTCAGAAAGCTTTGAAAGCTTATCAATAAGGTTTTTTTCTGGTCCCTTGTCTTGTTTTATTTAAAACTTAAAAGGAAAATCTAAAGAGGGCTTGAATGCATCCTCCTAAAACCTTATAGATAAGGCTCAAGTGTTCATTGACTACCCGCAATTCCAACCCTCTTCCCTGAATGAACTATGTTTTATCATTTTATTTTTCTCATCCAAGACTTTGTATCTACCTTCGTACACAGATACCTGGCTGCAGAAAGCAAATTATTTTTTTTCCCCCTGCATGACTGTGTTGGAAAACAAAGGGCATTGCATTGAGTACCACATTCTTTACAGCCAACGATATGTCTTGGAGGCTTTTTCGTACCCAGATGAATAGAGCTACCTCATTCATTAAAAAAAAAAAACAAACCTGCTCTATAATATTCTGCTGTGGGCTTATCCATAGTCTATGAATATTTTTTTTAAATACTTTATTCTATTTTACAGTACTGTATTGGTTTTGCCATACATCGACATGAATCATCCACAGGTGTACACGATCTCCCCATGCCGAAGCCCCNTAAAACAACAGGGATGGATTCTCTCATAGTTCTGGAGGCCAGAGCTCCAAACCCAAGTTGTCAGCCGGGCCCGACTACCTCTGATGGCTTGAAGATTCTTGGTTCTTCCTGACCTTCCAGCTTTAGGCATTCCTTAGCTTGGGGCCACATCATTCCCTTCTCAGCCTCTGTGTGTGTGTCAGCATCTCTGCATGTCCCCTCCTTATAAGGACCCCAGTTATGGCATTTGAGTCCACCCTCAACCAGTATACCAGGCTTCCTGGGTAGCTTAGCTGATAAAGAGTCTGCCTGCAATGCAGGAGACCTTGGTTCAATTCCTTGGTTGGGAAGATCTGCTGGAGAAGGGGTAGGCTACCCACTCTAGTATTCTTGGGCTTCCCTGGTGGCTCAGATGGTAAAGAATCCACCTACAATGTGGGAGACCTGAGTTCAATCCCTGGGTTGGGAAGATCCCCTGGAGAAGGGAATGGCTACCCACTCCAGTATTCTGGCCTGGAGAATTCCATAGACTGTATAGTCCATGGGGTCGCAAAGAGTCGGACACGGCTGAGCAACTTTCACCACTTTCATCCAGTATAACCTCATCTAACTAATTATATCTGCACAGACCTTCTTTCCAAATAACGTCACATTCTGATATTTCAGTGGACATGAATTGGGGGCAGGGGGCACTATTTACCTAGCCCACTATGGGGCAGGAAGAAGGAGGGGTGCATATATGCCAAGGACTTGTCCACTAAGATCTGGATGGGATTTGGGGCAACTTCATCCTATACCTTCAACATCTTCAGTGAGATTGGACGTTCTGGATAAAGAGTCTAAAAGCTATCAGGTCTTTAGTCATTAACTCAGCTACGAAGTGTTCTCATTCAGTAGTGTTGATTAGACTTCATTTCCCAGGACTAGAAAGAGATTCCAGTACCTTTGAAAGGTATTTTTGTGGTAGCCTGACTTCAAAAGTCCATCCAGAAGAGGAGAGTCCTCCTTCTTCCACCAACACAAATCTGTCAGTATAATTACTTGTTGGAGATTGCATAGAACACCTTGCTGTGGGAATCCAGAATAAACCTGACTCAGCTCTGTCTTCGAGCCTTTCTGATAGACAAGAAAGAACAGGATGGTTGGCAAATAGCCATTCCCTTGGTTATATACACACAGTTTCACCTGACTGATCCAACATGTTCACGCTGAAAGGAGTAATTTTAAATTGTCCAGCTGAAGGTATGTCCAGTGTATGTACTTTACAAATGACCAGAAATAACCATCTTGGTTGGATAAGACTGAAGCCACTCGCTTTGTAAGTGCCACCATATGCATCTGTCTAAAGTGTGGGATGCAGGTCAACTCCCCACAGCCAAGCACGTGATGCCAATGAGCCTATTCAGAGAACGTATCTCCGAAATGGCCCCATAGCTGGATGGAGATGCTCTGTCATTTCCTAATTGACTTAAAAAATAACAATATAAAAAGATTTGTTCTTGAAGAATGAAATGGAGTCAGCAAACTGGAAAAGGAGAAGGAAGAAACCTATTAAGATATTTGGTTCCTTTGACCTGTGTCTTTTGTGGCGAAACTTTGCTGACATACAATACCTGAAGATGAACAGGAAAAACAGACCCAAGAAGCAAGTCCAGGAAAGAAACTGGTGACTGTCAGTTGAAGAACAAAGTGATAGAAGTCTGGGTGTTTCTGTTGCAGAAATGTGACATGACAGATTTCTAAGGCTATGTCAATACCATGAATATTTATGACCTATCTCACCAAAAACGTCTGTCGGCCAGCGCATTCATCAAAGATTCCTGCTTGGGAATTGTTCTGTTTTGTTGGGTAACGAGCCCTGAATGACAAAATTGAAAGCGATTAAGTGAAGGGTTTGTGCTTCTGTTTTATATGCCCTTCGAGGTGGTAAACTCATCAAAAGGCTGTATTCTGAAGAAGTAAATTTCTTTTGGAAAAAACTTCTTTTCCTGTTGGTGGATGAACTAGATTATTTATCAAAATGTGGGGTTGGGGATATGCAAGCATTTGTGGGTACTGACTTCCAGGGGCCACCTCTGAGGCTCCTGTTTGGAAATGACAAACCAGAATCCTTGCAAACCAAAAGACTTTGCCTGCCTCTGTCCTGATCAGTGAAGGGACAACCCCTTCTCTGCAGCTGGGCAAATGTGGAGGCGTGAATACTTTGGCCACCTGATGTGAAGAGCTGACTCATTTGAAAAGACCCTGATGCTGGGAAAGACTGAAGGCGGGAGAAGAAGGGGACTACAGAGGATGAGATGGTTGGATGGCATCACCGACTCACAGGACGTGAGTTGGGTAGACTCCGGGAGTTGGTGATAGACAGGGAGGCCTGGCGTGCTGCAGTCTATGGGGTTGCAAAGAGTCAGACACGACTTTGCGACTGTACTGAACTGTGTGCTTGAGAGACATCAAAGTGCCACTACTAAAATCTAACCTGCCATTTACTTAAGCTTTGTGATCCGAGCCTGCCTTTGGCACCTCAGTCATTCTATCTGTAAAGGGGGAACTAAGATTCTCACTAGGGCAACCTCAACAGGTTACTTTGAGGATTCAATAAGGCAACATTATATTCACAGTTTTTAGTACAAAGTAAGAATACGATAGATGTCATCAGCTTCTTTTCATCAGCATTCCATCGTGCTTAAACAGGAGACACTTAACAATAGTGATGAAATTAAACTATTTCCCAACAGGGTGGCACTCACCACTGCCCCATGGGCATAGAGGCAGCCTCTAGGTAATTGTGGTAGCCTTTCCCCTCCCCACAGGGCACAGCAGCTGTGCATAAAGTCTTCTTGAGAGAAAGGGCGAGCCAAAGGTGCCGTTTTGCATAGCTTACTGCAGAGTCCAGCACACCTTTCCCTAAATCGCTTTAATTTTACACACTGCCAAGATAACGT
>SJYW01008396.1:84026-134051 GCA_006410735.1 Raphicerus campestris
GGCCCCGCCACTGCTGCAGTCCTCACCTTTGTGCTTCTGTCCCCTGTGAAGACGTATGTATTAGGGACTCAGTGCATAGTGCGTCCTTGTGCAGGTGGCAGGTTTGCCCCTTGAAGGCAGGTCCATGTCTTACTTCTCTTCCTGCCCTGAAGGGTTTGTTAGAAGGAGCAGTGACAACCACCACAGCCCATGGTGACACTATGCCAGACTCTGTTCCCCTGATTTTAAACACATTACAGCCTGCAATGTGCCTAGCAGCCCCACAGAGTAGGTCCCAATATTATTCCATTTTACAGCCCAGAAAACTGAGGCTGGAGATGTTTAAGTGTCTAGGTTGTGCGTAAATATTAGTCCATTTCATGTCCAAATTTATGGTACAGAAAAGTAAACAGTCCCTTCCTACTTCTTCTCATTTAAAGACAGATGTTTCTGAAAAATCTAGATTTTTATGCTTGATCTTTGTTCAGCGTTGGCACATCACCCAGTTGAAAGAGATGTGCAAATGCCCAGGGTCTGTCCTTCTCCCCTTCTCTGTGTGTCCTGCGCAGGTTCACTAATGAGAGATGAGGCCCGGTCACAGGTGAGAGTGAGATTGAGGACCTTGTGGGGCCCCCACGATGTTGATGAAGTGGGTTCAGAATAGATTCTCTGCACTGACTTACCTTGAAAGGGTCCTTGTCTGCCATGGGCTCCAACAAGCTTCTAGAGAAACCCTCAGATGCATCCTAATTTTATCAGAAGGAGACGGAGAGAAATCCTAGAGTAGTTTAAGCTCATTTCTCTCTCTTTCAGCAATGCTTGGCAAACGTTCTTCCAGAAAACACTGTTCTTCTATTTCTGGGCATGAATTTCCTTCGCTTCACCCATCACCAGGAGCCAGGCAGCTAAGAATAAGTCGTCAGGCAGCTTGGATGTTATTGCCTAATTTTGTCCTCCTTTATGCTGGTAATTTGGACTTTTATTGTTCCATTCTGATGGGAGATGTGTCATATATTTCCTGTTGGCCAGAGGATAGCTATTGCTGCATCCCCAACCTTTTGTTCCATCAGCATCACTCTGATTTCAATATTAATTAGATCTTTTGTTCCTTTCTGTCTTTAGCATCTCTAATGAAGAACTAACATTCTGGAATTGTTTTGGCGTCACGCAGAGAAACCCTGGAATGAGCCAGGGTAGGTCTGCGAGCCTACCAGTTTCTCTTCCTCAGTAAACATGCCTGCACGCTTTCTTCTCCTCTGCTGGCCACGTCTCACCTCTCCTCTCCATCAGGCCCTGCTAAGGGCAAGGTCCTGGGGGTTCACTGGGGTCTTGGGTCTATGACTGTATCATCAGTATCAAGTAGGGTCAACTATGGCTATAGTGTCTCTGTCTCCTGGCACATTTATCCTTGACATTTTGGAGCTTGGTTTACAATTTCAGCTCCTACCAGGAGTTTTGATGGTGGGCAAAATGTATCAGCTTTATATTCAAATTCATTTGAGTTTCCTGGAGAAACTCAAATCATTTAATGCAGTTTATTTAAAAAATTTTAAAAATTTATACAATTTAAAAAATTACTTTCCATTCACAAAACATTGGCTATATTCTCTATGTGGTGTACCACACAATACAGCCTTGTGCCTGTCTTTTTAAAACAATTTATTTATTTATTTATTTGACTGTGCCAGGTCTTAGTTGGGGCACAAGGGGTCTTCCATCTTCATTGCAGCACACTGGATCTTTTAGCTGCAGCACTGCAAACTCAGTGGTGGCATGTGGAATCTAGTTCCCTAACCAGGGATTGAATCCATGCCCCTGCACTGGGAGTGCAGAGTCTTTGCCCCTGGACCACCAGGGAAGTCTCAGCCTATCTTATACTCAATAGTTTGTACCTCCCACTCCGCAGCCCTACATGTCCCTCCTCTCCCATTTAAATAAACTTTAGAAGTTACCCATCTGAGAAAAGTGATGCATGGGGCATTTAATTATTGTTGCAGAAATAAGGGTCACCCAGTTGGTAAGTGCCAGGGCTGGGGTTTGACCTTGGGCAGCTTGACTCTGAGTCTGGGGTCTCAGCTTTGGCTTTACAGACAGCTTCCCAGTTTCACAGGGAACTTAGCCCCATTGGAGTGGTTAGGGTGCTTATTTCAGGGGGAAGGTTCTCCCCTCTACTTTGAGATTATCTGCACATTGACTTATTTTATGTGTATCATGAGGTTAAGATTATCTTCCAAAGATTGAACTGTAGCCTCTCTTTCTCTTAAACATTTCAAATGTATACAGGGAAATTTCCTCATATCGGAAACTGGTGAACATAAAAAGAAATCTATGGACTTACCTGATGATCCAGTGACTAAGATTTTGTGCTCCAAATGCAGGGCCTAGGTTCGATCCCTGGTCAGGGAACCAGATCCCATATGCCACATGCTGCAATAAAGATGGAAGATCCCACATGCAGCAATTAAGACCTGGCACAGCCAAATAAATACATAAATGTTTATTTTAAAAGAAAATCCAACCAGAAAGAGCTAGAACTGAACTTCCTCAGCCAAAAACAATTAGTACAGCACAGACTCGATGGGCACGAATGAGAAAAAGCTTTGGAGAGTCCCCTGAATATGCAGGGGTCTTGCGTGAGCAGTTTATTCCTGTTTTATTGATACTTATCCCTAATCCGATATGGACTTTGGGAAAGTAACCCTGCCTTTAGCAGTTGGCGAAAATACAAATTCTATCTTAGCCAGAAACAGTGGAATGGTGTTTTCCTGGGGCTGGATGGTCTGGATTCCGTGTGTTGCACACCTGCTTAGTTGCTGAGTTGTGTCTAACTCTCTGTGACCCCCCATGGACTGTAGCCTGCCAGGTTCCGCTGTCCATGGGATTTCCCAGGCAAGAATTCCGGAGCGGTTTGCCATTTCCTTTTTGAGATCTTCCCGACTGAGGGATTGAACCCACATCTCTTGCACCTCCTGCATTGGCAGGCGGATTCTTTACCACTGCACCACTTGGGAAACCGCTGGATTATGTAGCCACCTATTAAACAAATGGACTCTTATCTCTTCTAATCCATTTTCAAGAGCAGTGGGCTTCCAGCAGGAAACGATCATTTATATTCTTATACTCAGTGTATTCCTTCTGCACTGCTCTTGAATTAATTTGCCAAGGAAACATTTCAGGTTTAACTTGAAATGTTAAGAGCCAATCTCAGATTTCAAAGCTCTGCTTTTGACTCCTATTTCTCCCTGCAGAGTCGCCTTAACTTTCTTAAAGGGCCCCTCTTCAAATGTTTCAGATATTTTTGACGACTTCTAAAGCTCAGTTTAACGGGCTGTTTTTAAAATGAAAGGCCCCAGCCCAAAGCGATTGCCCTAATGTAGTTATTTTTTAATGCTCCGGACGCGAGAGCAGTTTCCATCATCAAGGATTTCGGCCATGTCACTCCTCAAGGGATGTGTTCAGAGAGGTGAATGTATCCATGACTTCCTAACATCCGTTGTGTCTGACACTTAATAACTATTTGGGTTACACTCTGATGACTTCTTTCCCTGCGTGCACAGTTGTAGGAAAAGTAGTCCACGGCCATGTGCTAAGACTGGCTGTGTGTCTGAAGCCCACTCATGGGGATGGTGGATTTCCATGTGGCTTTTTTAAAAAAGAACTTTTTTATTTTGATTGTATTTGGCTACATCAGGTTTTACCTGTGGGCCAGAGATCAAACCCCCATCCTCTGGTTTAGAAGGTGAAGTCTTAACTACTGGATCACCAGGGAAGTCCCTCCATGTGCTTCTGACAGCCTTCCTGAGTGACAGAATAGTGGTGAGAATCTTGAAGGATTTTCCACTTTGATACCAGTGCTTGCACTCTGGCCCAGGTTGAGACAGAAGGGGCTTTGGTCAAGGACGTTGGGCCAAAGGATTTTGGTTTCATAAATAGGATGTAAATAATATAGAATAAATAAAACATGTAGTAGGACCCCACTCCCTAGCACGCGCCAATCCAGACATCACTAATCCATCCCAGCACTCCTTCCTTCTACAGCCCCGGCTTCTTCTTGAGCAGAGGTCCCTTGAGCAGCCACTTTGGAATGATTTGTATTGGCAAGTGAGACAAACCTCTTTCCTATTTCTGATAAAGCCTGTGGGGGAGAACTAGCAAATGTTTTCATAAGAATTGAGGAGCATGATGCTAATGAGGCCATGATAAGAACCTCAAAATCTGATATATTGGAGGAAAAACAAACAAAACACAGTATTTCTGTGCCATTGCACTACATCCTATTGATTTTGGGGACACGTAGCAGTAAGTAGCAGCTGGAAGCAAGACCTTAGCTTCCTGATTGGGAATTGAACTCTGGTCGCCTGGGTGGAAACCAGGAATCCTAACTGCTAAATGACAGGGGCCAGGAGCTGGACTCTAAGTCCCAGTCCTAGTCTACCCCGAAAAGAGGAATCAGACAAGAAGACAAAAGGTATAGAGGGAAGTATATTATGTATTAGAAAAGCAGGGTACATGTGGAAATCTCTGTGGGTGAACTCAGCATGAGAGTTGCTTGAGTCAAGCCTTTGGGAAGTTAAAATCCTTTCTAAGGGGAGGAGTCTTCTGGGTCTCTGTCATCTTGCCAAGTCGTCTTCTTTGCATGCCTGTATGCTAAGTCGCTTCAGATGTGTCCAACTCTTGGTGACCCCATAGACTGTAGCCTCCCAGGCTCTTCTGTCCATGGGATTCTCCAAGCAAGAACACTGGAGTGGGTTGCCATGCCCTCCTCCAGGGGATCTTCCCAACCCAGGGATCAAACCTGTGTCTCTCATGTCTCCTGCTTTGGCAGGTGGGTTCTTTACCACTAGTACCGTCTGGAAAGCCCCATCTTCTTTGACTCCCTGGCTGGTTTGTCTCATGGACCCTCCCCTGGGTGTGCTCACATACCTCTTAGTCAAGATGGATTTCATTGCAAAGGCATATGGGAGGGAAATAGCAAGACTTACTATGGTCTGGCATCCCCTGCCTTTTTGACCCTGTGAATACTTTTTTCACACGTGTAGCATCTCCCTTGCCCCCAAGCATAGAAAATGTATCACCTCTTGATCTCCTAATAGGGTCTGGCTCCTCTCTTTTGTACCCAATGTCTGGTTTTCCACCCTATTCCTGTTGTCGTTTCTTGTATAGAAGTGCATATCTTGAAATGTAGACAAGAGTCCAGTCATAAAAAGGTAACCCAGAGCTCTTTTGTCTCTTACCTCAAGAAATGTAAACAGGGGACTGGTAGTGAGTGTCCAACCTAGAGCCCATCTTTTTCTCACCCCAGGAGGTATGAACAGGAGGCCAGTTGTAAATATCTAGCCGAGAGCTTATCTATCTCATCTCACTGTCATTTGTATCAGGATGTCCTTAGGCCAAAGATCATAAGATGATAGTGCTTGCGTGCTCAGTCAGTGTCTGACTGTGACCCCATGGACTGTAGCCCTCCAGGGTCTTCTGTCCATGGGATTCTCCCAGGCAAGAATACTGGAGTGGGTTGCCATTTCCTTCTCCAGGGGATCTTCCCAACCCAGAGACTGAACCTGAGTCTCCAGCATTGACAGGTGGATTCTTTAGCACTGAGCTACGTGGGAATCCCATAAAATGATAGGCTTTGAGGAAAATACAGTCTCCAAGATAAGCCCCCACACAGAGTAAAGTACTTTTAAAATGTATTCTTAGATGTCAACATTCAAACATTAGTAAATTTCACTGAACCCTGGATCTTCCATTTATTTCTCTTTCAAAGTCAGAAGATCTCTGCACACAGCCCTGACATTCCTGCGTGGCAGCAGAAGGCTCAGGGGAGTGGGAGCTAACCCCTTTGAGGCTTGGGGTGCTCCCTCTAGTTTTTCACAATCCTTGAGTTTTCTGTCTTTCAGAGAAGACCTCCTTTCTTCGTTTATGTCACCTCCCTGGGCCCAGAGAGATTGGGTTATTGCAACCCCCATCAGCCTCCACAGAAGCTCCATCATCCCAGGCTTCTCGTGCTGAAAAAAAAAAAAGGGGGGGTGAATTATATGGGTANGCCGCACAGGGTCCGGGAGTGAAAGAAGCAGCAGGAGGTGGGTGACCGCTGGTGAGCAGCTCTGGCAGGAAGGAAATCAGTTCACACGAAGCATCACGGTCATGGGGAATCTGGACGAGGAGGTAGGGGAGACCCTTCTTCACCAGGATGATGTCGGCTGTGCTCTGTGTGTGTGTCCCAGGCCCACCCGAGACAGTGAAGACGAGGAGGATGAGGAGAAGAAGGGGAGAGGGTGCTCGCTGCAGTACCAGCACGCCCTCGTGCGCGTCCTCACCCAGTTCGTGGCCGAGTCCCCTGACTCGGGTCAGCTGAGCTACATGCTGGGCCCTGACTGGCAGTTTGACATCACCGACCTCGTGATGGATTTCATGAAGGTAGAAGAGCCGAGAATTGCTCAGATACAGGATGGCAGGACCCTGCTGGGCCGGGAGCCGGGCATCACCACCGTGCAGGTATGGGCACCCAGCACTCGTCACCTGCTCCAACCCTGGTCTGTGTTGATAAGTGTCCAGGCAGATGCTGGAGGATAGCGTGTGTGTGCGTGCACCAAAGACTTATGGGCAGTGGTAGAGGGCTTGTCAATTCTAACAGTTCAAACTCAAATTAAATTTTGTGTTACATTTTTTTTTTTAAAGAGACTTCCCTGATAGTCCAGTGGTTAAGAATCTACCTTGCAGCTCAAGAAACATGGATTCGATCCCTGGACAGGAAGCTGGAATTCCAGTAGAAGGGGAACAACTAAGCCTGTGGGCTCCAGAGTCCGCTAGCCACAACTAGAGTCCATGTGCCCCAATGAAAGATCCCACATGATGCAACTAAGACCCCATGCAACTAACTAAATAAATGAATCCTTTTATAAAAGACAATAGAATTCACAAAAATTCACAGAACAACTGAAAAATATAAAGTAATAATAAAATTATATTGTATTTTCCCCCAAAGGTCAAAGTCATTTTCAAATCTTATTGTCTAGAGTAGCAAATAAAAACCTCAAACAATAATCAAAGAAAAATGTTTGCCTTTTAGAGAGCTGAGAAAAAATATCTCATTTCTTTTACCAAAGCTAAATTTAACACACAGTCTAAACAATCTTTCCCCTAATGTGATTCTTTACTTCTTATGTGTCACTAACAGAAGACAGTAGAATCTGTGAAAGCTAGTTTTATTTTCCTCAACTTGAGCATTAACCATTTAGCTCTATTTTACCTTGAACAGTGGACACAAAAACACTTTTAAAATGTATTGCACTAAAAATAATAAAAACCACTCTCCCCTTTACTACAATAAGAGTAAGACTATTTTCTAGCCAGTGGACAGGATCATTCTGCAGAAAGAATGCAGCATATTTTTAAATAACAAATTAAAANAAAATGTATTGCACTAAAAATAATAAAAACCACTCTCCCCTTTACTACAATAAGAGTAAGACTATTTTCTAGCCAGTGGACAGGATCATTCTGCAGAAAGAATGCAGCATATTTTTAAATAACAAATTAAAAGGTTACTGCTCATAGTTCACAAAGTCAGATTTTGGGGTGTTGCCCAAGTCAATTTTTGACAAAGCTGGATTCAGTGTTGTATTCTGTCTCACTCTTCCATTGCTATGTAACAAATCAACCAAACATCTCCCAGCATGAAGCACTGCTAATTTATTAACTCAGAGTTCTGAATGTTGGGAGTCCAGTTGAGCTTGGGGTACCAAGTTCAGGGTATTGCAGGGCTGCAATCAAAGTATGAGTCAGGCTGGGCTTATGTGGGGCTTTGAAGAAGTGTTGCAAGATTGAGGACTCTGTTTCCTTGTGGACTATCAGCCAGAGGTCATTCTCTGCTCCTAGAGATCACCTGCATCCCTCCTTATGGAACAGATCCACCACCAGATTCTCACTCTTTGAATCTGACTTTCTCTTCCACCAGTCAGGGAGAAAGTGCTCTGATTTTGAAGGCTCATGTAATTCCATGAGACCCACCTGGCTAACCCAGTATGGTCTCCCTTTTTTAAGGCCAACTGTGCCATATCCTATAACATAGTTGGGAGGGTGATTTCTCATCATATTCACAGGTTTGAGAGATTGGACAGAATGTCTTTGGGGGGATAGGTCTGGAAATACTATCCACTAGATATAACTCTTCATTTGATATTCACCCCTGATTGCAAGGGCTTCCCTGATGGTGCAGTGGTAAAGAATCTGTCTGCCAATGGAGGAGACTGGGGTCTGGTCCCTGGATTGGAAAGATCCCCTGGAGAAGGAAATGGCAACCCACTCCAGTAATCTTACCTGGGAAATCCCATGGACAGAGGAGCCTGGTGGGCTACAGTCCATGGTATCACAAGAGTTGGATATGACTTAGTAGCTAAACCACCACCACTACCTGCTTGTAAGCTAGATGGTAAATTAAGAAAAATGGTCTCCTAGGAGAGTGAGATTCTCCTTCCTACTTTGCTCACCTGGTTTAACCAGTGATAACATGGCAGCCCACACACTGGTGACCACTGGTCCACACGTATGTGTGTCAGTCACTCAGGCGTGTCTGACTCTTTGGGACCCCGTGGACTGTAGCCCGCCAGGCTCCTCTGTCCATGGAATTCTCCAGGCAAGAATACTGGAGTGGGTTGCCATTCCCTTCTCCAGGGGTGAGTGGTCCATAGTGAACATCTAATGCTCACTGGAAGGAGTAGGAGTAGGAAGAGATGGCTGAGCACCTACCTTTTAAAGAGCTTTTACTGCAATTCTGCCATTTTCACAACTAAAATGTCAGTCTTTGGTGCCTAGTATCAAGGTAGACAATTTTTAGTTATTGCCTCTAAATTAAATCAAGCTTAAAAAAATACAGTACTGTTATCATGATATGAATCAAAGGAAAGAAACTGGGCCAGGATGATATTTGTACTTAAAACTCCTTCATTTGGAGAGCGTAATTGAATAGGATCATGACTTGGCACGCACACACTCATGACTTGCTCACATACACAATTTCGCTACATACAGTCATATCACAGGAAACTAGGAGAACACTTTGGTGGGGGCACCAGCTCAGGAGTTTTGAATGGTGTAATGCAGACACTGAGGCGTCCCACTGACTCTGCAGGTCCTGTCGCCTCTCTCTGACTCCATCCTGGCTGAAAAGACCGTGACTGTCCTGGACGACCGGGTCACTATCGTGGACCTAGGTGTGCAGCTGGTGGCCGGCTTGTCTCTTTCCCTGCAGCCTCACAGGTTGGACAAAAGAGCCATTGTCTCAACAGCAGCTGCCCAGGATGTTCTTCAAGCCCCACAGCAGGTAAGATTCCAGAGTCCTTTTGTCGCTGGACGATTGGGACTGCTTCTTTCTGTGTCACATCTTGCAAAGGAGATAAATGGAGCACTCATAACTGGGACTGGTGATTCTTGAAGCTGCTTCCTGTTTCTTATCCAATCTGTCCTGTCTCCGAGAAAAGTACTCAATGTCTTAGACCCATTTTCCTTGCATGTTCTTCTTGCTTTAGAGCAGCCTTACCTGTTTTAGACACAGTGTGCTGCTAGACCATGACCAAAGGCTCCCACATTCTTACTTTTGCCCAAGCAGGTGCCTATTGACACTTGGAAATTTTATTTCATCTACTTGAACAAGCATAGCATCCAGTCGCCACTGTTGACCATGATTGCCAACTCTCAGACTCTCCCCCTCTTTAAACTTCAACGTGTCATTGATAAAGATACCAGAGCACTGTGCCTTTCAAGCAAAGTAGTCTCATGATGGCATCCTTCCATAAGCATGTCCAGCCAGGGCATGTTTTGCTCCGTCAGCATCGGCTTCCTAATAAGGAAAGTTCAAAGCAATATTCTCTCGAGCAGGTGCCTGATTAGTTGCACCTGAATTTGATTCAGATAAATTGTTTGATCTTTCAGAATGTTTTTAGAAGGGTCAAAGTCAAATTCTGTTGTCTGGTATGTGGTAAATTACAGTAAGTCCCGTACATATGCACCAATTCCATTCTGAGAGTGTGTTCACAAGTCCATTTGTTCCTAAGTTTAACAAAATTAGCCTAGGTACCCAACTAACACAGTCGGCTATATAGTACTGTAAGGCAGTCATTTTATAATATTTTTCACACAAATAATACATAAAAAGCAAGCAGAAAGTAAAGGAAGCATTTTTAATCCTCCAGTACAGTACCAGCTGCATGACTGCCGCCTCTTTACACTTGCTTCCAGACATCCTGGGCTTGAAATAAAGATGCTGTGCCGCTGTGCTCTATGCAGTGCTGCCCAGTGGAGCGCACAGAAGCACAGCCACTTGGTGAGGTTTATGCACATGACAGTATATGCCAGATACAGGGACTGACTTGGGTGACTGGACACGCGAGCACGTTTGCATCTTTGAAAGCTCGCAACTTGGAAGTTCATGTGTAGGGGACTTACTGTAAAATACACTTTAATGCATTAGCTAAAGCGTTTTGTCTGTTTCTTACATTAGTAGGGCTATGGCTTATGGTTTATGTCAGTTCAAGGCAAGCCAAGAGCTGTTCACAATAATAAAACATAGAAATTAATTCTCAGTGTGTACGTTTAAATAATATTAGATAGAAAATCATATTTACATTTGCAGGTTTTGAAGGAACCCGATTATAACATAATGCTCCGGTTTCATTTCTCTTAGGAAGCCATCATCAGTTCTTGGATTTTGTTCAGCGATGGTTCAGTGACACCTTTAGACACTTACGATCCCAAGGATTTTTCAGTTACTGTCTCATCTTTGGATGAAATGGTGGTGTCTGTCCAGGCAAGCCTTCAGTCCAAATGGCCAGTTGTGGTTGCAGAGGGGGAAGGGCAAGGGCCCTTGATTAAACTGGAAATGATGATCAGTGAGCCCTGTCAGAAGACCAAGAGGAAGAGCATTCTTGCCGTGGGGAAAGGGAACATCAAGGTCAAATTTGAGCCCAGTATTGATGAGCACCAGGGAGGCACCAACGATATTGAGGGCATAAACCGGGAATATAAAGACCACCTCAGTAACACCATAGATCGTGAGGGAAACCAGGAGAGAGCGGTTCAGGAGTGGTTCCAGCATGGCGCCTCTGTTGGCCACGAGGAAAACACCAACAAAAGCACAACCCCCCAGTCTCCCATGGAAGGAAAAGACAAGAAGGTGCGCAAGAGCGGCGGCCCAGATGCCTTCACAAGCTTCCCGGCTCAAGGGAAGTCACCGGAACCCCATAACCCTAGTGACCTCACGGTGACCTCCAGGGGGCTTACTGACTTGGAGATCGGCATGTACNAACGTGTCATTGATAAAGATACCAGAGCACTGTGCCTTTCAAGCAAAGTAGTCTCATGATGGCATCCTTCCATAAGCATGTCCAGCCAGGGCATGTTTTGCTCCGTCAGCATCGGCTTCCTAATAAGGAAAGTTCAAAGCAATATTCTCTCGAGCAGGTGCCTGATTAGTTGCACCTGAATTTGATTCAGATAAATTGTTTGATCTTTCAGAATGTTTTTAGAAGGGTCAAAGTCAAATTCTGTTGTCTGGCATGTGGTAAATTACAGTAAGTCCTGTACATATGCACCAATTCCATTCTGAGAGTGTGTTCACAAGTCCAGTTTGTTCCTAAGTTTAACAAAATTAGCCTAGGTACCCAACTAACACAGTCGGCTATATAGTACTGTAAGGCAGTCATTTTATAATACTTTTCACACAAATAATACATAAAAAGCAAGCAGAAAGTAAAGGAAGCATTTTTAATCCTTCAGTACAGTACCAGCTGCATGACTGCCGCCTCTTTACACTTGCTTCCAGACATCCTGGGCTTGAAATAAAGATGCTGTGCCGCTGTGCTCTATGCAGTGCTGCCCAGTGGAGCGCACAGAAGCACAGCCACTTGGTGAGGTTTATGCACATGACAGTATATGCCAGATACAGGGACTGACTTGGGTGACTGGACACGCGAGCACGTTTGCATCTTTGAAAGCTCGCAACTTGGAAGTTCATGTGTAGGGGACTTACTGTAAAATACACTTTAATGCATTAGCTAAAGCGTTTTGTCTGTTTCTTACATTAGTAGGGCTATGGCTTATGGTTTATGTCAGTTCAAGGCAAGCCAAGAGCTGTTCACAATAATAAAACATAGAAATTAATTCTCAGTGTGTACGTTTAAATAATATTAGATAGAAAATCATATTTACATTTGCAGGTTTTGAAGGAACCCGATTATAACATAATGCTCCGGTTTCATTTCTCTTAGGAAGCCATCATCAGTTCTTGGATTTTGTTCAGCGATGGTTCAGTGACACCTTTAGACACTTACGATCCCAAGGATTTTTCAGTTACTGTCTCATCTTTGGATGAAATGGTGGTGTCTGTCCAGGCAAGCCTTCAGTCCAAATGGCCAGTTGTGGTTGCAGAGGGGGAAGGGCAAGGGCCCTTGATTAAACTGGAAATGATGATCAGTGAGCCCTGTCAGAAGACCAAGAGGAAGAGCATTCTTGCCGTGGGGAAAGGGAACATCAAGGTCAAATTTGAGCCCAGTATTGATGAGCACCAGGGAGGCACCAACGATATTGAGGGCATAAACCGGGAATATAAAGACCACCTCAGTAACACCATAGATCGTGAGGGAAACCAGGAGAGAGCGGTTCAGGAGTGGTTCCAGCATGGCGCCTCTGTTGGCCACGAGGAAAACACCAACAAAAGCACAACCCCCCAGTCTCCCATGGAAGGAAAAGACAAGAAGGTGCGCAAGAGCGGCGGCCCAGATGCCTTCACAAGCTTCCCGGCTCAAGGGAAGTCACCGGAACCCCATAACCCTAGTGACCTCACGGTGACCTCCAGGGGGCTTACTGACTTGGAGATCGGCATGTACGCCCTGCTCTGCGTCTTCTGCCTAGCCATCTTGGTCTTCTTGATCAACTGTGTGGCATTTGCTTGGAAATACAGACACAAAAGATTCGCCGTGAGCGAGCAAGGCAACATCCCCCATTCCCATGACTGGGTCTGGCTGGGGAATGACGTGGAGCTTCTAGAGAACCCGGTGGATGTGACCCTCCCATCGGAGGAGTGCACCACCATGATTGACAGGGGGCTACAGTTTGAGGAGAGGAACTTCCTTCTGAATGGTGGTTCCCAGAAGACTTTCCATAGTCAGCTGCTCAGACCTTCTGACTATGTCTATGAGAAAGACATGAAAAACGACCCTCTGAGTTCCACAGGCCCCAAGAGGAAGAGGGTCAAGTTTACTTCCTACACCACCATCCTCCCAGAGGACGGCGGCCCCTACACCAACTCCATCCTGTTTGACAGTGATGACAACATCCAGTGGGTCTGCCCAGATATGGGGCTGGGAGAGTCCCAGGGCTTCAGAGACTACATGGAGAGGCTGCAGGACCAGATGTGAACTCCTTTCTCATGTTTGTATTCACCTTTATGCCTTCTGTTTTTTGAATGGTGGAGCCGTGATTCTGATCAGCAATAGGGGATGATTTAACAGAGCTTCATTTGTGGTGGTCTGGCGGGACCCCTTTCTAAGCAGGTATCAGAGAGAGCAAAGGCAGCTGGGTTTGAAGCTAGGCAATGTCTCTGAGTCGGCCACGTNGCTCAAGGGAAGTCACCGGAACCCCATAACCCTAGTGACCTCACGGTGACCTCCAGGGGGCTTACTGACTTGGAGATCGGCATGTACGCCCTGCTCTGCGTCTTCTGCCTAGCCATCTTGGTCTTCTTGATCAACTGTGTGGCATTTGCTTGGAAATACAGACACAAAAGATTCGCCGTGAGCGAGCAAGGCAACATCCCCCATTCCCATGACTGGGTCTGGCTGGGGAACGACGTGGAGCTTCTAGAGAACCCGGTGGACGTGACCCTCCCATCGGAGGAGTGCACCACCATGATTGACAGGGGGCTACAGTTTGAGGAGAGGAACTTCCTTCTGAATGGTGGTTCCCAGAAGACTTTCCATAGTCAGCTGCTCAGACCTTCTGACTATGTCTATGAGAAAGACATGAAAAACGACCCTCTGAGTTCCACAGGCCCCAAGAGGAAGAGGGTCAAGTTTACTTCCTACACCACCATCCTCCCAGAGGACGGCGGCCCCTACACCAACTCCATCCTGTTTGACAGTGATGACAACATCCAGTGGGTCTGCCCAGATATGGGGCTGGGAGAGTCCCAGGGCTTCAGAGACTACATGGAGAGGCTGCAGGACCAGATGTGAACTCCTTTCTCATGTTTGTATTCACCTTTATGCCTTCTGTTTTTTGAATGGTGGAGCCGTGAGTCTGATCAGCAATAGGGGATGATTTAACAGAGCTTCATTTGTGGCGGTCTGGCGGGACCCCTTTCTAAGCAGGTATCAGAGAGAGCAAAGGCAGCTGGGTTTGAAGCTAGGCAATGTCTCTGAGTCGGCCACGTGTGGGTCCTAGAGAAATTCTAAGACAATGATTTTATCTGCTGCCTGATACTAGCTCAGTTCCAGTAGAATAAACCTGACCCCACAGACATTGTTAATCATCTTGTGGCAAAATAGCCGTGTGGAATTAGAAAAGACTTGGGTTTGATTTTTCTACTCCTAGACCTTTTAAAGCACAGTGGACATTTCTTGCCCTTGGCCTGAGATTGGACATACCTGAAAGATGCTGAATGTAGCCGCCCATATTTGTTACGAGCATTGCTCATTATTTTTATATATCTTTGCACTCTCACCTGGTTCCTTTGACCTCTGCAATTCTTTTTGAAACATGAAGACAAGAGATGCCATTCTTTTCTCTGAGATCTGTTTGATTTACATATGAGTTTTAGTCCCCACAATTTGCCATGTCCTGTTATTTCCTGGGTGTCTGTGCGGGAGTTCAGGGTCTTTCCAGTTTTCCACACTTCATCACTTAGGGGCAATAGCTAAGAAGCTAATCCTCATACTGTCTTTCCTTTTTTGTGGTTGAACTTTGTTGTCTCAGATAGGGACGTGGGATTTTACTTAAAATGTTAATGTACTGTGAGGGGGGCCATCTCCTTTACAGTTTTCTACATGATGCTTAAAAACTTTGGAGAAAAATTATGAACTGTGAACCTTTTATCTTCTGCTTGCAGGAGTCATGAGGACCTCCTTCTTGGAGTGCGTTTCCGAGGGCAAAGCAGTCCTCAAAATAGTTGTATTGATACTAATGCTTTATGGTCAACAGTGTTTGTTATCCAAACTGATATCAAGGTCTAGAAATGATATGCACAGAAAGGAAATTGCATAGGAAGTAACTTCAGATGAAACTTTTCTTTTACCAGAGCAAAACTTTATTAGAACAGTAAGTGGAATGATGTTTCAACTTAGTAATACATAGAAATCTACCCATTCAATGATTTCCACCCCACCACAAAAAAGCTCATATATAAACATATATATATATATATCCCTAGTCATGACTCTGGCAGAGGTAAAACCTATACAGGGTGTACATTAATCAAGAAAAGCAATGGGGTTTTTTTCCCCCCAAAATTATAAGATAAATGACTATTCCAGAAGCTTGAGAAGCAGTTGTGATGAAAAACCATAGCTATTGGGAGATTGAAATGGCAAGCGAGAGAGAGAGAGAAAAAAAAAAAGCATGATTCCTGCATAATTTTTAAATAAATAATGTTTTTCAAAGAACAGCATGCCTGGTCTCAAGCAAAGCAAGAAGTTCAGATTAGGAAACTATGGCAACATTCTATTAGGATGTGATAGCAGGAAAAACAGACACTGGATGAGTATGCCTCATTCCAAACTTTCTTGAACCATTTGTATCTCAGAGAAGTAGAATTTTAAAGACCCAAAGTGGCCAGGACCTGCAGGAGGTGTTGAAATAGTTCCTTGACTCTCGACGGCTGATGACTGGGCTGTTTTTAAGGGTGTGATTCAGTGGTTCTCTTATAGAGTTCCATGGACAGGAACATGACAACTAGCCTCCTCCAGCCATGACATGACAGACATAGCATTCTCCCTGTATCTCTTGCCCACAAGACTACAGTGCATTTATAAACCATGCCTAAGTTACCAGTGATGCATTCCCTGACCTCCAGGGGCTGGTGTTCAGTTGCTCTTGTGTTTAAAATGGGGATTAGGAACTGAAGCTGGTAAGGTTGCCCAAATCTTCCAGTTCCATTGGGAAATGAAGTCAGGAGACCCAGGTATTGGCTTCCAAAGGAGTTTGCAAAGAGATGGCTGACTCTTGTAGGAAGAGCTGCTCTGGGAGCCAAAGAAAGCTGCCTCTGCTTTTCAAAGGACTTGGTGGGGAGGTTGCTCAAAACCAACTGTGTAGGGCTGGAGAGAAATTCACATCCTAATGGAAACAGAGCTGTCCAGATGAGTCCTGCTCCCCCATAAGATATCTTCCATTTTCTTCCCCTTTGACAGTCCAGACATAATAGGGGTTTCGTTTCTAAAACTGAGGAACCTCAACTGATGCAGGGAGTGAGTCTCACACACACAGCAGGCTGGCTCCCACTGGTAAAATGAGGGTTTCCATGGGAAGAATTCAGGGGAAGAGGAACCTACCATTGTCATGAAGAGCCTTATTCAGGAGCATACAAGTTAGGCCACCTTCTATGGCCCGAGTGCTTGACGTGATGCAAAGAACACACTGGGGAGAATTAGAAGGAACCCTTGGTTTATAGCTCAGTTGGTAAAGAATCTGCCTACAATGAGGGAGACCTGGGTTTGATCCCTGGCTTAGGAAGATCCCCTGGNATGATGCTAAAGCTGAAACTCCAATACTTTGGCCACCTCATGTGAAGAGTTGACTCATTGGAAAAGACTTTGATGCTGGAAGGGATTGGGGGCAGGAGGAAAAGGGGACAACAGAGGATGAGATGGCAGGATGGCATCATGGACTCAATGGACGTGAGTCTGAGTGAACTCCGGGAGATGGTGATGAACAGGGAGGCCTGGCATGCTGTGATTCACGGGGTCGCAGAGAGTCAGACACGACTGAGCGACTAAACTGAACTGAAAGGATCATAATGTTAACTTTGTTGCTGGGTCATGAAAACAGCAAAGAGGGACTAAAACTCCATGTCTACAGGTCCCTGATACTTTCGGGAACAGAGCGAGCTGGTAGTAGTGGTTTGAGGTGGGGTCCTTATGGGCAGGTAAAATTGAAATAGTGTACCAGCTTGAGGGAACAGAACATGCCAAGGCAGGAAGATCCACGTGCTTGGACCCTCAGGGTCGAGGGACCCTGGTTGGATGGGAGAGCTTCATGGCCAAGCATAAATTTTGAATGACGATTCTCATGAATCAGGATTCTCACAAAGCTGATAAGAGATGTGACTTATTTGTTTTTTTTTTTTTTTAATAAACCTGGGAGCTTCCCTGTTGATCCAGTGGCTAAGGGGGCTTCCCTGATACCTCAATTGGTAAAGAATCTGCCTGCCAATGCAGGAGACCCTGGTTTGATTCCTGGGTCGAGAAGATCCCCTGGAGAAGGGATAAGCTATCCACTCCAGTATTCTTGGGCTTCTCTTGCAGCTTAGCTGGTTAAGAATCTGCCAGCAATGTCAGAGACCTGGGTTCAGTCCCTGGGTTGGGAAGATCCTGTGAAGAAGGGAAAGGCTACCTACTCCAATATTCTGGCCTGGAGAATTCCATGGACTGTATAGTCCATGGGGTCACAAAGAGTTGGACACAACTGACCGACTTTCACTTTACTTCCAGTGGCTAAGACTCTAAGCTCCCGATCAGGGTACCTGGGTTTGATCCCTAGTTGGGGAGCTAGATTCTTCTTCATCCTGCAACTGAGAACAGGCACAGCCAAATAACTAAATAAATAATTTAAATATATAAAAATTTTCAAATAAACCAATAAGACATACTAGGTGCACATAGGGCTCTAGGTTTGGGTCTGGCATGCTAGGATATTTCTTACTCTAAACTGTTCATAGATATCTAAATCTAGGCATAAGCTGCCCAAATTCTGGGAAGTTCTAAATGAAAGAAAAAGTATTGCTGGGCTAGGGCTTCCCTGGTAGCTCAGATGGTATAGAATCTACCTGCAATGTGGGAGACCCGGGTACAATCCCTGGGTTGAAGAGAACCTCTGAAGGAGGAAACGGCAATCCACTCCAGTATTCTTGCCTGGAGAATTCCATGGACAGAGGAGCTTGCTGGGCTATAGTCCATGGGGGTCACAAAAGAGTCAGACATGACTAAGCAGCTAACACACACACACGATCAACATAACAAGACAAGTTTGGGTTGTAAGGCAGTAACCTCTTAATGCAGCATTTCTTAAGCGTGTTGCAATAAAGAAACTTGGCCAGATCAGATGGTGGGAAAAAAGAAACAAAAATATTGAACACATATACACACATACACAAAAAGATCATTCCAAGAACATATCCTACCATGTGAAATGCTTTTTAATCCTCCCCCTTGAAAATTTTCAGACTACATTTAAGGTTTTGAGAAGTCTGCTTATACAGAAACATTTCACTTATTTCGAGTATTCCTCAACATCATTCTCCATAAGTCACTCACTTAAGTTTTCTTTTTTCCATTTTAATAAGTTATTCATTAACTTGATTATTTGCTTAATTTTGCCTAAAAGCTATTAAAACTCTAATGGATTGCACTGTATACTTTGAAAGACCCTTGTTTGAAGCAATCTAGCAATACTGTTAATGCAGATTCTATGTCGTTTTTATGTTGCCAGTGTTCTCAGGAAATAAAGGTAGTGATGTGGGAAGAGGCTAGGGCAACTGTGGAGGTGAGGGCTGAGTGATTTTAGAACAGTTGCTTCCCTTTTGAGCTGACTCATTCCTTGCTGTGTTTAAAACAACTAATCTGTAATCAGGGAAGCTTTGGGACTTGAGACATATCACAACACCCATTCGTAAGTGAGGGATCGCTAGGGGCTGCTGAGCCCAAGAAACTTCGGGTCCTGTTCAAGCTAAGCAAGATAAGGAAGGTAAATTCTTTCATAAAAATTCGTTTTTTAGAGATTTTTTTGATGAGAATCATTTTTAAAGTCCTTATTGAATTTGTTACAATATTGCTTCTGTTTTGCGTTTCGGTTTTTCGGCACAAGGCGTGTAGGATCTTAGCTCCCTGACCAGGGATCAAACCAGCAGCCCCTGCACTGGAAGGTGAAGTCTTAACCCCTGGGTGGCTAGGGAAGGTCCTAAAAATCCACTTTATAAGGACGAATCTGTCTCATATTAACCCAAACAGTAAGATGACATTCGCATTAGAAAACTGAAGTCAGCTGCTTTTACTTGTTCTTTGATGTTTGTTTATAACAACTGTATTGAGATATAATTTACCTCCCACACTAATTCATTTAAAATGTACTGTTCAGTAGCTTTTAGTATATTCACACTGTCACCAAAATCAATCTTTGAATATACTCACCAGGCATAAAAGAAACCCTGTACCCCCAACCAGGTCACTTCCCGAGTTCTCCAAACTACAGGCCCAGGAAACCACTAATCTACTTGGAGTGCATAGTTCTGGTTTTCTGTGCATTTCATGGGAATGGGATCACACAATATGGGGGTTTTGTGACTGACCTTTATCACTCAGAATAATGCGTTCAGGGAATTAGGACTCCGGGTTCTTAATACCAAGTGCCTCGGTTTAATCCCTGGTCAGGGAACTAAGATCCCGTAAGCCACAGCCAGGTCAAAAAGAAAAAAAAAAGACTACTACTTTCAAGGTTGAGCTGTCCCTAAATCTTGACACATCTAAAATACATCTCAATACACCTTGATAGATCTAAATATAAAAACTACAATTTACAACTTCTCAAAGAAAACATAGACTATTTCTCTGTCAACCTTGGAGTCAGTAAAGCTTTCTTTATCATGTCACAAGATCATTTAGTGTAAGCGAAATGTCAATGAATTTGAGTTCATCAAAACTAAAAAACCTGAAAAAACATCATTATGAAAATAAACAGACAATCCACAGAGTGGGAGAAAACATTCTCAGAGCAGGAGAATTATATTAGAAATATACAAAGAATGCCCGAAGCTTCATAAAAAGACAAATAGCAGTGTTGAAAATGGGTCAAAGCTTTGAACAGAAATTTCCCAAAGGAAGATCTGTGACAGGCACAAGAATGAGTAACTTTCCCCATTTGTCATCAGGGAAACGTCATTTTCAACGATCATGAAATGCAAGTGCATGCCATCTATCACAGGCTTCCCTGGTGGCTCAGTGGTAAAGAGCCTGGCTGCCAATGCGGGAGACCAGGGTTCGATCCCTGGTCCAGGAAGATCCCCTGGAGAAGGAAATGGCAACCCACTCTAGTATTCTTGCCTGGGAAATCCCATGGACAGGGGAGCCTGGCGGGCTTCAGTCCATGGGGTTGCAAAGAGTCAGACATGACTTAGCAACTGAGTATGGTGAGCATTCACTATCTATTATGGCTGCTATTAAAAAGAATGAAGCAGCCGCTGTTGCCAAAGATGGGAATTTTTTCTGGCGTTGTCGGTAGGGACTGAGAAATACTATCACCACTTTGGGAAACATCTTGTCAGTTTCCGATTAAGTTAAACATATACTTAACATATTAGCTAAGAAGAGCCTTCTTTGGTATTTATCCAAGAGCNGGTTCTTAATACCAAGTGCCTCGGTTTAATCCCTGGTCAGGGAACTAAGATCCCGTAAGCCACAGCCAGGCCAAAAAGAAAAAAAAAAGACTACTACTTTCAAGGTTGAGCTGTCCCTAAATCTTGACACGTCTAAAATACGTCTCAATACACCTTGATAGATCTAAATATAAAAACTACAATTTACAACTTCTCAAAGAAAACATAGACTATTTCTCTGTCAACCTTGGAGTCAGTAAAGCTGCCTTTATCATGTCACAAGATCATTTAGTGTAAGCGAAATGTCAATGAATTTGAGTTCATCAAAACTAAAAAACCTGAAAAAACATCATTATGAAAATAAACAGACAATCCACAGAGTGGGAGAAAACATTCTCAGAGCAGGAGAATTATATTAGAAATATACAAAGAATGCCCGAAGCTTCATAAAAAGACAAATAGCAGTGTTGAAAATGGGTCAAAGCTTTGAACAGAAATTTCCCAAAGGAAGATCTGTGACAGGCACAAGAATGAGTAACTTTCCCCATTTGTCATCAGGGAAACGTCATTTTCAACGATCATGAAATGCAAGTGCATGCCATCTATCACAGGCTTCCCTGGTGGCTCAGTGGTAAAGAGCCTGGCTGCCAATGCGGGAGACCAGGGTTCGATCCCTGGTCCAGGAAGATCCCCTGGAGAAGGAAATGGCAACCCACTCTAGTATTCTTGCCTGGGAAATCCCATGGACAGGGGAGTCTGGCGGGCTTCAGTCCATGGGGTTGCAAAGAGTCAGACATGACTTAGCAACTGAGTATGGTGAGCATTCACTATCTATTATGGCTGCTATTAAAAAGAATGAAGCAGCCGCTGTTGCCAAAGATGTGGGGAAATTTTTCTGGCGTTGTCGGTAGGGACTGAGAAATACTATCACCACTTTGGGAAACATCTTGTCAGTTTCCGATTAAGTTAAACATATACTTAACATATTAGCTAAGAAGAGCCTTCTTTGGTATTTATCCAAGAGCAATAAAAACATGATTTCACAGGAAGACATGTTCAGAGCAGTTTTATTCATAATGCACACAAAAAATAGAAACAACCTAAACTGCCATCCGCAGGAGAATGGATAAACATTGTATCTTTTTTCAGACAGGGGATGCTTCTCAAAATAGGAACAGGCTTCCGATTTATGCAGCTTCATGGATTTAACCAAATGAAAGAAGCAAAACCTAAGAGTACTGACTGTATAGTTCCATTTACGTGAAATTCAAGAACAGGTTAAAAAAAAAGGTTCTCTGGGGATAGAAATCAAAGCAGTTTTTCTCCTTGATTGGGGTGTGTGTTGACTAACGGAACTAGGGTGAACCTGGTGACCCATTGGTTAAGTGTCTGCCTGCCAATGCAGGGGACACGGGTTCCATCCCTGGTCCAGGAAGATTCCACAGCCACAGGGCAACTAACTCCATGCCCCCCAACTACTAGAGCCCGTGCTCCGCAGCAAGAGAAGCCCCCGCATGGGAAGCCCGTGCACCCCAGCTAGAGAGTAGCCCCCACTCTCTGCAACTAGAGAAAGCCTGAGTGCAGCAGTGAAGACCCAGGGCAGGCAAAGATGAAAAATAAACAAAAACTTAAAAATTCACCAAACTATATTATACACCCAAGACCTGCCCATTTAATCATATGCAAATAATATTCAAAATAATGTTGTGAGAATAATCTTCAAAAAAATACAAAGTGAGCAACCCACAAATATCCTTGATGAGGCCCCTTTTGCTTCTGTCCTTACACTTGTGGCCAGATTTCTCCCAGTCTCAGCATTGCTCTGCTCCACCCTCTTCCATCCCTGCACCTCCCTCTGCCCCAAAAGCCATAGAACACGAAACAAGGAAACTTGGAAATGGAGATTTCTGTGAGCTTTGTTGGCAGGACCAGGTTTTGTAGCTGCTGGAGAAAGAGTTGAAATGAAGAAAGGAAGGAGCAGGGGCTGGTGTGTACGCCATGTCATAGCTTGGGACAGTGACACGCCACATACATGGTCCCCTGCAGAGGGTCCCACCTTGACACCCTGAGCCACGGGTGCGGAGGGTGGCAGACTGACATAATGTGGGTATTCTTGGTTTCCTGTGGACCTTCATGAGCTGATCACCTCTGGCTTCAAACATCCTTATTCATTTCCACTTTTTTCATCATGTGTGTGGCACATGTGTTGGCAGAGAAAGGTCAGACCANAGAGGGTGGCAGACTGACATAATTTGGGTATTCTTGGTTTCCTGTGGACCTTCATGAGCTGATCACCTCTGGCTTCAAGCATCCTTATTCATTTCCACTTTTTTCATCATGTGTGTGGCACATGTGTTGGCAGAGAAAGGTCAGACCATAACCACACTTTTTCTTTTTTCAATTTTTTGACGGTTCCACTAGGCCTGTAGGATCTTTGTTCCTTGACCAAAGATTGAACCCTCACCCCTGCAGTCTTAACCACTGGCCTGCCAGGGAAGACCCAAGACCATGCTTCTTAATGGCACTGCTGGCTTCCTCTCAGCCTCATGGATGGTCCTCCCTGCTGGTCAGGCTTTTGATTAGGGTCCAAGAGGACTATTCCATGGGGTTCCATATGGTCTGCTGTGGCCCAGCAGGGGACTGGCCACCAAAAGTAGCTTCAGCACTGACCACCATACCCTGTTGCTCATGATGTCCTGGAGAAGTTGAGCAGGTTGGCATGATGTTGTCGGAGGGCTCAGACAGATCCAAGTTGGGGTTTTCTTGGGAGATGGTGGCAAATACTACTGACTGCTTTGATTATATTAATACATCATTTTAAGGAAGGAAAAAAATGGTAGCATGAAGATTTTCTGAATGAGATAAAACATATCATAGAATTCTGTGACAAGCTTAGCTTGATTACAGTTTATGGAGACCTTAAGTTGCCTTCAATTGAGGTTACCTCTTTGAACAAGTAGCTCAGTTGGTAAAGAATCTGCCTATAATGCAGGAAACTCCAGTTTGTTTCCTGGGTCAAGAAGATGCCCTGGAGAAGGGATAGGCTACCCACTCCAGTATTCTGGCTTGGAGAATTCCATGGACAGACGAGCCTGGCAGACTACAGTCTATGGGGTCACAAAGAATCGGACACAACTAAGCAACTTTCACTTTCTCCAAACAAGTTAGAGATGCTTAAATCAGCAGCAAGTGATCCAAACATGAACAAATCCATATCTGAGGATAAAATAGTCCTTCTCAAAGAACTAGACCTGGAGCCTACTAACCTTTCATTTCAATTGTTTAAAGCTCATATTCAAGGACAGCTATTGTCCCTAAAAGAAGATCATCTCCAGTCTCAAGTGGCTGAAAGCAAAATATCTCAAGCAGTTAAACCCTTTTGGATGCAAGGCAACAGCTTCTGATATCATCAGTGGATGATTCAGATGAAAGTGCTGAGCTTCAGGAAATTCTAGCCTGCTCTCACAGGAAGCAGAAGTGGGCAAGGGGGAGGGGATAAAAGAGAAGGATTGGATTGAACAGAACAATACTCAAGCAACTCTATGGATGTAGAGAATTGTAAGAGTGAGGGTCAGCTCATCTCTGATGGAAACCTGCCAAAAATGGTGGATCCACCTGCTGTCCAAGAAACTCCATGAGAAGTGGCAAGCTGGATACAAAAAACGAATCAGAAAATGGTTCAACATATCAAAGTTGCTTTGTAGAAGCCACACTTTATGTAGCTAAGTTAGTGCAAGGAAAAGTTAGGAAATATATATGCTACCAGGAGGAAATCAAATCAGCAAAGCCCTCAGCATTCAATTACACTCTCCCAACAGGAGCTAGCATCTCTGTAGTCAGAGAGCGTGGTCTGAAAGGAAAAAAATCAAACTTTGCTAGAAAATGAAAATGCAGCTTGAATTATACCAACAGCATGTGTTGAAACTGCACAGAAAATTACAGGAGGAGATGAATGTGGAGATAGGGAAGAAACTTTCCAAAAGGCATGAAAAAAATTCAGCCGCCCCTTTCAGAAGATGTAGAATCAGGAGGAAAGTACCAGTGTCTTCTATTGAAGTCCATTTATTTAAGAGTTTAGAAAATTTCAGAGAATTGGCTGATGGCTCTTGTGAACCAAGAGAAAGCACAGAGACGCAGGAAAAAAACAAACATTCACACCAGAAGCGAATTTTATCTGGAGGGGCTTAAATGAGAGCTTTCATCAACAGGTTCTTGCGATCCTGCTGTTCCAATGCAGAACCCGGTAGAAGCCCGAGGAATGAACAGCGATGGAAAACTGGGTATTTAAACTGCTAGATTTATTTCCTCTCTCTACTGCCCTGGTATAAAACATATTGTATTTAATGAAAATAACTTATAGACATATCATTTTATGCCTTTTCTTTTGGCCACACTGCAAGGCATATGGAAATTATATACCTGACTCCGGATCAAACCTGCAACGCCTGCATTGGGAGCACGGAGTCCCAGTCACTGGACCACCAGGGAAGTCCCTATGCCTTTTAAATGTGATGTTGGGATTGGGGCAGGGAATTAAACATGTAAGAGTAAGGGGTTTACCTGTATATATCATGTAAGCATTTTGCAGCTCTCTCTCCAACTAGGCCCTTAGAAATTGAAACAGGCAGGTAGCTCGTGGAGGATGATGTGCCCAAGCTGTCTGTGACATGCCCAGAGTCTCATGAATGTAGGATTAATCATTTCCTCAGGTTTGCTTTGGGTATATCCTCTCTCTCTGGATTGCAGCTCCAAAAAGCAAAGACCAGTGCCTGATATAGAAGAGTAGTACTTGAGGACTGTTTGATGAATGAGTGGTTGAATGGATGAGTTCTATAATTGTCAGGACTCTTTTGATTGACAGTAACTGAGATCTATCAAGCAAGAAAAACAAACAAACAAAAACCCCAAAGAGTCAGCAAGGAAATAACTGGCACTCATAAGTGAAAAGTCAAGGATGTGATTTCAGGTACAGTTTGATCCGGCTGCTCAATCAGTATTCTTAGGACTCTGAATCCCACCCTCTCTTTCTCTTTCTTCACCTCTCAGATATATTTTCTTCTGCACTGACCTAATTTTCAGATAAGATCTCCAGTCAAGGACTGATGCTGAAACTCCAATGCTTTGGCCACCTGATGCAAAGAGCCAACTCATTAGAAAACACCCTGATGCTGCGAAAGACTGAGGACAGGAGGGAGAAGGGGGCAACAGAGGATGAGACAGTTGGATGGCCTCACCAACTCAGTGACCATGAGTTTGAGCAAAGTATGGGAGATAGTGAAGGACAGGGGAATCTGGTGTGCTGCAGTTCATGGTCTCGGAGAGGCAGACAAGGCTGAGTAGCTGAACAACGACAACGCTGGTCATAGATAAGACCCGAGTTGATCTAGAATTACCTTCTGCCAGCTCAGGCCCTGTAAACACACTTGGAAAAAGAGATATAAATGAGGACGCGCCTGTGCCTGGGGGTTGATGGCAGCCATTCTGTGATCATGAGGTGGGTGTGACTAGGATGTAGCTGGAAGTGTAGAGAAGAAACACAAGAAACAGAAGCACACCAGGGCCATGGGAATACTGTTGAACTGCTGGACGGAGCTGCTCTGAGGTGCACTGTGTATCTTTATGTGAATCAATAAATTGTCTTTATTTGTAAGTTATTTCAAGCCCAGTTTTCTCTTATTTGCAGTGGAGATATTTCCCATTGACAGGGATGAGAAATTTCCAACTGACAGGCAAGTTTCTGTGTATAGCCAAGAGGCACTTTAAAGGGTTTTAAAAACACTTATTTGTGATGGACAAGAAGTGGAAACCAAACTTAAAAGTTATTTTCAGAAGCTGTGTAATTAGTTTCTTGCTTAACATCTCCATTTTTCAATCCAGTGGTGAAAACACCCACTCCCACCTCCTCATTCTAAATTAAAAACAAGAAAAAAATAAAAGCATTTATTAGTGGACTTATTTTCCTATTGGTTGCTGGTGGTGTTGCAAAGATGGATTAGGTACTGGCCTCACTGTTGAGGATGGGGTCCCAGTTGCAGTATAAGTTGAGGATGTAACACACAGCTCTGTGGGCAGAGTGGCTGCATACTCTGCAGGTGGGATTTAAAAAAAAGAGAGATAAAAATATCAAGGTAATAAAATATTAAGATTTTTCTTGTGGTTTTTCTCTCAACTTATGGTGCTTCTTATTTGCTCTTTAGTGCTGTTCTAAGTAAACAGACATCGTGAAGGATGGAAACAAATTTTGTCATTAATCTTTATACTGTGTAAGACCAGTTCTAAACGTAAAGACCAGTGCATTTAACTTGTAGGCAAAGGCACTGAAATGGAAAAGATCTGTATCTTATAGATTTTAAGTGCACATGTATTTTGTTCTTGCCAGCACAGNGCCTGATATAGAAGAGTAGTACTTGAGGACTGTTTGATGAATGAGTGGTTGAATGGATGAGTTCTATAATTGTCAGGACTCTTTTGATTGACAGTAACTGAGATCTATCAAGCAAGAAAAACAAACAAACAAAAACCCCAAAGAGTCAGCAAGGAAATAACTGGCACTCATAAGTGAAAAGTCAAGGATGTGATTTCAGGTACAGTTTGATCCGGCTGCTCAATCAGTATTCTTAGGACTCTGAATCCCACCCTCTCTTTCTCTTTCTTCACCTCTCAGATATATTTTCTTCTGCACTGACCTAATTTTCAGATAAGATCTCCAGTCAAGGACTGATGCTGAAACTCCAATGCTTTGGCCACCTGATGCAAAGAGCCAACTCATTAGAAAACACCCTGATGCTGCGAAAGACTGAGGACAGGAGGGAGAAGGGGGCAACAGAGGATGAGACAGTTGGATGGCCTCACCAACTCAGTGACCATGAGTTTGAGCAAAGTATGGGAGATAGTGAAGGACAGGGGAATCTGGTGTGCTGCAGTTCATGGTCTCGGAGAGGCAGACAAGGCTGAGTAGCTGAACAACGACAACGCTGGTCATAGATAAGACCCGAGTTGATCTAGAATTACCTTCTGCCAGCTCAGGCCCTGTAAACACACTTGGAAAAAGAGATATAAATGAGGACGCGCCTGTGCCTGGGGGTTGATGGCAGCCATTCTGTGATCATGAGGTGGGTGTGACTAGGATGTAGCTGGAAGTGTAGAGAAGAAACACAAGAAACAGAAGCACACCAGGGCCATGGGAATACTGTTGAACTGCTGGACGGAGCTGCTCTGAGGTGCACTGTGTATCTTTATGTGAATCAATAAATTGTCTTTATTTGTAAGTTATTTCAAGCCCAGTTTTCTCTTATTTGCAGTGGAGATATTTCCCATTGACAGGGATGAGAAATTTCCAACTGACAGGCAAGTTTCTGTGTATAGCCAAGAGGCACTTTAAAGGGTTTTAAAAACACTTATTTGTGATGGACAAGAAGTGGAAACCAAACTTAAAAGTTATTTTCAGAAGCTGTGTAATTAGTTTCTTGCTTAACATCTCCATTTTTCAATCCAGTGGTGAAAACACCCACTCCCACCTCCTCATTCTAAATTAAAAATAAGAAAAAAATAAAAGCATTTATTAGTGGACTTATTTTCCTATTGGTTGCTGGTGGTGTTGCAAAGATGGATTAGGTACTGGCCTCACTGTTGAGGATGGGGTCCCAGTTGCAGTATAAGTTGAGGATGTAACACACAGCTCTGTGGGCAGAGTGGCTGCATACTCTGCAGGTGGGATTTAAAAAAAAGAGAGATAAAAATATCAAGGTAATAAAATATTAAGATTTTTCTTGTGGTTTTTCTCTCAACTTATGGTGCTTCTTATTTGCTCTTTAGTGCTGTTCTAAGTAAACAGACATCGTGAAGGATGGAAACAAATTTTGTCATTAATCTTTATACTGTGTAAGACCAGTTCTAAACGTAAAGACCAGTGCATTTAACTTGTAGGCAAAGGCACTGAAATGGAAAAGATCTGTATCTTATAGATTTTAAGTGCACATGTATTTTGTTCTTGCCAGCACAGTGTAAGCGTTGCACAAGACCGGCTTGACTCTTATTATGTCACATTTTGAGGTGCATATATTCTAGGAACAATCCCTCCCTTCAGCTTGCTGATGAGTAAAGGAGGGATAGAAAGAAAAGGACTGCCACACTGGCCTATTTTTCTCCTTTCTTCTGGGTCACATTTTGAGGGTCAGTGGGTGGTTAATGTAGGAAAGAAACATGAGTCAGCAAGTCCACGGTGGGGTTCTCTGACCATTTGTGTTCCTCAGCACGCTGCTTCTTTTTGAATTCAAAGCAAGTTCAGGTTCAAAAGGAAACTGAGGGAGAGGGTTGGTCAGCGCCCTTGCTTGCCAGTTGAAGATGGCTCTTCCAGTATTCTGGTATCATGGGTGTAAATGTGGCAGGGAACAGCAGGCACGCAAGTTACATGTATATTCTGTGCTCTCACAAGTGGCCTGATGTTCCATCTGACTTCCTTTACAAACATAAATTCAAAGGTAAAATTGTTAAGAATTTCAAGATGGTGACACCAGAGCATTAAACCAACCATGGGACCCTTCTGAGCCCTGGGCCATATGTACCTGTGCGGGTCAGACATCTGTGGAAACTGTCTCTGCCTGCAAGACATCAGAGGAAGGAAGGCTGCTGAGATATCATGCAAGTGGTGGCTTCTGAGACAATGAATGAACATGAGGTTGCTTATTCTTGGGAACCGATTGAGGAAGGACTGAATAGGATGAAGGACAGCCTAGTGCCCTGGGTCTGAATATTCCAAAACCAGAAAAGGGTAAGCCAGTGGTGGGAGTGAGTTTTGAGGCACCATGGACCGTGGCATCAGAACATGGCTGTGAATCCAGGCGTGGTCACATGGATGGTGCAGAACATTGGATGTAACTTGCCCTCCCTGATCTTTTTCTCCGTCTGTAAATGGAAAGAGATATCCCTCTCTTGTAGGGTTATGGTTGAGCAATAAACGGGCTGAGACAAGACAGTTGATACTTAATTCACCCTGGTCCATATTAATTCACCTCATTCTCCTTCTGTGTACACACCATGTCTAGTTAACAGCTGGACTCAGCACATAACTGTCATGACTAAAACCATCCAGTCCTGGATGAGCGCCTGCAGGTGAGCTTCAGCATCCCTGCTGGTCGCTTGGTGGAATGCTGGGGCCAGGTCAGGATGTCTGAACAACCCTTGACATCACACTCCATGCCGGCTGTCTCATTTCACTGCACGTTTGGGGGATATTTCAAGCCTTGTCTGAACATTTGAAGGAAGAAGAACATTCAGAATACTTACATTAATAATGATGCAAGTTGCCAGATGTTAAGTTAATCCTCCCTGATAACTTAGATCCTATTTACCACTGAATTTTACAATTGAGAAAACCGAGGCTTAGACGTTAAAACATACCAACAGAGGCAGGTGACAAATCGGAAATTTGAGACCAAGCATCCAGACCATGCAGTTCATTATTCCCACCACAGTGTGGGGGGAATCCCATAGGTCACAAAGTGTATCAGAGAGTGGAGGAGACACTTTGCAGAGAGGCTCATCTTGCGATTTCACCAGGGCATTCCAGAATGGAGGTTTGACCATGCAAAGCGAATTTCTTAAAGGTTGAGAAGAGACGCTTCAAGCTGAATTGTCTTCAAGTGCCTCCATCACTTGAAGGCCAAGGAGAGTGAAAATAAGACAAGTGAAATAAGAGAGTGAAGAGAGTGAAGACAAGTGAAATAGAGTGAGGGCCAAGGAGAGTGAAAATAATAAAGTCCAAGTGATGTCTGTCAGAAAATGTGGCAATTTGGCGATTTCCAGGCAAGCTGCTTTGGAGAATCCCACCTGTTTTGTAAAGTGAAGACCATGTCTGCCTTTGGGTCTTGGTTTCTTCCATTAAAAATGGATGTTCCAGGACTTCCCTGGAAGTCCAAGATGTTCCTTGATAAAAATCTACAATCGGGAGAATTGAAAGAAGTAACAGCAATTCCAGCCTGAGAATTTTGCAGTCAGGTCCAAGGCTCCTGCTGTGACTGCAGTTGAACTTTGGGGAATTCTGAAGGGACTTCTATTCTAGTGGCTGCCTTGGGAGCAGAAGGAGTTATCAAACCACACAGAGATCAAGAATGTATCGCAAGCGATGGATGTGACATGTCCACCTTGTCCGGCTGCCCTTTCAACCTTGTGTTGTATTTTTCTCCAACACTGAGCAAGCTTTGATGCAGAAACACATTATCCCATGACTTTCCTGATGCTCAGATCCAGAAATCAAACCAACAGCCATTTCTGCACAGAGAAACAATGATGATGGACTCTTTACAGTTGCAAATATATTCTGTGTGATGCTTGAGATGTATAATGATAAGACAGTAGAAGATAATGAAATTAATATTGCAAATACCATGCCCTATTTAAATCACAGTTAAGCTTTGGGGCAGATTGGGAGTCATCACATTGTTGTGTTCTCCTGGGTAAATATTCAGGTTATGGTGACATTCTGTAATTACTTAGGGCTTGGGGGGAAATTTCCAACCCACTCCAGTATTCTTGCCTGGAGAATCCCACGGACAGAGGAGCCTGGTGGGCTACAGTCCACGGGGTCGCAAAGAGTTGGACACGATTGAGCGACTTCACTTCACTTCACTGGGGGGAAATTAGATTCTCTTTGCCACCTGTTGCTTTAGCTCCTGGTGTCCTTGAGGCTAACAGGGGAGGCACCCTTCACCACACCAATGTCCTTCTGTTGCCAGGTAAGTTGTCAGAGCTGCAGAGAACGACTCTGCTTAGCTCAGGGTTAAAGTCTAATTCTAAACCCGGAAAATTGGATTAATGGCCAGATCTAATCATGAACAAATAATGGAATGAGGTTCAGGCTGATTAGCTGTGCAGAGTCAGTATTTGGTTTAAGGGAAAGTGCACATTTCTCTTCATGAGCAGAATCTATCTCAAAGCAGAGTGGGCTCTCACGTGTGTGTTGCACATGCATATTCCAGATGCCCTGCTACTTGGTCGCTCGAGTGGTGCAGGGTCTCATTAAATCTCGCCCCAGCTGTGCCATCTGGGCATGGTCATTATTACCACTTAGGGGTGGAGGGAACTGAGGTTCAGAGAGGTGGATTCCTTGTCCAGTCTCACACGGCTATGGAAAGAGCTGAGGTTCTAAACCAGGAACACCTGCCTCTGAGACATCAAGAGAGACGATTTTACAAAGGTCACTGAGATCACTGCAACGCTCCCTCTAGCTTCCCCAAAGCATATGGTGCCCTTGGGATTTGGATGAGGTGGGATCTCTCCTCCTTGGTCCACAGGGAAAACCTCCCTTCTGCCCGGTCCACCAGCCCCAGGGCCGCTTAGCCTCCCTCCACCCGGAAGGTGTCCCGGCTTCCCCTGTCCTGGTTAGGCTCACTCTGGCCCTGTGGCACCCCACTCCAGCACTCTTGCCTGGAAAATCCCATGGATGGAGGAGCCTGGTGGGCTGCAGTCCATGGGGTCGCGAAGAGTCGGACACAACTGAGCGATTTCACTTTCACTTTTCACTTTCCTGAATTGGAGAAGGAAATGGCAACCCACTCCAGTGTTCTTGCCTGGAGAATCCCAGGGACGGGGGAGTCTGGTGGGCTGCCGTCTATGGGGTCACAGAGTCTACACGACTGAAGCGACTTAGCACCTGCAGTAGGCCCTATAACAGCGCCTCCTGTCGCCCGCTTGAAGCGTCTCCGGTGCTTACGTGGGCGCGCCCTCTAGCGTCGATGGGCAGGAATGTACCGCGTGGGGCCAGGTCCTGCTAGCGAGCCGTGTACCAGGCAGGGTCTGCAATGCTGCTGCTGCTGCTGCTGCTGCGNCAGATCCAGAAATCAAACCAACAGCCATTTCTGCACAGAGAAACAATGATGATGGACTCTTTACAGTTGCAAATATATTCTGTGTGATGCTTGAGATGTATAATGATAAGACAGTAGAAGATAATGAAATTAATATTGCAAATACCATGCCCTATTTAAATCACAGTTAAGCTTTGGGGCAGATTGGGAGTCATCACATTGTTGTGTTCTCCTGGGTAAATATTCAGGTTATGGTGACATTCTGTAATTACTTAGGGCTTGGGGGGAAATTTCCAACCCACTCCAGTATTCTTGCCTGGAGAATCCCACGGACAGAGGAGCCTGGTGGGCTACAGTCCACGGGGTCGCAAAGAGTTGGACACGATTGAGCGACTTCACTTCACTTCACTGGGGGGAAATTAGATTCTCTTTGCCACCTGTTGCTTTAGCTCCTGGTGTCCTTGAGGCTAACAGGGGAGGCACCCTTCACCACACCAATGTCCTTCTGTTGCCAGGTAAGTTGTCAGAGCTGCAGAGAACGACTCTGCTTAGCTCAGGGTTAAAGTCTAATTCTAAACCCGGAAAATTGGATTAATGGCCAGATCTAATCATGAACAAATAATGGAATGAGGTTCAGGCTGATTAGCTGTGCAGAGTCAGTATTTGGTTTAAGGGAAAGTGCACATTTCTCTTCATGAGCAGAATCTATCTCAAAGCAGAGTGGGCTCTCACGTGTGTGTTGCACATGCATATTCCAGATGCCCTGCTACTTGGTCGCTCGAGTGGTGCAGGGTCTCATTAAATCTCGCCCCAGCTGTGCCATCTGGGCATGGTCATTATTACCACTTAGGGGTGGAGGGAACTGAGGTTCAGAGAGGTGGATTCCTTGTCCAGTCTCACACGGCTATGGAAAGAGCTGAGGTTCTAAACCAGGAACACCTGCCTCTGAGACATCAAGAGAGACGATTTTACAAAGGTCACTGAGCTCACTGCAACGCTCCCTCTAGCTTCCCCAAAGCATATGGTGCCCTTGGGATTTGGATGAGGTGGGATCTCTCCTCCTTGGTCCACAGGGAAAACCTCCCTTCTGCCCGGTCCACCAGCCCCAGGGCCGCTTAGCCTCCCTCCACCCGGAAGGTGTCCCGGCTTCCCCTGTCCTGGTTAGGCTCACTCTGGCCCTGTGGCACCCCACTCCAGCACTCTTGCCTGGAAAATCCCATGGATGGAGGAGCCTGGTGGGCTGCAGTCCATGGGGTCGCGAAGAGTCGGACACAACTGAGCGATTTCACTTTCACTTTTCACTTTCCTGAATTGGAGAAGGAAATGGCAACCCACTCCAGTGTTCTTGCCTGGAGAATCCCAGGGACGGGGGAGTCTGGTGGGCTGCCGTCTATGGGGTCACAGAGTCTACACGACTGAAGCGACTTAGCACCTGCAGTAGGCCCTATAACAGCGCCTCCTGTCGCCCGCTTGAAGCGTCTCCGGTGCTTACGTGGGCGCGCCCTCTAGCGTCGATGGGCAGGAATGTACCGCGTGGGGCCAGGTCCTGCTAGCGAGCCGTGTACCAGGCAGGGTCTGCAATGCTGCTGCTGCTGCTGCTGCTGCTGCGTCGCTTCAGTCTTGTCCGACTCTGTGCGACCCCAGAGACGGCAGCCCACCAGGCTCCCCCACCGCTGTTACTAGAAGACTTAGGAGGCTTCCAGAAATGGGAGACACACAGGCATAGTCCCTCCTCAAGGGCTAGAGATAATATTCTGAGCCATATCCAGTGAGCTGTCTTATAGATTTAAAAAAAAAAAAAAACCAACCCATTGGGTGGAAGAAGTTAGCTACATGATGAGCAGACTGTAGCCATGAGATAAGCTGCCACAGTTCTGAGAACCGGCCTCAAGGAAATGGGAACAAACTGACCCTGAAACTAAAGATGGAGCATTCTTAATCAAGATGACGCTGATCAGACTACTGATGACCAATTTCAAGAGGACGATCAGAGCTAACTGTGCTGTTTCGGGAGGTAGACTCCTCCCTCTGTCTGTAAAAGCTCTTGCCCCCGATTGTCAGGGCTGGGGGAGAGGGAAGTTGGCCTTTGGACAGAAGTCTGCCCCCTCCCCAGTTGCTGGCTTGAAATAAAGCAAGCTTTCCACCAAACTTGCGTCTCTATTGGCTTTTGAGTGGTGAGCAGCCGGACCGCTCTTCCAGTTCTACTTTGAGAGAAAGCTGTCAGCCTGGCCGTGCAGGGGGCTGCACCCGGGGACAGGCAGCAGAAGCTGGGCTGCAGGGGAACAAGCAGGGTAGCTAAGTCTTGAGCTCTCCCGCTGGGTCAGCAATTTGAATAATGCTGTGAGTTGTAGGGACTTAGAGATTGCTTTGAGTTACTTGGTCCTTGCTCCAGGGCACCAAGGAAGGAACATTGTGGCTGGGAGACCTTAAGGGAAGGAAGTGGCTGGGGGGCGGGGGGAGCCCTTAGTCAGCTGCTCAAGAAGGGGAAACAGACTGTCCTCAACAAACACCTCAAAACCAGGTCAAGGTAATATGAAGAAACCAAGCAAACAAATAAACTGTACTACCCAGTCTGTTACTTGGGAGGACCACAGGCTGGGTTCCACGAGAAACGCCTCCTCCATCTTCCAGACTGGTTTTCCCTGGATGTGCGTGTCTGGCAGGACCAACTGAGACAGTGAATAAGGTTACTTCCTCTGTTTCCCAGCAGTTTCACAAACTGAATTTCATCCAGCCCGTCTTTTCGCATGATGCACTCTGCGCAGAAGTTGAATAAGCAGCGTGGCAATACACAGCCTTGACATACTCCGGTCCCAATTTCGAAGAAGTCAATTATTCCATGTCCGGTTCTAACTGTTGCTTCTTGACCTCTGTTTCCTAGTGGAGACCACGGTACAGGAAATTGGAAGGATTGGTTTTAAAACATTTATCATCCCAAGGATTTTTCAGTTACTGCTTCATCATTGGATGAAATGGTGGTGTCTGTCCAGGCAAACCTTCAGTCCAAATGGCTGGTTGTGTTTGCCGAGGGGGTGTGTGTCAGGGGGCAGGGTGGGTGGCAAGAGCCCTTGATTAAACTGGAAATGATGATCAGTGAGCCCTGTCAGAAGACAGAGAGGAACAGCGTTCTTGCCATGGGAAAGGGGATGTCAAGGTCAAATTTGGACCCAATATTGATGAGCACCAATGAGGCACCAATGGTATAAAGGGCATAAACCAGGAATATAAAGACTACCTTGGTAACACCATAGATCTCCCATGAAGGGAACTGCGATAGAGAAGTTCAGGAGTGGTTCCAGCCCTAGAACTGGGTCTATTCTCA
This sequence comes from Raphicerus campestris, assembly GCA_006410735.1. Classification (NCBI taxonomy): domain Eukaryota; kingdom Metazoa; phylum Chordata; class Mammalia; order Artiodactyla; family Bovidae; genus Raphicerus; species Raphicerus campestris. Next base: position 119,704 of record SJYW01008396.1, read on the forward strand.
CTGGTTGACAGTGTTATTGGTGAAATCCCTGGTCTTTATAGTGCTCATGATCCACTGCCATTGACCAGTCATTTTTTTCTGTTATTATCCTATTGTAATTACCCTGGGAAACATCTGCTGTTGAACACAGCACTGCAGGCACAGCGATGCCTGACTGATTTCTATTAATTCTATTCATAAATCAGGATTAAAGTGGATGCAGAAGCAGAGAGCAATATGGCAGGAGTTGGGGGACGGTGAGATGCCATTCTAATTTCCCTTGGGAAGAGGGAAATTCAAGAGAAGTTGCTGGATCTTGGTGCTTCCCCCTTTTGGCTGCTTTCTCTTCCTCTCTCTTGTTCCAGATTTCCTTCACGGAGGGGTCAGAGGCTCTCTTCTCAGCCCTGTATCCTCCCCTGTGTCTGTCACAGTAAAGTTCTTGCTATAAGGATGCAGAGAGGCTTTCAGTTCTGATANGCTTCCCAGGTGGCTCAGTGGTAAAGAATCCACCTGCCAATGCAGGAGACACAGTTTCAATCCCTGGGTTGGGAAGACCCCTAACCCAGGGGAAATGGCAACGCACTCCAGTATTCTTGCCTGGAAAATCCCGTGGACAGAGGAACCTGGTGGGCTACAGTCTGTGGGGTGGCAAAGGGTTGGACATGACTGAGCACGCACACATATGTCCACAAATCAACTAGAAGCTATGGGGTGGGATGGGGGTACTGGTCCCGTGTGGGCTGGGAGTCTGCAAGATTTGAGTTTTTTTCTGCTGGCACCAAAGGAAGGAGAGCACTAGGGATTTCTTGGGGATTTCCCAGTGGGAGGCTGACCGAGAGTGTCTATGTGCTGGAAGCTTCAGCTTCTGACCCCAGACAGGTGGATAAAATGGCCTGGTGCTTGAGGGGGGGACTCAGTACCCTCATAGTTCTCCTAGGGTGGGGTACTGCTGGGCCTGGGAAGAAGGTGACTGGTGATGAGGGAGCATGACCCTGTTGTGTCCAGTATGTGTCCTCATATAGTCCATGCTCATCCATAAAGTGCGGTCAGAGGTCCCACTCCCAGTTGTGATTACCTTAGGGCATAGCTGGAGCTTGGTAATGGCAGCCTGAGAGATGAAAGCAACCTAAGTGCCCATCAACAGATGCATGAATAAAGATGTGCTGTATATATAACACATATATACACAGTGGAATGCTACTCAGTCATAAAAAAAGAACAAAATTTTGTCATTTGCAACCACATGGATGGATTTGGAGGGCATGATGGTAAGTAAAATAAGTCAGCCATAGAAAGGGAAATACTGTATGGTGTCACTTATATGTGGAATCTAAAAATACAACTAACTAGTTATTATAACAAAAAAGAAGCAAACTCAGTTATAGAGAACAAACTAGTTGTTACTAGTAGGGAGAGGAGAGTGGGGAGGGGCAAGACAGAGGGAGAGGATAAAAAGGCACAAATTATTATGTACAAAATAAGCTATAAGGATATATAGTACAACACAGGAAATATAGCCAATATTTTATACTAACTATAAGTAAAATGTAAACTTAAAAAGTTGCAAATCACAAAAAGAAAAAAACACTCTAAAACCAAAAAGTTTGTGAGGACTTCCCTCGTGGTCCAGTGGTTAAGGATCCATCTTGCAATGCAGGTTCGATCCCTGGTTGGGGACTAAGATTCCACATGCTGCGGGGCAACTGAGCCCTCATGCTGCAAATCAGACTGATGCACGAAAAGATGCTCAGCATCACTCATTACCAGGGAAATGCAAATCAAGACCACAATGAGGTACAATTTCATGCCAGTCAGAATGGCTGCGATCCAAAAGTCTACAAGCAACAAATGCTGGAGAGGGTGTGGAGAAAAGGGAACCCTCTTACACTGTTGGTAGGAGTGCAAACTAGTACAGCCATTATGGAGAACAGTGTGGAGATTCCTTCAAACATTGCAAATAGAACTGCGTTATGACTCAGCAATCCCATTGCTGGGCATACACACCGAGGAAACCAGAAATGAAAGAGACATGTGTACCCCAATGTTCATCACAGCACTGTTTATAATAGCCAGGATGTGGAAGCAACCTAGATGTCCATCAGCAGATGAATGGATAAGAAAGCTGTGGTACATATACACAATGAGTATTACTCAGCCATTAAAAAGAATACATTTGAATCAGTTCTAATGAGGTGGATGAAACTGGAGCCTATTATACAGAGTGAAGTAAACCAGAAAGAAAAACACCAATACGGTATACTAATGCATATATATGGAATTTAGAAAGATGGTAATGATAACCCTGTATGCAAGACAGCAAAAGAGACACAGATGTATAGACCAGTCTTTTGGACTCTGTGGGAGAGGGAGAGGGTGGGATGATTTGGGAGAATGGACTTGAAACATGTATAATATCATATATGAAATGAATCACCAGTCCAGGTTCGGTGCATGATACAGGATGCTTGGGGCTGGTGCACGGGATGACCCAGAGGGATGGTATGCGGAGGGAGGAAGGAGGGGAGTTCAGGATGGGGAACACATACACCCGTGGCAGATTCATGTCAATGTTGGCAAAACCAATACAATATTGTAAAGTAATTAGCCTCCAATTAAATAAATAAATTTATATTAAAATAAATAAAAAATAAATAAAACATAGCAAAAAACCCCACGTGATACAGCCAAATAAATAAATTACAAAAATGGTGAATCACTGTATTGTATGCTTGTAACATATAGTATTGTACACCAACTATACTTCAATTAAAAAAAACCACAACATTGAAAATCTTCCCGTGATTTTCCATCAGTATAGCTAACCTGTCAATGTAGAATTCCACAAACCCCACTGGTTTAGATGTGGTTAATTTGAAAGTGATGATAACGGGGATGAGGCGAGTTGCCATGTGTTTAAGAAAATATCTGATGAACAAAAAAAAAGTATCCAAGTTAACAGGGCAAATATGAGTCACGGGTAGCTTTTTATTGCAAACTTTTAAAGGAAAAACAAAAAAATTCTCAGGCGTGATGAGATAATGACGCTTCATTCTTATTTATTTATTATTATTAGTCACTATTATATAAAATGGTTGAGCTTTGATGTTTGTTCATGTTATTTAAATTATCTTCCGTGTGAATTTGACAGTAAAAACATTGTGTTTCTCTTTCACGTCTCTAATCCTTTAACCCTGGAGAAGGAAATGGCAACCCACTCCAGTATCTTTGCCTGGAGAGTCTCATGGACAGAGGAGCTTAGAGGGCTGTAGTCCATGGGGTCACAAAGAGTCCGGCTCGACTGAACAACTAACACAATGCTTTAAACTTTTTCAGTCCTCACAGAGTCAGGATTGAAGAGGTTCTGATGTATTTCTCCTCCAAGGACTCATTTGCTTTGAAAAAGGGAACATAAATATTCATCAAAAAAAGGCAATTGGAACCTGACTTCACTAGTTGCCACTTGTCACATGCTGCTTTTCTGGGATCTGTCAAAAAAACTCTTCCAGAAGAATCTATCCTTAGCCTTTGGCTCAAACCGCAGATCTGAGATGAAGAGAATCACAAGTTGTCTAGATGGAGAGGTGAAGCCGTGTACTGGAGTCCTTTCTGGCTGCAGAAAATGAGACTCTTGCTTAACATGCTTATTTTGTGATGCGCTTTGCCAGTTCACTTCACACTCTGTTACACACTGTGGTACTCAGGAGACTTCCAGGGATTGAAGTCTGGGAGGGTTCCCTGTGGAGACGGGAGGAAAGATAATACCAAGTGTTACTGGCGGGTCTCTCTTTGGCCCTGACATTCTGTCTGAACGGGGTTTTGACCTTTCCCCAAATTTCCCTGCATGCTTGAGCTCTGACCTTCCCAGATGTCAATCATTCACCTGTCAGAAAGAGAAAAATCACATACTAAATCAAACATCACATATTAAAACATATATGTGGAATCTAGAAAAATGGTAAGAAAAGTGAAAGTGATAATCACTCAGTTGTGTCTGACTCTTTGCGACCCGTGGACTGTAGCTTGCCAGGCTCTTCTGTCAGTGGAATTCTCCAGACAAGAATATAGGAGTGGGTTGTCTTTTCCTTCTCCAGGGGGTCTTCCTGACCTAGGGATTGAACCCAGGTCTCCTACATTGCAGGCGAGTTCTTTACCACTTGAGACACCAGGGAAGCCCCTAAAAATGGGATAGATGATCTTATTCTCAAAACAGAAATAGAAACACAGACATAGAGAATAAATGTATGGACACCAAGCTGGGGGAAGCTGGGGAGGAATGAATTTAGAGATTGAGATGGACATATACACACTATTGATGCTAGGTATCAGATAGATATCTAATGAGAACATACTGTATAGCTCAGAGAATCCTACTCAGTGCTCCCCAGCAACCTAAATGGGAGGGAAATCCGAAAAAGAAGGGATACATGCATATGTGTAACTGATCACTTTGCTGTAGAGCAGAAGCTAACACAACATTGTAAAGCAACTACACTCCAATAAAAATTTAATTAAAGTAAAATCATTCATCTGGCATCCTCATGAGTTTAAAGAAAAATCCACCCTTCACCCCAATCATCTCACAGGGACTTTGTCCACTGAGTCCTTCCCTGTAACTCAAGTTACTGCTTCAGTTAGAAACAACATCGAAATATAAATCACACACCACTGACATCAATGTATCAGCTTGTGGCTTCCACGGTCATTAGCAGTCAAGATTTCAGGACAAAAATCAATGTCTCTTGAATCATGACCTTGCAAACTTCAGCTTCTTTACAGAAACAAACGGCATTGTGGCAGCTCTGCAGGAGAAGTGGTCACGTGGCATTCAGTGAGTAATAAAACAGCCTGCTCTCTGTCCAGACAGGAATCCACAACCCTGGAACTGTTTGGGGTCTATTTGGAGAGGCAGGATGGCATCAGGGGCAAACAAGACCTGATACAACCTTTAAGTGTTGGTTGATTTTGTCCTTAAATTAATGTGAATGCAGCTTCCATCCCCCTAATAGGTCTGCTGCTGCTGCTGCTAAGTCGCTTCAGGCGTGTCTGACTCTGTGTGACCCCATAGATGGCAGCCCACGAGGCTCCCCCGTCCCTNGTGTACCCCAATGTTCATCACAGCACTGTTTATAATAGCCAGGATGTGGAAGCAACCTAGATGTCCATCAGCAGATGAATGGATAAGAAAGCTGTGGTACATATACACAATGAGTATTACTCAGCCATTAAAAAGAATACATTTGAATCAGTTCTAATGAGGTGGATGAAACTGGAGCCTATTATACAGAGTGAAGTAAACCAGAAAGAAAAACACCAATACGGTATACTAATGCATATATATGGAATTTAGAAAGATGGTAATGATAACCCTGTATGCAAGACAGCAAAAGAGACACAGATGTATAGACCAGTCTTTTGGACTCTGTGGGAGAGGGAGAGGGTGGGATGATTTGGGAGAATGGACTTGAAACATGTATAATATCATATATGAAATGAATCACCAGTCCAGGTTCGGTGCATGATACAGGATGCTTGGGGCTGGTGCACGGGATGACCCAGAGGGATGGTATGCGGAGGGAGGAAGGAGGGGAGTTCAGGATGGGGAACACATACACCCGTGGCAGATTCATGTCAATGTTGGCAAAACCAATACAATATTGTAAAGTAATTAGCCTCCAATTAAATAAATAAATTTATATTAAAATAAATAAAAAATAAATAAAACATAGCAAAAAACCCCACGTGATACAGCCAAATAAATAAATTACAAAAATGGTGAATCACTGTATTGTATGCTTGTAACATATAGTATTGTACACCAACTATACTTCAATTAAAAAAAACCACAACATTGAAAATCTTCCCGTGATTTTCCATCAGTATAGCTAACCTGTCAATGTAGAATTCCACAAACCCCACTGGTTTAGATGTGGTTAATTTGAAAGTGATGATAACGGGGATGAGGCGAGTTGCCATGTGTTTAAGAAAATATCTGATGAACAAAAAAAAAGTATCCAAGTTAACAGGGCAAATATGAGTCACGGGTAGCTTTTTATTGCAAACTTTTAAAGGAAAAACAAAAAAATTCTCAGGCGTGATGAGATAATGACGCTTCATTCTTATTTATTTATTATTATTAGTCACTATTATATAAAATGGTTGAGCTTTGATGTTTGTTCATGTTATTTAAATTATCTTCCGTGTGAATTTGACAGTAAAAACATTGTGTTTCTCTTTCACGTCTCTAATCCTTTAACCCTGGAGAAGGAAATGGCAACCCACTCCAGTATCTTTGCCTGGAGAGTCTCATGGACAGAGGAGCTTAGAGGGCTGTAGTCCATGGGGTCACAAAGAGTCCGGCTCGACTGAACAACTAACACAATGCTTTAAACTTTTTCAGTCCTCACAGAGTCAGGATTGAAGAGGTTCTGATGTATTTCTCCTCCAAGGACTCATTTGCTTTGAAAAAGGGAACATAAATATTCATCAAAAAAAGGCAATTGGAACCTGACTTCACTAGTTGCCACTTGTCACATGCTGCTTTTCTGGGATCTGTCAAAAAAACTCTTCCAGAAGAATCTATCCTTAGCCTTTGGCTCAAACCGCAGATCTGAGATGAAGAGAATCACAAGTTGTCTAGATGGAGAGGTGAAGCCGTGTACTGGAGTCCTTTCTGGCTGCAGAAAATGAGACTCTTGCTTAACATGCTTATTTTGTGATGCGCTTTGCCAGTTCACTTCACACTCTGTTACACACTGTGGTACTCAGGAGACTTCCAGAGATTGAAGTCTGGGAGGGTTCCCTGTGGAGACGGGAGGAAAGATAATACCAAGTGTTACTGGCGGGTCTCTCTTTGGCCCTGACATTCTGTCTGAACGGGGTTTTGACCTCTCCCCAAATTTCCCTGCATGCTTGAGCTCTGACCTTCCCAGATGTCAATCATTCACCTGTCAGAAAGAGAAAAATCACATACTAAATCAAACATCACATATTAAAACATATATGTGGAATCTAGAAAAATGGTAAGAAAAGTGAAAGTGATAATCACTCAGTTGTGTCTGACTCTTTGCGACCCGTGGACTGTAGCTTGCCAGGCTCTTCTGTCAGTGGAATTCTCCAGACAAGAATATAGGAGTGGGTTGTCTTTTCCTTCTCCAGGGGGTCTTCCTGACCTAGGGATTGAACCCAGGTCTCCTACATTGCAGGCGAGTTCTTTACCACTTGAGACACCAGGGAAGCCCCTAAAAATGGGATAGATGATCTTATTCTCAAAACAGAAATAGAAACACAGACATAGAGAATAAATGTATGGACACCAAGCTGGGGGAAGCTGGGGAGGAATGAATTTAGAGATTGAGATGGACATATACACACTATTGATGCTAGGTATCAGATAGATATCTAATGAGAACATACTGTATAGCTCAGAGAATCCTACTCAGTGCTCCCCAGTAACCTAAATGGGAGGGAAATCCGAAAAAGAAGGGATACATGCATATGTGTAACTGATCACTTTGCTGTAGAGCAGAAGCTAACACAACATTGTAAAGCAACTACACTCCAATAAAAATTTAATTAAAGTAAAATCATTCATCTGTCATCCTCATGAGTTTAAAGAAAAATCCACCCTTCACCCCAATCATCTCACAGGGACTTTGTCCACTGAGTCCTTCCCTGTAACTCAAGTTACTGCTTCAGTTAGAAACAACATCGAAATATAAATCACACACCACTGACATCAATGTATCAGCTTGTGGCTTCCACGGTCATTAGCAGTCAAGATTTCAGGACAAAAATCAATGTCTCTTGAATCATGACCTTGCAAACTTCAGCTTCTTTACAGAAACAAACGGCATTGTGGCAGCTCTGCAGGAGAAGTGGTCACGTGGCATTCAGTGAGTAATAAAACAGCCTGCTCTCTGTCCAGACAGGAATCCACAACCCTGGAACTGTTTGGGGTCTATTTGGAGAGGCAGGATGGCATCAGGGGCAAACAAGACCTGATACAACCTTTAAGTGTTGGTTGATTTTGTCCTTAAATTAATGTGAATGCAGCTTCCATCCCCCTAATAGGTCTGCTGCTGCTGCTGCTAAGTCGCTTCAGGCGTGTCTGACTCTGTGTGACCCCATAGATGGCAGCCCACGAGGCTCCCCCGTCCCTGGGATTCTCCAGGCAAGAACACTGGAGTGGGTTGCCCTTTCCTTCTCCAATGCATGAAAGTGAAAAGTGGAAGTGAAGTTGCTCAGTTGTGTCGACTCTTCGTGACCCCATGGACTGCAGCTCACCAGGCTCCTCCATCCATGGGATTTCCCAGGCAAGAGTACTAGAGTGGCCTAATAGGTCTAAGTTACTGTAAAGGCTGTTGGAGGTCCCCAGACGTTTTCTCCTGACCCCCTCATCCAGGTTCCTGATTTTCAGTCTTTTATGTAACATCGTTATGATGATAGTACCTGCTGTGCCATTTACACCGTCCATTAAATAACATTTTCCTTTTAAAATATATTGCTTGAATAAAAACATTCACAGAGGAAACCATATGTGAACACTGTAAATGGGAAACTGATATTGGTTTAGCAATCTTCCCAACCCAGGGATTGAACCCAGGTCTCCCGAAACGTGGGTGGACTCTACCAGCTGAGCCACCAGGGAAGACAGAGAACACTGGAGTGGGTAGCCTGTTCCTTCTCCAGTAGAACTTTCTGACCCAGGAATTGAACTGGGGTCTCCTGCATTGCAGGTGGATTCTTTACCAGCTGAACTACCAGGGAAGCTCCTAATTATGAAAATAGAGTGGGGAGACAATATTAGAATATCCCCCATAGAGATTCCCTGGCAGTCCAGTAATTAAGACTTCTCCTTCCAAGGCAGGGAAGTGTGCGTTTGGTCCCTGCTCAGGAAGCTGACTCATTGGAAAAGACCCTGATGCTGGGAAAGAGTGAGGGCAGGAGGAGAAGGGGACGACAGAGGATGAGATGGTTGGATGGCATCACTGACTCAATGGACGTGGGTTTGGGTGGACTCTGCGAGTTGGTAATTGGCAGGGAGGCCTGGCGGGCTGTGATTCATGGGGTGGCAAAGAGTCGGACACGACTGAACTGAACTGAACAGGAAGCTAAGACCCCACATGCCTGGCAGCCAAACATCCAAAGCATAAAACAGAAGTAATATTATAAAAACTTCAATAAAGACTTAAAAAAATAATCCCCCCAAAGAACTGGGGAGAGGACCACTTCTTTGCTGTGAATTTTGTGTTATGTGAGCTCCCTCTGAGTAACACTGGAGACTTTTATTAGCTTGTCACCGTCTCTCTCACAATTAGCATTCTAAAAGTCTTTAGAATAATGGACCTGTTAGGGAAACTGACAGTCCCTGATGTGGTTGGGTTTTTGCCCAGTTTTGTTCAGATGAGTAGTATTTTGCTGGGCACCTAGTCCCAAGCATGGGGCCTGATTTTTTTTTTTTTCAAATCAATTAATTAATGTACTTTTATTTTCTTGGCCATGCTGCACAGTATGTGGGATCTTAGTTCTCCAGCCCAGGGATCAAACCGGCACCCCTTGCGCTGGAAGGTGAAGTCTTAACCATTGGACCGCCAGGAAGTCCCTGATTGGTTTGAGGGACCACTCAGGGGCGTTCTAACCCTCTGTGCCCATCAGTGGTGCTGGGATGAATCGTGGGACGCACTGTAATATATTACGAAGTCTGCTGGCATTTTCCAAGAAAAATTTTCTACTCTGATGAAAGAAAAAGCAATGTTAGAAGTCCCCTCTCTGCCCCTTTCCCTCCCATTGGGGCTGTGCTATGACGATGCAACGCCTGGATATATGACAGCCATCTCTATACTATGTGGTTCAAAATTCTATATATAAGCCAGTGTGCTGAGGTGGAGGTCAGAGTCTGGGGCCCTGAGGATATCGTTGGGTTGTTGACCCAATTTTGCCTGCCCTGCAGTGCTTCTTACTAAATAATAAATATCCTTATGGAATAAAGAACTAACGCTGGATTTTCTGTTACTTGTAGCTTAACACATTGTTAAGGAATGCATTGATCCTAGTTACTCCTGTTTATGCCTCAGTTATCCCCAAACCTTACCTTTTTCTCCGCCAGTCCCTGTCATCCTTACTTTTCTGCCCTTGTCCTATCCATTTCCCAGTCATTTTTCTGTAAATCCTGCCCAATATTCAGCTTCAAGACACTGAAGTCAGGATAGACTTCTGAGGGTTACAATCTTCCTGGAGGTGGTTCTGACAAAAAAAAAAAATTAAATCATGTAAGAATCACAGTAACAGCAAAATTATTTAGGGTATGCATGGACTAAGAAGAGAGGAAAACCAAAATACAATGTACATGCCTTTCTCTTTCTTTTTTTCTTGATTCTTTCATCTGCGAAATATTTCATAATTACCTAGGAAATGCCCAGCACTTTCCAACATCAGGGATAAAATCTCAAATGACACAGATACCATCTTGCTTTCATTACTGTTACTGGCGACGCGTTTCCTTGTGTATCGTGTCTCATTTGGTCCCTGAATGGATCGACAACGCCAGCTGCAGTGTCCTCTCTCTAAACTCTGCGAGTTTTGCCAAAGTGGAAACTTGTGAAATTGCATTATTTGTCTGAAGGCTTTATTCCATACGATCTCTTGATGAACATTAAACGGGAAAATAAAATTAAAGTTGTGCGAAAGATGAAAGCCATCTTGTACTAATGAGAGACATCTGTTTATTCCTGTTTGGTAAATGTGCATTCACTCACTAGACAGGGATTTTTTTTAAGTTAGAAATAAAAGTTAAAGAAAAAAAAAAAGAAGTAAAAGACATCAAAGATAGCTGTTGGTACTCGGGGAAAAATTGACAGCATCAGGGCTAAATGAAGTTAGAAAAGCTGTGTTTAGAGAAAAGATGGATCATTTTATTTCACAGTTTCAGATGCACGTGTTTGAAATTCAATCCTTTGAAAAATTTTATTATTTTATTTTATTTTTGGCTGTGCTGTGTCCTCACTGTTTGCTCGGGCTTTCTCTAGTTGCGGTAAACAGCGGCCACTCTTCATTGCAGTGCATGGGCTTCTCATTCAGTGGCCTCTCTTGCTGTGGAGTACGGGCTCTAACCAACTGGGCTTCAGCAGTTGACGGCACGCAGGCTCAGTAGTTGTGACACATGGGCATAGTTGTCTCGTGGCATGTGGGATCTTCCTGGACCAGGGGTTGAACCTGTGTCTTTTGCATCGGCAGGTGGGTTCTTATCCACTGTGCCACCACTGAAGTCCTGAAATTCAATCTTGCAAACACTCAGTATCCTATTTATATGGACTGCTCTTCATGTGTCTACTTGATAGAGATTGACTGTCTTCCATGAGCTAGATGTTGCCAGTACCAAGGGTGCCTCGGTAAATAAGCCAGACTTGGTCCCCTACCCCAGGGAGACTGTGATATATAGCGTGATACACTCATGGGTCAATAAAACTTAGTAGCTGGGGTATGGCCACAATGGCAGCGTCAGAAGACCCTCAGCTCACCTCCTTCCACTGGTGTATAATTTTCCTTCCACAAAATTATAACAGTTTACAGAGCAATTATTGATGAAAGTGACGTGAAGACTAATAGGAAACATTTTCTACAACTAAAGATATAAAGAAAGAACCACAGTGAGACAGATCAGAAGGGCAACAATCAAAAGAATATTCCATGGCNTGTGATACACTCATGGGTCAATAAAACTTAGTAGCTGGGGTATGGCCACAATGGCAGTGTCAGAAGACCCTCAGCTCATCTCCTTCCACTGGTATATAATTTTCCTTCCACAAAATTATAACAGTTTACAGAGCAATTATTGATGAAAGTGACGTGAAGACTAATAGGAAATATTTTCTACAACTAAAGATATAAAGAAAGAACCACAGTGAGACAGATCAGAAGGGCAACAATCAAAAGAATATTCCATGGCATGGAAAACATTTGATTAGGAGATTGGGGTTGACATATACCTACCACTATATATAAAATGGGCTTTCCTCATAGCTCAGTCAGTAAAGAATCTGCCTGCAGTGCAAGAGACCCAGGTTCGATCCCTGGGTTGGGAAGATCCCCCAGAGAAAGAAATGGCAACCCATTCCAGTATCCTTGCCTGGAAAATCTCATGGACAGAGGAGCCTGGTGGGCTGCAGTCCATGGGGTCGCAAAGAGTTGGGCATGACTGAGTGACTAACACTTACATATACAATAGATTAACAACAAGGACACTGTGTAGCACAGGGAACTCTACTCAATATTTTGTAATAACCTATAAGGGAAGAGAATCTGAACAAGATATACCTGTATATTTATGTATGTTGCCTACTGTTGCCTGCATGATTGTCTCTCACTCTGTTGCAACCCTGTGGACTGTAGCCTGCCAGGCTCCTCTGTCCATGGGGATTCTCAAGGCAAGAACACTGGCGTAGGTTGCCATGCCCTCCTCCAGGGGATCTTCCCAACCCAGGGATCAAACCCAGATCTCCTGCGTTGCAGACGGTCTTTACCGTCTGAGCCACCAGGGAAGCCCATGAATACTGGAGTGGGTAGCCTATCCCTTCTCCATGGGATCTTCCTAACCCAGGAACTGAATCAGGTTTCCTGCATTGCAGGTGTATTCGTTACCAGATGAGCTACCAGGGAAGACCTCTCCAATATTTACCTATATTTTATATATATATATATAAACTGAGTCACTGTGCTATACACTTGAAACTAACACAATATTGTAAATCAACTAAACTTCAACACATTTTTTAAATAAAAAATTTGATTTCTAAGTTCAGTGTCCACAAATGACATTTTATTGGAACACAGCAAGTCGTCCGTTTGTATCCTTTATGGTTGCTTTTTGTGTGACAAGGACAACAGAGACCACAGGGCTCCCAAAGTGAAAAATAGTTCCCATATGAGCATTTCCTGAAAAAAAAAAACAACTTGCTGACCTTGATATATAAAAAGACAGAGGAGGGACTTCCTCAGTCCCATGGCTAAGGCTCTGGGCTTGCAATGCAGGGGGCCTGGGTTCAATCTTTGGGTGAGGAACTAGATCCGACATGCCTCAGCTATGTCCAGGTACAACTAAGTAAATAAAATTTTTAAAAAATTCCCTTCCAGCGTATATATATATTTTAATTTTTATTTACTTACTTTTGGCTGTGCTTGCTCATCACTGTTGCTTGGGATTGTCTCCAGTTGTGGAGGGCAGGGGTTACTCTCTTTGCAGGTCGAGGGCTTCTCACTGTGGTGGCTTCTCTCGTTGCAGAGCACGGGTTCTGGGAGCTGCAGCTCCCAGGCTCAGTAGTCGTGGTGCACGAGTCAGCTGCTCTGTATCACGTGGGATCCTCCTGACCCTGGGATGGAATCCTTGTCTCCTACATTGGCAGGTGGATTCTTTACTGCTGAGCCACTACGAAGCCCCAGATAAATAAATATTTTTAAAAAATATATAAATGAGGCTGCATCTGATCAGCTTTTGTCAATTTCCAGAAGGCTGCCCACTGCTGAGGCCGCTGCCATTGATTTCTTCTGGAACATTGATGTTGCCCATAATTAATTACAGCTCTTTCACCCAAAAAATCCACTCCAGAAAAAAGAAAAACCCAAACATATGCCATTGATGATGCATTCTATTTACTGGGAGTGTTTCCTCCTGTCCTCTCTCATGGTGGCCTTCTGAGAACTCCATGTGGATCTTTTGTGTGCAAAGTTCTAATGACTGTTCCTGGGATTGGCAAGCCTCTTTTTCTTCTTGCACTTTCTCAAAAGACTTATTTCTTGGTTCCTTTTTATTTCAGCACAGAAAAGACAGCTCTTGGGACAGGCAGTGCCTTTATTACCACTTGGAAACATGACGAGGGGGCATTTGGAGAGAGCATCTGTAGACTTTGAAGCACAAAGGTGCATACACACAAAAGGGAAGAGCAGAAAAGTCGCAGCCCGCATCTCCGAGCTGAACCCCAATGGGCTCTGGAATGACTTTTCAGGCACGACGCTTTCTGTTTCAGTTCAGAGCAGTTCAGTTGCTCAGTCGTGTCCGACTCTTTGCGACCCCATGAGTCGCAGCACACCAGGCCTCCCTGTCCATCACCAGCTCCCGGAGTTCACTCAGACTCACATCCATCGAGTCGGTGATGACATCCAGCCACTTCATCCTCGGTCGTCCCCTTCTCCTCCTGCCCCCAGTCCCTCCCAGCATCAGAGTCTTTTCCAATGAGTCAACTCTTCGCGTGAGGTGGCCAGAGTACTGGAGTTTCAGCTTTAGCATCATTCCTTCCAAAGAAATTCCAGAGCTAATCTCCTTCAGAATGGACTGGTTGGATCTCCTTGCAGTCCAAGGGACTCTCAAGTCTTCTCCA
>SJYW01008396.1:145749-169298 GCA_006410735.1 Raphicerus campestris
CCAGGATCCTGGATACCTCATCTTGGCCTACCCTGCTCCAGCATGTCCTTGTCTTGTTTTAAATATTTTTTTAAATTCAAATTTATTTTTGAATTGGAGGATAATTGCTTTACAGTATCGTGTTGCTTTCTGCCATATATCAGCAGGGATCAGCCATAGGTATATGCATGTTCCCTCCCTCTTGAAACTCCCTCCTACCTCCCACCCCATCCCACCCCTCTGGATTGTCACAAAGCACCAGTTTTGAGCTTCCTGCATCATACAGCAAATTTCCAGTGGTTATTTAATCTTACGCATGTTAATGTATATGATTCAAGGTTACTCGATCATTTTGTCTCACCTCCTCCCTCCCCACAAGTCTGCTCTTTGTCTTAACTTATTGCCTCTCCAATTGAAACTGTGAAAACCACCTTGGGACTTGAACTCATGGTCTTTTAACTGAGATGATATACCTGGTTTTAGGACTTAATGAAGCTCAGGTTCTTGATGCTTCATTGCAGACAGAATTCAGAGAGAGACAAAGTGATGGATAAGAAGTGGATTTATTTAGAGAGAAACACACTCCATAGACAGAGTGTGGGCCGTCTCAGAAGGTGAGAGGCCCTGAAATACCGTATGCTTAGTTTTTATGGGCTGAGTAATTTCATAGGTTAATGAAAGCATTGTGCATGCTCAGTCTGTCTGACTCTTCTGCGACCCCATGGACTGTAGCCCATCAGACTCATCTGTCCATGGGCTTCTCCAGGCAAGAACTCTGGAGGGGGTTGCCACACCCTTCTCCAGGGGATCTTGCCAAGCCAGGGATTGAGTCCACATCTCCGGCATCTCCTTCTTTGGCAAATGGATTCTTTACCACTGAGCCTCCTGGGTAGCATAGGTTAGTAAGTGGGAGGATTATTCCAACTTTTGGAAAGGGCCGGGATTTTCCAGAAATTTGGCCACTGCCCCCTTTTTGATCCTGATGGTCAGCTTGGAACCCTGTGGGTACCTGTGCGTGTGTCACTTATTTCACTTTTGTTTACAGTGAATTTATGCTGAGGCTCAAGTGGAAGTGGACTCATCTACTGTCTTAAAAGTGAAACTTGCTCAGTTGTGAAACTTGCTCAGTCCAACTCTTTGCAACCAACTTTTTGTGACTCCATGGACTGTAGGCCATCAGGTTCCTCTGTCCATGGAATTCTCCAGACAAGAATACTGGAGTGGGTTGCCATTTCCTTTTCCAGGGGATCTTCCTGACTCAGAGATTGAACCCAGATCTCCTGCATTGCAGGTGGACTCTTTGCCATAATCTGAGCCACCAGAGAAGTCCTCATCTACCATCTTGCACTGATTTGATTCTAATCAGTTTATGTCGTGTCCTCAGGCTACACATCATTCTTTCAAAAGTTGTGCCCTGCCCCCTTCCCTCCTGTTTCACAGTGACCCTATTTCCAAATACGCATTCTACTTTACTGGGTGGGGTGCTGGTGGTAGTTAGAAGGTCAACACATAAATTTGGGGGAACACGGTTCAATTTGATTTATTTGGCTGTGCCAAGTCTTAGTTTTGGCAAGTGGGGTTCCTAGTTGTGGCATGTGGGATCTAGTTCTCTGATCAGGGAGGGAACCCTGGGCCCCCTGCATTGGGAGTACAGAATCTTAACCACTGCACCAGCAGGGAAGTCCTGGGAAAGGGGACTTCTGAGGAGTTCTGGTTTATCCTTCAGCGGACAGAGTGAGCCTGTTCTCTGAATCACAGATGATCCAAAACGCTCTTCCTTGTATCATCTATAAGCACACAGGGAGGTTGACATCCTCACATTCTCCTGCTCCCCACTCCTAGCAGCTGCAAAACTGAAAGCCTGCCATTCTGCNGCCTGTTCTCTGAATCACAGATGATCCAAAACGCTCTTCCTTGTATCATCTATAAGCACACAGGGAGGTTGACATCCTCACATTCTCCTGCTCCCCACTCCTAGCAGCTGCAAAACTGAAAGCCTGCCATTCTGCATGAATCCTCAGGGTGTCTTTGTATCTTTAAACAAAAATGTTTTCTTTCTTTTTTTGATCCAACTACGTGCACTGAACTGACGTCGTGTGAATTTTCCTGAGTTGTAATGTGTCTGGGAAGGCTGCTGTCACATCCTCCATCTCACCTTTGCCTTGAGACACCCTCGTGTGTGCTAACTTGCTTCAGTCATATCCAACTCTGTGACCCAATAGACTGTAGCCAGGCTCCTCTGTCCATGGGATTCTCCAGGCAAGAATACTGGAGTAGGTGGCCACTCCCTCCTCCAGGGGATCTTCCTGACCCGGAGACTGAACCTGTGTCTCTTATGTCTCCTGCATCGGCAGGCAGGTTCTTCACCACTAGCACCACCTGGGAAGCCCTCAAGGTCCTAATTACCTTTTTGGGTGCAGACCAGGATGGGGGCTGTAAAGTGACCCCCATTTGTCTGAAAGATCTGCACCGTATGGCGAGGACACAGCTCATAGGAAAGGCTATGGGGTGGACCTTATCCTGGATCCGAAGAGCAGATTCCTCCCAATGGAGGAGCTGTCTAAAAACAATAACGCAGTCTGCGGGGCAGGGTCCTGGTTGCTCCTGAAAGGATACACTGTTGCTGCTGCTGCTGCTGCTGCTGCTGCTGCTGCTACTGCTAAGTTGCTTCAAAGGATACACGGAACAATCTAATATATATCTCTGAGTTCTTCTATAGCAAATAAGGCCCCCACCTAGGTGGAGGATGGTAACTTCAGGCTGAGCCACAAGCATGTATACCTCACACTACTTGGAACCAGAAGACTGATGACTGAGATTCCTGGATCATCACCTATTATCTCCCCACCAACCAATCTTAGGAGTGTCACAGGCCCTGAAGATCTCCCCCCAAATTTTGCCTGTTAAAGGTCTTCCCTAAAACCTAAATGTTGGGTTCAAATTATACTTATTCATTTTTATGACTGCATTTTTACAATAACTACAAAGATGCTTAATTTTCTGCCAAATTGAAATTAACACCTTTCTCTAGTAGCCCATATATTATCCTATGGGTTTGTGTTAGTTGCTCAGTCATGTCTGACTCTCTGTGACCCAAGACTGTAGCCCACCATACTCCTCTATCCATGGAATTCTCCAGGCAAGAATACTGAAGTGGGTTGCCATTTCCTTCTGCAGGAGATCTTCCTGACCCAGGGACTGAACCCGCTTTCTTGCATTGCAGGCAGATTCTTTACTGTCTGAACCACCAAGGAAGCCCATATATTATCTTAGGATACAAATTTACTACTTCTGACCTCTGAAGGAAAGTGGAGAATAGTTTTAATCTGTTCTTATATTTAGGCCACAATGTTAAGAGCCTTTTCCATTGAGGAAGTAAAGAACACTTTCAAAAATAGGTTACATTTTGATCGGGAAGGGAAAAACATCCATTCTGTTCTCTCAAATAGAACACTTATGGGAAAAGAACATTATGAATGTCATTTAGGTTAAAGCTTCTTACAGAGTGTTCCAAAGGTTTTGCAGTTTCTTTGGTGAATATTGAAAGGAATCAGATGCCGGGTGGAAAAAAATCGCTACCTAGATTCAGGTAGAGGTGTGTGTGTATGTATCTTGGTATTAGGGAGTCTTGACCTATGGCAGTTTATAGCTTTGGTTTTCATCTGTTATTCTAGACAGAAGCTAAGTGGTCCCTGATGCTGGGAGGAAATGGAGATCAGAAAGCGTTTATGATCACAGAGTAGTGATCCTGGTAAAGGATACACATCTGTATGATCTTTTAGGAACAGTTACAAAGGCTCTCAACTTTCAAGTTTGATGATCTACAAATGATACAGAAAGGAGAATGTGATGTTGAGAGCAAATAGGAAAGAAAGAGGTGGAAAGGGGAGGAGGGAGGGAAGGAGAAAGGGGCTTATTGAATTAAGTTAGTTTAAAGGCAAAATAAGCTAATGAATAATGAAATATTGATTCTGCTGGGAAAAGGGTTCTTTTTAAAAAACCATTTCTAATTAGAGGATAATTGCTTTGCAATGTTGTGTTGGTTTCCAGTCTACAAACATGGATCAGCCATAGGTATATGTATTTTGCCTCCCTCTTGTGTTTCCCTCCCAACTCATCCCCCCATCCCACTCCTCTGGGTCATCACAGAGTGCTAGGCCGGGCTCCCTGTGTTGTATGGCAGCTTCCCACTGGCTGTCTATTTCACACATGGCAATGTATATATTGCAACGCTACTTTCTCAATTCATCCCAGCCTCTCTTTCCCCCACTAGAGGAGGGTTCTGCTCCTAGCAGATTCTCAGCTTGGGTTCAGGTACTGCGGAGAAGGCAAAGCTGGACAGATGTCCGCTCACCTGGATCCAGGGAAGGCAGGGCAGCATCAGCACAAGACCCGCCCTGAAAAACTGCCCTGCACCTCTTCCAGGGTCCTGGGTGTCTCTAGGGGTCCCCAAGGGAGGGAGGTTGGAGTATGCCGTGGGTGGGGTGGTTCTTGTTTCATCTGCAAGCAGGACACCCTCTGGTTTCCACTCCCATCTCTGGTGTATGAGCCAGAGCAGGAAAACCCTGACCCTTTCTCTCCATCCCTGTTTTTCTCTTGTCATGCCACTCAACCATGCTCCTTAGTATCCAAAAGAGATAAAACTGCTCCTGGATAAGCCAATGGGGTGAGTGTGTCTATGCAGGTCCTGACATTCAGACAAACATTTGAACTTCTGAACGCTTATTAAATAGAATTGCACCGCTGAAACTTCAGGGCATAATCTATCACTCCCTCCAACTTTATAAAACCGAGACCATTATCTTTCCTGTCCAAGCTCCACATAATGGTTGTACAGTNAAACCTAAATGTTGGGTTCAAATTATGCTTATTCATTTTTATGACTGCATTTTTACAATAACTACAAAGATGCTTAATTTTCTGCCAAATTGAAATTAACACCTTTCTCTAGTAGCCCATATATTATCCTATGGGTTTATGTTAGTTGCTCAGTCATGTCTGACTCTCTGTGACCCAAGACTGTAGCCCACCATACTCCTCTATCCATGGAATTCTCCAGGCAAGAATACTGGAGTGGGTTGCCATTTCCTTCTGCAGGAGATCTTCCTGACCCAGGGACTGAACCCGCTTTCTTGCATTGCAGGCAGATTCTTTACTGTCTGAACCACCAAGGAAGCCCATATATTATCTTAGAATACAAATTTACTACTTCTGACCTCTGAAGGAAAGTGGAGAATAGTTTTAATCTGTTCTTATATTTAGGCCACAATGTTAAGAGCCGTTTCCATTGAGGAAGTAAAGAACACTCAAAAATAGGTTACATTTTGATCGGGAAGGGAAAAACATCCATTCTGTTCTCTCAAATAGAACACTTATGGGAAAAGAACATTATGAATGTCATTTAGGTTAAAGCTTCTTACAGAGTGTTCCAAAGGTTTTGCAGTTTCTTTGGTGAATATTGAAAGGAATCAGATGCCGGGTGGAAAAAAATCGCTACCTAGATTCAGGTAGAGGTGTGTGTGTATGTATCTTGGTATTAGGGAGTCTTGACCTATGGCAGTTTATAGCTTTGGTTTTCATCTGTTATTCTAGACAGAAGCTAAGTGGTCCCTGATGCTGGGAGGAAATGGAGATCAGAAAGCGTTTATGATCACAGAGTAGTGATCCTGGTAAAGGATACACATCTGTATGATCTTTTAGGAACAGTTACAAAGGCTCTCAACTTTCAAGTTGGATGATCTACAAATGATACAGAAAGGAGAATGTGATGTTGAGAGCAAATAGGAAAGAAAGAGGTGGAAAGGGGAGGAGGGAGGGAAGGAGAAAGGGGCTTATTGAATTAAGTTAGTTTAAAGGCAAAATAAGCTAATGAATAGTGAAATATTGATTCTGCTGGGAAAAGGGTTCTTTTTAAAAAACCATTTCTAATTAGAGGATAATTGCTTTGCAATGTTGTGTTGGTTTCCAGTCTACAAACATGGATCAGCCATAGGTATATGTATTTTGCCTCCCTCTTGTGTTTCCCTCCCAACTCATCCCCCCATCCCACTCCTCTGGGTCATCACAGAGTGCTAGGCCGGGCTCCCTGTGTTGTATGGCAGCTTCCCACTGGCTGTCTATTTCACACATGGCAATGTATATATTGCAACGCTACTTTCTCAATTCATCCCAGCCTCTCTTTCCCCCACTAGAGGAGGGTTCTGCTCCTAGCAGATTCTCAGCTTGGGTTCAGGTACTGCGGAGAAGGCAAAGCTGGACAGATGTCCGCTCACCTGGATCCAGGGAAGGCAGGGCAGCATCAGCACAAGACCCGCCCTGAAAAACTGCCCTGCACCTCTTCCAGGGTCCTGGGTGTCTCTAGGGGTCCCCAAGGGAGGGAGGTTGGAGTATGCCATGGGTGGGGTGGTTCTTGTTTCATCTGCAAGCAGGACACCCTCTGGTTTCCACTCCCATCTCTGGTGTATGAGCCAGAGCAGGAAAACCCTGACCCTTTCTCTCCATCCCTGTTTTTCTCTTGTCATGCCACTCAACCATGCTCCTTAGTATCCAAAAGAGATAAAACTGCTCCTGGATAAGCCAATGGGGTGAGTGTGTCTATGCAGGTCCTGACATTCAGACAAACATTTGAACTTCTGAACGCTTATTAAATAGAATTGCACCGCTGAAACTTCAGGGCATAATCTATCACTCCCTCCAACTTTATAAAACCGAGACCATTATCTTTCCTGTCCAAGCTCCACATAATGGTTGTACAGTGATTTTTGTTACTGCATGGATCTGGGAGACACATACTTTTCAGCAGATATTATTAAAAGGCTTTTAATCCATGAAAGCTTAACTAGCTCAAATGGGTTGAAAGCACCATTGCTCCTTTATTGAGGATACATGAGGCATTTTTATCTAATATCCACCATTTGCTATAATAAAGATTTGGGATCAAAATGTGTTATTTAAAATCTGTTCCTGCCAATAGTTCTAGACATTCATAACCTCTTTTATTGCCTTCTCCTCCTTTGAGAATGGAAGGAAGAGATACTCTGTTACCTCCAAAGTCCCTCCAGCATCAGAATTCAATTCTTTTTTCTCCACCTATAGGATACTTTAGCCTCACTCCATAGAAATGGCTTAGAACTTCAAGGAAATAGGAAATCTTGGATCTGAGCTCCACTGTATGCTTAAGGAAGCTGCCTTTTCACAGAGTATGTTTCATATCCATTTGTCTTCAGAAAAATGTCAAGTAGTTTTGCACTCATTTTCCTGTCCAGAAGAGCTTTTTTTGACCATGTGTGTAGCATGCGGTCAGTTCCCCAACCAGGGATTGAACACGCACGCTCTACAGTGGAAGTGTGGAGTAACCACTGGATCCCCAGGGAAGAGTCCCCAGGAGTACTTTGACCCACTCTGGGCTCACTATCTTTACAGAAAAGGCTCACATACAACCTCTATGAAATAATTACCTTATAATAATGGTAACAGCCAATGCTTACTATGTGTCTGGGCTTGTTTGCAATTATTTTCAGATCTAATTTGTATACCTAATAAAAGAATGTGTGTATGCTAAGTCACTTCAGATGTGTCTAAATCTTTGCAACCCTATGGACTATAGCCCACCAGGCTCCTCTTTCCATAGGATTCTCCAGACAAGAATACTGGAGTGGGTTGCCATGCCTTCCTCCAGGGGATCTTCCCGACCCAAGGATTGAGCCTGCATGTCCTGTGGCTCCTGCATTGCAGGCAGATTCTTTATTACCGAGCCATCAGGGAAGCCTTAATAAAAAACCAGCTACTACTTATTAGATCATGAAGCAGACATAGAGCAAAATCCAGCTATTTGGTCACAAAACATGGTCCTGGCCCCCCAGAGATCTAGCTCAACAATGTTCCCAGCATCCTTAGACTGTTCTGGCCAAAGGGACATGATGTATGCATTTCTAGCTCTGGTCCATGTTTCTTCCTTCTGGGTCCTTCATGCTCTTTCTTCCCTCATCTCCTGGCCAGATGAAGAGGATGGCTGAGCACTTCCTTGTGACTTGGAAGGGCCCTGGATCTCCAAATGCCTCATACGTCCATGTATTTACCATACGCATCATAGACAAAGTATATCACCCCAACTCATAAGGTTTCTTTTGCTGGCAAATACCATCATTGTGTTTCCCAGAAGCTTTCCTGATAAGATTGTCAGACTTAACAAATCTAAACATAAGATGCCCAATTACAAGCTGAATTTAGATAAACAAGGAATAGTTTTTTTTCATGTGTGTTCCATGCAATATTGGGGGCACACTTATACTAAAAAATAGTTTACTTGAAAAACCAAATGTAACTGGGCTTGCTGTATTTCATCGGGCAATGCCATCTCCTAAGTTTACTAAGAAATGAGAGTGGTATAGGAAGGGGTAGTCTGGGAGCTTGGGAAGGACATATACACACCACTNAAACCTAAATGTTGGGTTCAAATTATGCTTATTCATTTTTATGACTGCATTTTTACAATAACTACAAAGATGCTTAATTTTCTGCCAAATTGAAATTAACACCTTTCTCTAGTAGCCCATATATTATCCTATGGGTTTATGTTAGTTGCTCAGTCATGTCTGACTCTCTGTGACCCAAGACTGTAGCCCACCATACTCCTCTATCCATGGAATTCTCCAGGCAAGAATACTGGAGTGGGTTGCCATTTCCTTCTGCAGGAGATCTTCCTGACCCAGGGACTGAACCCGCTTTCTTGCATTGCAGGCAGATTCTTTACTGTCTGAACCACCAAGGAAGCCCATATATTATCTTAGAATACAAATTTACTACTTCTGACCTCTGAAGGAAAGTGGAGAATAGTTTTAATCTGTTCTTATATTTAGGCCACAATGTTAAGAGCCGTTTCCATTGAGGAAGTAAAGAACACTCAAAAATAGGTTACATTTTGATCGGGAAGGGAAAAACATCCATTCTGTTCTCTCAAATAGAACACTTATGGGAAAAGAACATTATGAATGTCATTTAGGTTAAAGCTTCTTACAGAGTGTTCCAAAGGTTTTGCAGTTTCTTTGGTGAATATTGAAAGGAATCAGATGCCGGGTGGAAAAAAATCGCTACCTAGATTCAGGTAGAGGTGTGTGTGTATGTATCTTGGTATTAGGGAGTCTTGACCTATGGCAGTTTATAGCTTTGGTTTTCATCTGTTATTCTAGACAGAAGCTAAGTGGTCCCTGATGCTGGGAGGAAATGGAGATCAGAAAGCGTTTATGATCACAGAGTAGTGATCCTGGTAAAGGATACACATCTGTATGATCTTTTAGGAACAGTTACAAAGGCTCTCAACTTTCAAGTTGGATGATCTACAAATGATACAGAAAGGAGAATGTGATGTTGAGAGCAAATAGGAAAGAAAGAGGTGGAAAGGGGAGGAGGGAGGGAAGGAGAAAGGGGCTTATTGAATTAAGTTAGTTTAAAGGCAAAATAAGCTAATGAATAGTGAAATATTGATTCTGCTGGGAAAAGGGTTCTTTTTAAAAAACCATTTCTAATTAGAGGATAATTGCTTTGCAATGTTGTGTTGGTTTCCAGTCTACAAACATGGATCAGCCATAGGTATATGTATTTTGCCTCCCTCTTGTGTTTCCCTCCCAACTCATCCCCCCATCCCACTCCTCTGGGTCATCACAGAGTGCTAGGCCGGGCTCCCTGTGTTGTATGGCAGCTTCCCACTGGCTGTCTATTTCACACATGGCAATGTATATATTGCAACGCTACTTTCTCAATTCATCCCAGCCTCTCTTTCCCCCACTAGAGGAGGGTTCTGCTCCTAGCAGATTCTCAGCTTGGGTTCAGGTACTGCGGAGAAGGCAAAGCTGGACAGATGTCCGCTCACCTGGATCCAGGGAAGGCAGGGCAGCATCAGCACAAGACCCGCCCTGAAAAACTGCCCTGCACCTCTTCCAGGGTCCTGGGTGTCTCTAGGGGTCCCCAAGGGAGGGAGGTTGGAGTATGCCATGGGTGGGGTGGTTCTTGTTTCATCTGCAAGCAGGACACCCTCTGGTTTCCACTCCCATCTCTGGTGTATGAGCCAGAGCAGGAAAACCCTGACCCTTTCTCTCCATCCCTGTTTTTCTCTTGTCATGCCACTCAACCATGCTCCTTAGTATCCAAAAGAGATAAAACTGCTCCTGGATAAGCCAATGGGGTGAGTGTGTCTATGCAGGTCCTGACATTCAGACAAACATTTGAACTTCTGAACGCTTATTAAATAGAATTGCACCGCTGAAACTTCAGGGCATAATCTATCACTCCCTCCAACTTTATAAAACCGAGACCATTATCTTTCCTGTCCAAGCTCCACATAATGGTTGTACAGTGATTTTTGTTACTGCATGGATCTGGGAGACACATACTTTTCAGCAGATATTATTAAAAGGCTTTTAATCCATGAAAGCTTAACTAGCTCAAATGGGTTGAAAGCACCATTGCTCCTTTATTGAGGATACATGAGGCATTTTTATCTAATATCCACCATTTGCTATAATAAAGATTTGGGATCAAAATGTGTTATTTAAAATCTGTTCCTGCCAATAGTTCTAGACATTCATAACCTCTTTTATTGCCTTCTCCTCCTTTGAGAATGGAAGGAAGAGATACTCTGTTACCTCCAAAGTCCCTCCAGCATCAGAATTCAATTCTTTTTTCTCCACCTATAGGATACTTTAGCCTCACTCCATAGAAATGGCTTAGAACTTCAAGGAAATAGGAAATCTTGGATCTGAGCTCCACTGTATGCTTAAGGAAGCTGCCTTTTCACAGAGTATGTTTCATATCCATTTGTCTTCAGAAAAATGTCAAGTAGTTTTGCACTCATTTTCCTGTCCAGAAGAGCTTTTTTTGACCATGTGTGTAGCATGCGGTCAGTTCCCCAACCAGGGATTGAACACGCACGCCCTACAGTGGAAGTGTGGAGTAACCACTGGATCCCCAGGGAAGAGTCCCCAGGAGTACTTTGACCCACTCTGGGCTCACTATCTTTACAGAAAAGGCTCACATACAACCTCTATGAAATAATTACCTTATAATAATGGTAACAGCCAATGCTTACTATGTGTCTGGGCTTGTTTGCAATTATTTTCAGATCTAATTTGTATACCTAATAAAAGAATGTGTGTGTGCTAAGTCACTTCAGATGTGTCTAAATCTTTGCAACCCTATGGACTATAGCCCACCAGGCTCCTCTTTCCATAGGATTCTCCAGACAAGAATACTGGAGTGGGTTGCCATGCCTTCCTCCAGGGGATCTTCCCGACCCAAGGATTGAGCCTGCATGTCCTGTGGCTCCTGCATTGCAGGCAGATTCTTTATTACCGAGCCATCAGGGAAGCCTTAATAAAAAACCAGCTACTACTTATTAGATCATGAAGCAGACATAGAGCAAAATCCTGCTATTTGGTCACAAAACATGGTCCTGGCCCCCCAGAGATCTAGCTCAACAATGTTCCCAGCATCCTTAGACTGTTCTGGCCAAAGGGACATGATGTATGCATTTCTAGCTCTGGTCCATGTTTCCTCCTTCTGGGTCCTTCATGCTCTTTCTTCCCTCATCTCCTGGCCAGATGAAGAGGATGGCTGAGCACTTCCTTGTGACTTGGAAGGGCCCTGGATCTCCAAATGCCTCATACGTCCATGTATTTACCATACGCATCATAGACAAAGTATATCACCCCAACTCATAAGGTTTCTTTTGCTGGCAAATACCATCATTGTGTTTCCCAGAAGCTTTCCTGATAAGATTGTCAGACTTAACAAATCTAAACATAAGATGCCCAATTACAAGCTGAATTTAGATAAACAAGGAATAGTTTTTTTTCATGTGTGTTCCATGCAATATTGGGGGCACACTTATACTAAAAAATAGTTTACTTGAAAAACCAAATGTAACTGGGCTTGCTGTATTTCATCGGGCAATGCCATCTCCTAAGTTTACTAAGAAATGAGAGTGGTATAGGAAGGGGTAGTCTGGGAGCTTGGGAAGGACATATACACACCACTATATTTAAAACAGGTAACCAACAAGGACCCACTGTGTAGTACACTGTGCTTAATGTTATGTGGCTGCCTGGATAGGAGGGGAGTTTGGGAGAGAATAGATACACGTATATGTGTGGCTGAGTCCCTTCTCTGTTCACCTGAAACTATCACAGCATTGCAAATGGCCATATCCCAATACAAAATAAAAAGTTAGAAAAAGAAGTGAGAGTGGGTGTTCTTTCTTCCTTCCCAGATGCTCCCCATAAAGGAAGAGAGTGGACTGCAAGCCTCTGCTAATCCTTTCCTTCCTAATGGCTATATAGAAAAGATACTTTTTCTCTTGTTCAGTCACTAAGCTGTGTCCAACTCTTTGTGATCCCATGGACTACAGCACGCCGGACCTCTCTGTCCCTCAATATCTCCCAGAGTTTGCCCAAGTTCATGTCCATTGAATCAGTGATGCTATCCAACCATCTCATCTTCTGTCATCCCCTTCTTCTCCTTTCCCAGCATCAGGGTCTTTTGCAAAGAGTCAGCTCTTACAGTCATGTGGCCAAAGTATTGGAGCTTCAGCTTCAGCATCACTCCTTCCAAGGAATAAGATTGATTTCCTTTCAGGGTTAATTTCCTTTAAGCTTGACTGGTTGGATCTCCTTACTATCCAAGGGACTCTCAAGAGTCTTCTCTAGCACCACATTTTGAAAGCATCAGTTCTTTGGTGCTCAGCCTTCTTTAAGATCCAACTCTCATATCCATATATGACTACTGGAAAGACCATAATTTTGACTATACTTTCTCTCTATCAATTCATTATCCATGTTCCTTTCACCCAGCCATTAACACATGCAGATTCAGGAGGTTGTTGCTTTAAAAAAAAAAAACAAAAAAAAACAAAGATAAATTAGGAAATGTTTTGTGTGTGGGAAGGACCTCTCTGGGAGGAAATAAAATAGACTGGGCAAGACATCCAGGACAGCTGCTGACACAGGAGGTAATCCTTTCTTGCATAAAGTGTTTGTAATCCTCCCAATCCCACTTTCTATTTTCTTTGAATAATTTTTTTTCTTTTCACATTTTTCTTGTTCCTCTTTTCTGTGAAATCAGAGTGACCTAAAATTCAGAACACTTCGTAATGTGACATGAACAGAAAATACACAATTAGTTATGTTGCCAAACCTGTGCCCATTCTTCAGAACAGGCTACATTTCTCAGAAAGGTCAAGTGCTGTTGGCTGTGGGCCTGTACAGGCTAGGGTGCTTGTGGTTCCCCATGATGCAAATCCATTCTTAATTTGACTTAAATAACCAAAAGAATTTAATGGTTCTCATAAACAGAAAAGAACAGCAGCAGGGTGGCCTTTGGGCAAGTCTTGATCAAGGTCTCATTTAATTTCTCTGTGAAACTGTAAGCTGAGTTCCTCTTAACTTGACCCTGCTGGCATTGCTGTGATCCTCACAGCTGCTGCAGTTCTGCAGTGCACTTCCCAAGGGCACAGACCAGAGCAAGGAAGCATGGAGCCCAGGTGTATACCCAGAACATCTGAATCCAGAATCTGAGCTCATAGCCAGCAGACTGAACCCAGGCTGGATATTACATGCATTGCGTTTAAACAGTGACTGCCCTCAATTCAAAGTACTTACTTCAGTCTGTAAGTAGAAGGTTGCATGCACACGTGCAGCCAAGTCACTTTAGTTGTGTCCGACTCTTTGCAATCCTGTGGACTTTGGCCCACCAGGCTCCTCTGTCCATGGGATTTCCCAGGCAAGAATACTGAAGGGGGTTGCCATTCCTCCTCCAGGGCATCTTCCCAATCTAGGGATCAAACCCACATCTCTTATGTCTCCTGCATTAGCAGGTGGGTTCTTTACCACTAGCGCTGCCTGTGAAGTCCCGAGTAGAAGGTTAAAGAAAATCAGATGTAGCAGCTTTCTGTATTTAAAGGATCTCTTTCTTTTATTAATCTTAATTACAGAGATGATTTTGGCCAGTTCTTCAGCCTTTCAGTATATTTCTTTTGGTTCAGGGAGTAGTAGGTTAAAGAAAATCAGAAGGAGTACTTTTCTACATTCAGAAGGTCTCCTTCTTAGAATGTTCATATTAACTGCACCAGTGATTTTTGGCCCATTCTTCAACCTTTCACTATATTTCTTTTGGTTCCTGAAATGTGATAGGAGATTAAGATGGGGATTGTAATAAGAACAATGGAATGAGAAATTTCATCTATGGGGAAGGATTAATTACAAAGCTATTTTAACAATCTTTCCTAGAGCCTGTAGGAGAGAAATACTTGGGCTTGCAGTTATAGGAAAAACTATATATTTGAGACTCATGCATATTTATACTAAATCACATATAAGAGTAAACATCAGATCAATTTTTGTCTTGTTGGCTTAATGCACCATAAAAATACATGTTCCATAGAGAGAAAAGAAAGGATTTCTCTAGCAAGAAAAGATTTAAATATACAAATATTTTAATAAACATTAATGCAGGTAATAAAAGTCTGATGTATTTTCCTGATAGGGGGTTTACATGGCTTTTATAAGAATTTTTGTTGAAATAAAAATGAAATATGAGCATATTACTTTCTCTGTCCAGTTAGTCTAATAATTTCTGCTATGTTCATGTGGTCATTCTCATAAAAATTCTTGTAAATATCATTCTTATAAATAAGAGAGTGTTTTGGTTAAAAATAAGCCCAGAAACTTTCAAAACTCTTTAATGCTAGAAGTTCTAGATAATAGAATTATCCTTTTAATGATTTCTGGAGTTAAAAAATTTTTTATTTAAAAAAAATGTTTAGAGGCAGAAGCTAAATTTCACACTGAAGGCATACTGCCTTTGTAGGAGGTATCTATTATTCTATGCTGTCCTGTATTAGATAAAATATTTATAGTTTCAGCAACATATAATCCCCAAAGCTTAGCGGCCTGACCCAATAGAAGGGTATTTTAGTGGAGCTTATTTCTTCCTCTTAAAAAAAAAATTGTTTATTTGGGTGCACCAGGTCTTTGTTGAGGCACATGGCACTTTTCAGTTGTGGCATATGGGGTCTAGTTCTCTGTGTATGTGTGATCCACACAGTCAAAGGCTTTTGGCCCCAGGTAAATAGCAGGGAGGGAGAAGGCAATGGCACCCCACTCCAGTACTCTTGCCTGGAAAATTGCATGGGCAGAGGAGCCTGGTGGGCTGCAGTCCATGGGGTCTGGAAGAGTCAGACAAGACTGAGCAACTTCACTTTCACTTTTCACTCTCATGCATTGGAGAAGGCAATGGCAACCCACTCCAGTGTTCTTGCCTGGAGAATCCTAAGGACAAGGGAGCCTGGTGGGCTACTGTCTATGGGGTGCACAGAGTTGGACAAGACTGAAGCAACTTAGCAGCAACAAGTAGCAGGGAGGGAACACAGCTCCACTCACCAACAGAAAATTGGATTAAAGATTTACTGAGCATGGCCCCACCCATCAGAACAAGATCCAGTTTCCCTCTTAATCAGTCTCTCCCATCAGGAAGCTTCCTTCTCCATAAGATAGAAAAAACCATAATCACAGAATGCTAACCAATCTGATCACATGGATCACAGCCTTATCTAACTCAATGAAACTATGAGCCTTGCCAAGTAGGGCTACCCAAGATAGACAGGTCATAGTCGCTCCAGTCGAGTCTGACTGTGAAGCTATGGACTGGAAGAACTGGAGCCTACAGGCTCCTGCATCCATGGGATTCTTCTCTAGACAAGAATACTGGAGTGGGTGGGATCGTCTCGACCCAGGGATTGAACCTGTCTTATGTCTCTTCTGTCTCCTGCACTGGCAGGTGGGTTCTTTTCCACTAGTGTCACCTGGTAAACCCTGACCAGGCATTAAACCTTGGCCCCCTGCACAGGAAGCATGGAGTCTTAGCCACTAGACTACCAGGGAAGTCCCACCTAGGGGAGATATATTTCCTGCTTTTTGAGGGGACAAAGGAGGTTCAGAACATCTTTCTTGCACCAACTGTTTCTTTAGTAACTTTAATTCAAAATAATCAACATCCCAAAGGGATCCACTTTGGGGTGACACAATCTACCCTCCTTCATCTACATTTTTGATGTGTGGCCAAAAGAAAATAGTATACTAGGGATATGACGAACATTATCCTTAACATTTCAGATGATTTTTCTTCTGTGGACATGGAAGTTTTCAAGCATTGAATTGATTATTTGGTTTTGGTTTGTGTGTCTATATGTGAAATAAATGCCCATTTCCCAGAAAAACAAACAAACTCTGACGCTTTGCCAACGTGGTTTCTCTGGATCTCCAAGCCCTCATAAAGTTCAGTATTCACAGGGAGTGAAGTGAAGTGAAAGTTGTTCAGTCATGTCTGACTCTTTGTGACCCCATAGACTATGGAATTCTCCAGGTCAGAATACTAGAGTGGGTAGCCTTTCTGTTCCCCAGAGGATCTTCCCAACCCAGGGATCAAACCCAGGTCTACCACATTGCAGGTGGATTCTTTACTAGCCGAGCCACCAGGGAAGCCCAAGAATGCTGGAGTGGGTAGCCTATCCATTCTCCAGTAGATCTTCCCAAACCAGGAGTTTAATTGGGGTCTCCTGCATTGTAGGTGGTTTCTTTACCAACTGAGCTATCAGGGAAGCCCAACATTTAGAGGGAGGGTGGAGACATTGGGATTATCTGGGATGGGTCATCTGTTCTGGGGTCTTCATCTTCCACACTGAATCCCAAATGAGGCATGCAATCTAATTCAATATTAATTGTTTTAGAAATGTTTTCTTCCAGTGTATCAGTTTAGAATAGGCAGTTTTCAAAGTCCACTGGCCCGTGTAATTTATCATGCAACTAAAATTACTTTCTTTCAAAATAGTATGCTTTTAAAAGGTGGTTGTTTAGTTATGATGAACCCACGGGAGAGATGGATAAGCCTCACAGAGCACTTTATTTCATGGGCAATACCACGTGAATGGGCTTCCCAGATGACACTAGTGGTAAAAAGCCCACCTGCCAATGCAGGAGATGTAAGNGACTGTAGCCCACCAGGTTCCTCTGTCCTTGAAATTTTTCAGGGAAGAATACTGGAGCAAGTTGATATTTCCTCTTCCAGGGGATCCTCCCAACCCAGGGATCAAATCTGCACCTCTTGTGATTCTGAAATTGGTGGGCAGCTTCTTTCCCACTGTGCCACCTGGGAAGCTCCATCATCTCATGAAGAATTGTGAAAAGCATTTTTTATTGTTTTACATTCAAGAGCTTGGTTTTACCCCCAAATGGCCTCTGCATATATCTTCCCAAGCACAGGGTCTCCTTCCTTACAGATATGCCGCCTGATATCAAGACAATAGACATTTCAGTTTGTTTCTCTTGCTCCTTCTGCCTTCCTAATGCCTACCCCCCCACCCCAGCTTTTTTCCAGAATGATTTGAGTTAGACTATTATTCTTTCTCTCCACTTACTGGTTCTGCCATTTACCATTCTGTTACATTTTTTAATGTGGTGAACGTTTCATTTTTATTATGNGCCTTCCTAATGCCTACCCCCCCACCCCGGCTTTTTTCCAGAATAATTTGAGTTAGACTATTATTCTTTCTCTCCACTTACTGGTTCTGCCATTTACCATCCTGTTACATTTTTCAATGTGGTGAACGTTTCATTTTTATTATGCCTAATTGTGAAATTACATCCTGAAAGTAATTCATTGATTGTCAGAACTCCTACAAGGCGCTATGAATTCCTCCCAGAGGAGAGACAATTGCTGGGAGTCCCCCTGTTTTCCCAGCAGTACTTGTATCAAACCTTTTGATTTTCTGTTGTTGTTCAGTCACTCAGTTGTGTCCGACTCTTCGACCCCATGAACTGCAGCACGTCAGGCTTCCCCATCCTTCATCATCGCCCAAAATTTGCTCAAACTCATGAGCAAATGAGTTTGAGCTGGGGATGCCATCCAACCATCTTGTCTGAGACACATTCACAGTTTCACCCTTTGCTCCATTTCTAGTCTTCTCCCTAGCCAACCCAGCTGGGGGAGCTTGATTCTGCCAGGGGCTTTCTTTAGCTGCCTCCACGTGATGGTAAATTTCAGAGCCCTCTGGAACAGGTCCTGGTGCCGATACTTCTTTCCTTCCTTGGAGACAAAGCCTTCAAATTATGACTTAAATAAGCTGTGAAAAGCTTAAAACAACCATTCGCATGGCTATTTTTATAGTGGCTTCTCTACTGTGTTTTTACAGCACAGGATGGGAGGCGATTCTGCTTTGTCTTCCATTTGAATAATTTCCGATAATCATGTGTTTTTTCCCCCAAGTGTGGATGTTTTAGAATGTTGTGTCTAAAATGACTTGCATTAGAATGAGGCATCCTGTTTTTCCAAATTATGGTCTACTCCTCTGAGAGCTGACAGTTGTTCTCCCTGCTTCTGTGCAGACAATTTTGTATCTTGACGTGACTCCCTGTTTGACCACTTGAAACGGTTTTGCAGTTGGTTCTTTATTTATTTGTTTATGGCTGTGCTGGGTCTTTGTTGCTGTGCTCGGGCTTTCTCTAGTTGCAATGAGCAGGGATCACTCTTCGTTGTGGTGCACCAGCTTTTCATTGTGGTGGCTTCTCGTGCAGTGGAGTACAAGCTCCAGGGCCCACAGGCTTCAGTAGTGGGGGTGCACAGGCTTAGTTGCTCCGTGGCCTGTGGGATCTCCCCTGACCAAGGATCAAACATGTGTCCCCAGCATTAGCAGGTGGATTCTTCACCACTGGACCACCAGGGAAGTCCCTTGCAGTTGGTTTTCTTGGACTGGGCATAGGTCCACAGAGGGACACTGTCTTGCTGTCTGCAAAAATTTTATGGCTCTTCTTTCTCATCTTAGAGCTATCTTGTGATGATCCTTCGGGCTTTCCAGGTGGTGCTAGTGGTAAAGAACTTGCCTTTGGTTTGATCCCTGGGCTGGGAAGATCCCCTGAAGGAGGGCATGGCAACCCACTCCAGTTTCCTTGCCTAGAGAATCCCTTGGACAGAGGAACCTGATGGGCTTCAGTCCATAGAGTCAGAAAGAGTCAGACACGACTGAAGTGACTTAGCACGCACACAGCCCCCTAACCAGGGCAATAGATGACTCAAAGAGATGGCTTACTCTGTGTTGTCTCATGCCAAACCTGGCTCAGAGGGTCAGGCAGGTGGTTCATTGTTCTGTTATAGAAGATATTTTTCACACAATATAGAAGTGATCCTTGAACAACCTGGACTTGAACTGCAAAGGTCCACTTATACATGCTTCCCCACACACACTCTGACCTCCACCCCACAGTAATACTTGAAAGTGAAGTGAAAGTGAAAGTCGCTCAGTCGTGTCTGACTCTGTGAGAAAATGGACTATACAGTTCATGGAATTCTCCAGGCCAGAATACTGGAATGGGTAGCTGTTCCCTTCTCCAGGGGATCTTCCCAATCCAGGGATCAAACCCAGGTCTCCCTCATTGCAAGTGGATTCTGTACCACTGGGGCCAGGAGGGAAGTAATACTTGAATTTTACACAATTCATGGTTGGTTGAATTTGTGAATACAGAGGATCAACCATNGGATCTTC
The DNA here is from genome assembly GCA_006410735.1 of Raphicerus campestris. Taxonomy (NCBI): domain Eukaryota; kingdom Metazoa; phylum Chordata; class Mammalia; order Artiodactyla; family Bovidae; genus Raphicerus; species Raphicerus campestris. Next base: position 165,311 of record SJYW01008396.1, read on the forward strand.
CCAACCCAGGGATCAAACCCAGGTCTCCCTCATTGCAAGTGGATTCTGTACCACCGGGGCCAGGAGGGAAGTAATACTTGAATTTTACACAATTCATGGTTGGTTGAATTTGTGAAAACAGAGGGTCAACCGTAAGTTATACATGGATTGGAGGGTCAGCACCCCTAATCCCTCATTCTTCAAGGGTCAGCTGTAGTTTGTTGTGGTCAGATCATGAACTTCACCTGGATTTTGCAGTGTGGCCAGACTAGGAGGATGGACCTCTCAAGAAAGATGACCATGATTACTCTTCCTTTAATTTTTCTTTCTAAACATTTTTTTACTTGTTTATTTTGACTGTGATGGGTCTTTGTCGCTGTAGGTAGGCTTTCTCTAGTTGCAGTGAGTGGGGGCTACTCTTTGTTGTGGTGCATGGGCTTCTCGTCTTGCTGTGGTGGCTTCTCTTGTTTTGCTGGCTCAGTAGTTGTGGCACTCGGGCTTAGTTGCTCAGTAGCATGTGGGATCTTTCCAGACCAGAGATCAAACTGGTGTCCTCTGAACTGGCAGGTGGATTCTTAACCACTGGACCATCAGGGAAGTCCTATAACTTATTCCCATCTTTGCTTACTTCACCCTTCTTGAAAATTCTTTGAGTGCTATCCTGTTTTATTAGCAGCTGTTCACAGCCATTTCACTATCTCACAATCATCAAGATCAAGTTGCTTTTTCCCTAGTAATGAACTGAAACAGATGTTACCATGTAGGGTATTTAATTAAGGGATCAATGTAAGTGTTGTCATTCTTTTCTATGTACCCTGACATCACTCCCCACTCCCATGTCACCCCCAACCCTTCACCCAGAGGGGAAGTTGAGAAGGAAAATTAATCATTCTAGTTTTTCAGTGTGAAAAAAATTCCACTTTTGTGTTCTTAATATTATGATGGGTATGAGCCAGGTCACACCCTGCCCTATTTCCACTGTAGAAAGGAGACTATCTTAAAACACTTTGAGGACTTCCCTGGTGGTCTAGTGGTTAAGACACTGCCCTTCCAATGCAAAGGGTATGGGTTCAATCCCTGGTCTGGGAACTAAGATCCCATATGCTGCATGACAAACAAACAAATTCCACTTTTATCTATTACAAATCTAATTATTTCTTTTGCTCAATATAATCTTATAGTTTTAGAGATCTTTTTAAACTATTAAGCCACTGAAAATCCCCAAAATGTTCCCTTGACCTCCATAAATCTATCCTTTTGTATGTATAGAGTAAGCATATCAATAAGCCCTATTATTATCAAAAGCTTCTGATTATATATTTCCACAAAAGGATTTTAGTTTTTGTCTTTTATTTATTAGAATTTCATTTCTTGAGGCTGGAAATATCAAACCTTGCATTCAAATATTAAAGCTTGCAAAAATATATTATCTCTTTATAAATTCTAGTTTTCAAAACTGCTATTTATTAAAGAAAATGAATAGGGTTTTGCATTGGGTCCTTGGATTGCACCTGTACTTTATAGTCTGATTTTTTTTCCCTTTGAGACTTGAGGTGCAAATAATCAATGTAGAAAGAAATTATTTAAAATATTTCTCCCTAGTGTCTAGTTCTTTTATCAATTGAGATTTCTAAAGATGAGAAAGAGCATAAAGTAAAACAAGAATAATTATGTAGGCACTGTTCATGCTTTGTAGAAAAAGGAGGAAGATGTTATGAGAAGAATGATCAGATTTACCAAGTAAAATTACTGGATCCCCCAGTTAAATTTAAATTTCAGATAAGTAATCAATACTTTTAATATAGGTATATTCCAAGCAATACTCGGGACACTGTTATACTAAAAATTGGATGTCTGCAGTGGCTCAGCTGTAAAGAAATCACCTGCAATGCAGGAGCTGCAAGAGACACAGATTCAATCCCTTGGTTGGGAAGACTCCCTGGAGGAGGGCATGGCAACTCTCTCCAGTATTTCTGCCTGGAGAATCCCATGGACAGAGGAGCCTGGCGGGCTACAGTCCATAGGGTCACAAAGAGTTGGACATGACTAAAGTGACTTAGCATGCACATACTAAAAATTCATAACTTATGTGAAATTCAAATTTAGTCATATGTCCATTATATCACCTAGCAACCCTAGTTCTGAGAGGGCTGATGGGAAGTGATGTGTAAAGAAGAGAAATGAATGACTGATTTTATGTCTACAGGGAATCACCAGACAGTTCAGGAGCAGGACATAACTAGGTGAGAATGAGAATAAAGAGTATATTGAAAAATCAAGATTGGCACATGAAAAGATGCTCAACATTGCTAATCATCAGGGAAACGCAAATCAAAACCACAAAGAGATATCACCTCACATCTGTCAGAATGGTCATCATGAAAGAGACCACAAATACTGGTTTACTTAGCAGATAGGGTCTAAGAGCCTCGAACTGTTTACCTCCCTCTGGAAGGGCTGTCCTGGGCAGATGAATTCATTAGTTGCCAAAAATAAGCATTATAGAGAAGGAGATAATGACTTGCCTGAGGTCACTGAACATCATAGCTGAGAAGCCAGGAATCTAACAGTTGCAATAACAGCACTGGTGAACACCACCCTCTTGGCTTCAAGATCAAGCCCCGAGCCTTTGGAGTGGGAGCACTGACTCCAAGACCTTAAACTACCAGAGAACTAAGCCTAGGAAGTATCAAATAGTGAGAACTCACACAAAGGAAATCACTTGAACACAAGACCAGGCATCACCCAACCACCAGTAGCACTCTGTGCAGGATGCCTCATCTAAACAACAAAGGAAACAAAAATACAAACCCAGTCATCAGCAGACAGGATCACCACCTCACTCAACCTTGCCCATCAGAGGAAAAACAAACAAACAAACAAACAACTCAGAACAAATCTCACCCTAAAGGAAGCTTACACAACCCACTGGCCAACCTTAGGAGGGCGGAAACCAAAAGGAAGAAAGAATTCAACCTTGAAGCCTGGGAAAAGAAGACCTCAAGCACAATAAGTTAAAAAAAAAATAATGAAAATGCAGAGAAATAGTACACAAATTAGAGCAAATTAGAAACACAGAAGTCCAAGTAAATGAAGAGGAAATAAGCAAACTACCTGGAAAAGAATTCAGAATAATGATAGTAAAGATTATAAAAAACCTTGAAAAGAAAATGGAGAAAATGCAAGAATCAATTAACAAAGACCTAGAAGAATTAAAGAATAAACATACAGAGACAAACAACACAGTTACTTAAATTAAAAATGCTCTAGAAGGAATCAATAGCAGAATATCTGAAGCAGAAAAACAAATCAATGAGCTGGAAGATAAAATGGTGGAAATAACTTCTGAAGAGCAGAATAAAGGAAAAATAATGAAAAGAACTGAGGATATTCTCAGAGACCTCTGGGAAAATATCAAACACATCAACATTTGGATTATAGGGGTCCCAGAGGAAGAAGAGAAAAAGAAAGGGTATGAGAAAATTTTTGAAGATATTATAGTTGAAAATTTCTCCAAAATAGAAAAGGAAATAGTCAATCAAGTCCAAGAGGCACAAAGAGTCCCATACAGAATAAACTCAAGGAGAAACAAGCCAAGACACATACTAATCAAACTAATAAAGACTAAATGCAAAGAAAAAATATTAAAAGCAGCAAGGAAAAAGCAACAGGTAACATACATGGGAAATCCCATATGGTTAACAGCTGATCATTCAGCAGAAACTCTGCAGGCCAGAAGGGAATGGCAAGATATATTTAAAGTTCTGAAAGGGAAAAATCTACAACCAAGATTACTGTACCTGGCGAGGATCTCATTCAAAACTGATGGAGAAATCAAAAGCTTTTCAGTTAAGCAAAAGTTAAGAGAATTCAGTACTACCAAACCAGCTTTACAACAAATGTTAAAGGAACTTATATAGTCAAGAAATACAAGAGAGGAAAAAAGATCTACAAGATCAACCCCAAACAATTTTAAAAATGGTGATAGGAACATATATATCAATAATTA
>SJYW01008396.1:189914-227510 GCA_006410735.1 Raphicerus campestris
TTCTAAACATTTTTTTACTTGTTTATTTTGACTGTGATGGGTCTTTGTCGCTGTAGGTAGGCTTTCTCTAGTTGCAGTGAGTGGGGGCTACTCTTTGTTGTGGTGCATGGGCTTCTCGTCTTGCTGTGGTGGCTTCTCTTGTTTTGCTGGCTCAGTAGTTGTGGCACTCGGGCTTAGTTGCTCAGTAGCATGTGGGATCTTTCCAGACCAGAGATCAAACTGGTGTCCTCTGAACTGGCAGGTGGATTCTTAACCACTGGACCATCAGGGAAGTCCTATAACTTATTCCCATCTTTGCTTACTTCACCCTTCTTGAAAATTCTTTGAGTGCTATCCTGTTTTATTAGCAGCTGTTCACAGCCATTTCACTATCTCACAATCATCAAGATCAAGTTGCTTTTTCCCTAGTAATGAACTGAAACAGATGTTACCATGTAGGGTATTTAATTAAGGGATCAATGTAAGTGTTGTCATTCTTTTCTATGTACCCTGACATCACTCCCCACTCCCATGTCACCCCCAACCCTTCACCCAGAGGGGAAGTTGAGAAGGAAAATTAATCATTCTAGTTTTTCAGTGTGAAAAAAATTCCACTTTTGTGTTCTTAATATTATGATGGGTATGAGCCAGGTCACACCCTGCCCTATTTCCACTGTAGAAAGGAGACTATCTTAAAACACTTTGAGGACTTCCCTGGTGGTCTAGTGGTTAAGACACTGCCCTTCCAATGCAAAGGGTATGGGTTCAATCCCTGGTCTGGGAACTAAGATCCCATATGCTGCATGACAAACAAACAAATTCCACTTTTATCTATTACAAATCTAATTATTTCTTTTGCTCAATATAATCTTATAGTTTTAGAGATCTTTTTAAACTATTAAGCCACTGAAAATCCCCAAAATGTTCCCTTGACCTCCATAAATCTATCCTTTTGTATGTATAGAGTAAGCATATCAATAAGCCCTATTATTATCAAAAGCTTCTGATTATATATTTCCACAAAAGGATTTTAGTTTTTGTCTTTTATTTATTAGAATTTCATTTCTTGAGGCTGGAAATATCAAACCTTGCATTCAAATATTAAAGCTTGCAAAAATATATTATCTCCTTATAAATTCTAGTTTTCAAAACTGCTATTTATTAAAGAAAATGAATAGGGTTTTGCATTGGGTCCTTGGATTGCACCTGTACTTTGTAGTCTGATTTTTTTTTCCTTTGAGACTTGAGGTGCAAATAATCAATGTAGAAAGAAATTATTTAAAATATTTCTCCCTAGTGTCTAGTTCTTTTATCAATTGAGATTTCTAAAGATGAGAAAGAGCATAAAGTAAAACAAGAATAATTATGTAGGCACTGTTCATGCTTTGTAGAAAAAGGAGGAAGATGTTATGAGAAGAATGATCAGATTTACCAAGTAAAATTACTGGATCCCCCAGTTAAATTTAAATTTCAGATAAGTAATCAATACTTTTAATATAGGTATATTCCAAGCAATACTCGGGACACTGTTATACTGAAAATTGGACGTCCGCAGTGGCTCAGCTGTAAAGAATCCACCTGAAATGCAGGAGCTGCAGGAGGCACAGATTCAATCCCTGGGTTGGGAAGACCCCCTGGAGGAGGGCATGGCAACTCTCTCCAGTATTTCTGCCTGGAGAATCCCATGGACAGAGGAGCCTGGCGGGCTACAGTCCATAGGGTCACAAAGAGTTGGACATGACTAAAGTGACTTAGCATGCACATACTAAAAATTCATAACTTACGTGAAATTCAAATTTAGTCATATGTCCATTATATCACCTAGCAACCCTAGTTCTGAGAGGGCTGATGGGAAGTGATGTGTAAAGAAGAGAAATGAATGACTGATTTTATGTCTACAGGAAATCACCAGACAGTTCAGGAGCAGGACATAACTAGGTGAGAATGAGAATAAAGAGTATATTGAAAAATCAAGATTGGCACATGAAAAGATGCTCAACATTGCTAATCATCAGGGAAACGCAAATCAAAACCACAAAGAGATATCACCTCACATCTGTCAGAATGGTCATCATGAAAGAGACCACAAATACTGGTTTACTTAGCAGATAGGGTCTAAGAGCCTCGAACTGTTTACCTCCCTCTGGAAGGGCTGTCCTGGGCAGATGAATTCATTAGTTGCCAAAAATAAGCATTATAGAGAAGGAGATAATGACTTGCCTGAGGTCACTGAACATCATAGCTGAGAAGCCAGGAATCTAACAGTTGCAATAACAGCACTGGTGAACACCACCCTCTTGGCTTCAAGATCAAGCCCTGAGCCTTTGGAGTGGGAGCACTGACTCCAAGACCTTAAACTACCAGAGAACTAACCCTAGGAAGTATCAAATAGTGAGAACTCACACAAAGGAAATCACTTGAACACAAGACCAGGCATCACCCAACCACCAGTAGCACTCTGTGCAGGATGCCTCATCTAAACAACAAAGGAAACAAAAATACAAACCCAGTCATCAGCAGACAGGATCACCACCTCACTCAACCTTGCCCATCAGAGGAAAAACAAACAAACAAACAAACAACTCAGAACAAATCTCACCCTAAAGGAAGCTTACACAACCCACTGGCCAACCTTAGGAGGGCGGAAACCAAAAGGAAGAAAGAATTCAACCTTGAAGCCTGGGAAAAGAAGACCTCAAGCACAATAAGTTAAAAAAAAAATAATGAAAATGCAGAGAAATAGTACACAAATTAGAGCAAATTAGAAACACAGAAGTCCAAGTAAATGAAGAGGAAATAAGCAAACTACCTGGAAAAGAATTCAGAATAATGATAGTAAAGATTATAAAAAACCTTGAAAAGAAAATGGAGAAAATGCAAGAGTCAATTAACAAAGACCTAGAAGAATTAAAGAATAAACATACAGAGACAAACAACACAGTTACTTAAATTAAAAATGCTCTAGAAGGAATCAATAGCAGAATATCTGAAGCAGAAAAACAAATCAATGAGCTGGAAGATAAAATGGTGGAAATAACTTCTGAAGAGCAGAATAAAGGAAAAATAATGAAAAGAACTGAGGATATTCTCAGAGACCTCTGGGAAAATATCAAACACATCAACATTTGGATTATAGGGGTCCCAGAAGAAGAATAGAAAAAGAAAAGGTATGGGAAAATTTTTGAAGAGATTATAGTTGAAAATTTCTCCAAAATAGAAAAGGAAATAGTCAATCAAGTCCAAGAGGCACAAAGAGTCCCATACAGAATAAACTCAAGGAGAAACAAGCCAAGACACATACTAATCAAACTAATAAAGACTAAATGCAAAGAAAAAATATTAAAAGCAGCAAGGAAAAAGCAACAGGTAACATACATGGGAAATCCCATATGGTTAACAGCTGATCATTCAGCAGAAACTCTGCAGGCCAGAAGGGAATGGCAAGATATATTTAAAGTTCTGAAAGGGAAAAATCTACAACCAAGATTACTGTACCTGGCGAGGATCTCATTCAAAACTGATGGAGAAATCAAAAGCTTTTCAGTTAAGCAAAAGTTAAGAGAATTCAGTGCTACCAAACCAGCTTTACAACAAATGTTAAAGGAACTTATATAGTCAAGAAATACAAGAGAGGAAAAAAGATCTACAAGATCAACCCCAAACAATTTTAAAAATGGTGATAGGAACATATATATCAATAATTACTTTAAATGTAAATGGATTAAATGCTCCAAACAAAAAACACAGATTTGCTGAATGCGTACAAAAACAAGACCCATATACATGCTGTCTACAAGAAACCCACTTCCGCCCTAAAGACATATAAAAAAAGAAAATATATAAACAGAAAAATATATAAAAAGAAAACTACAGGCCAATATCACTGATCAACATGGCTGCAAATATCCTCAACAAAATTTTAGCAAACAGAATTCAGCAACACATAAAAAAGCTCATATACCTTGATCAAGTTGGGTTTATTCCAGAGATGCAAGGATTCATCAATATACACAAATCAATCAATGTGATGTACCATATTAACAAACTGAAAGATAAAAAACATGTAATAATCTCAATAGATACATAAAAAACCTTTGGCAAAATTAAGCACTCATTTATGATTAAAACTTTTCATAAAATGGGCATATAAGGAACCTACCTCAACATAGTAAAAGCCATATATGATAAACCTACAGCAAACATTATTCTCAATGGTGAAAAACTGAAAGCATTCCCCCTAAGATCAGGAACGAGAGCGCACACTTTTCCCACTATTATTCAACATAGTTCTGGAAATCCTAGCTATAGCAATCAGAGAAGAAAAAGAAATAAAAGGAATCCAGATCAGAAAAGAAGCAAAGCTCTCACTGCAGATGACATGATACTGTACATAGAAAACCCTAAAGATAGTATCAGAATATTACTAGAGCTAATCAGTGAATTTAGCAAAGTTTCAGGATACAAAATGATACACAGAAATCACTTGAATTTCTATATACTAAAAATGAAAAATTAGAAAGAAATTAAGGAGCCAATCCCATTCACCATTGCAACAAAAAGAATNAGAAATAAAAGGAATCCAGATCAGAAAAGAAGTAAAGTTCTCACTGTTTGCAGATGACATGATACTGTACATAGAAAACCCTAAAGATATCAGAAGATTACTAGAGCTAATCAGTGAATTTAGCAAAGTTGCAGGATACAAAATGATACACAGAAATCACTTGAATTTCTATATACTAAAAATGAAAAATCAGAAAGAAATTAAGGAACCAATCCCATTCACCATTGCAACAAAAAGAATTAAATATCTAGCAATAAACTTAACTAAGGAGGCAAAAGAACTGTACACAGAAAATTATAAGACACTAATGAAAGAAATCAAAGACCACATAAAGAGATGGAGAGATATTCCACATTCCCGGGTAGGAAGAATCAATATTGTGAAAATGACTATACTACCAAAGGCAATCTACAGGATTCAATGTGATCCCTATCAAATTACCAATGGCATTTTTCACAGAATAAGAACAAAAAATTTCACAATTCATATGGAAACACAAAAGACCCTGAATAGCCAAAGCTGTCTTGAGAAATAAGAATGGGTCTGGAGGAATCAATCTTCCTGACTTCAGATTATACTACAAAGCTACAGTCATCAAGACAGTATGATACTGGCACAAAAACAGAAATAGAGACCAATGGAACAAGATAGATAGCCCAGATATAAACCCATGCACCTACTGGTACCTTATTTTTGACAAAGGAAGCAAGAATATACAATGGGGCAAAGACAGCTTCTTCAATAAATGGTGCTAGGAAAGCTGTATGTAAAAGAATGAAATCAGACCACTTGCTAACACAAATGTTACACAAAGATACACAAGATACACAAAGATAAAACTTATCATACACAAAGATAAACTCAAAATGGATTAAAGACCTATTTGTAAGACCAGAAACTATAAAACTCTTAGAGGAAACCATAGGCAGAACACTTGATGACATAAATCAAAGCAAGATCCTCCATGACCCAGCTCCTAGAACAACAGAAATAAAAACAAAAGTAAACAAATGGGACCTGATTAAACTTTAAAACTTTTGCACAGCAAAGGGAGCTATAAGCAAGGTGAAAAGACAACCATCAGAATGGGAAAAAATAATAACAAGTGAAACAAATGACGAAGGATTAATTTCCAAAATATACAAGCAGCTCATACAACTCAATACCAGGACAACAAACAACCTAAACAAAAAGTGGGAAAAAGACCTAAATAGACATTTTTCCAAAGAAGATATACAGATGGGTGACAAACACATGAAAAGATGCTTAACATTGCTCATTATTAGAGAAATGCAAATCAAAACTACAATAAGATATCATCTCACACCAGTCAGAATGGCCATCATCATAAAGTCTACAAAAAATAAATGTTGGAAAGTGTGTGGAGAAAAAGGATGGGGGGAAGGTTCAAAAGGGAGGGCATATATGTATACCTATGGCAGATTCATGTTGAGGTTTGACAGAAAACAACACAATTCTGTAAAGCAATTATCCTTCAATAAACAGATAAATTAACTTAAAAAAAGACCACAAATAACAAATGCTGAAGAGGATGTGCAGAAAACAGAACCCTCCTACACTGTTGATGGGAAGGTAAATTGTGTCAGCCACTATGGAGAACAGTGTGGAGGTTCCCTGAAAAACTTAAAAATGGAATTGCCATATGATCCAGCAACCCCACCTTGTGTATATATCTGAAAATTCCAAAAACACTAACTAGAAAAGATACATGCATCCTGTCATAACAGCATTATTTATTGCCAATGTATGGTGGCAATCTAAGTGTCCATCAACACATGAATGGATAAAAAAGATGTGGTGTATAGGTCCAATGGAACATTACTCAGTCATAAAAAGAATGAAATACTGTCATCTGTAGCAACATGCTTGGACTTGGGGGGCATCTTGCTCAGTAAAATGTCAGAAAGCAAAAGGCAAATACTGTATGCTGTCCCTTATTTGTGGCATCTAAAAAATACAACAAATTAGTGAATAAAACAAAAAAGAGGCAGACTCACAGATATAGAGAACAAACTAACAGTTACCAGTGGGAAAGTTGGGAGGGGAGCGATAGGTGTGAATGAAAGGGAAATACAAAGTATTGAGTGTAAGAAAGGCTACAAGGGTATATTGAACAGCTCAGGGAATATAGCCGTACTTTGTAATAACTCTAAAAGGAGTGCAACCTTTAAAAATTGTATCAAAAATAAGAATGATTTTAAATATCTGGAGTGATGATTGCATTTTAAACATTGCTTGGAAAATTTCTCCCCTGGGATGGTCTTAGAAATCCTGACATCATGCAGATGAACTCGCAGAGCCTTCTTTGCCTAAGATATATATTGGCAGGCAACAAGAAGGAACACTTGTTCGGACTCAGGACTTCATCCAGTCTGAGCCCCATGTGGACCACCTGCCCTAGTGTTTGGGACCTCAGTTATCACACCTGTATCCAACAGCACATGTACACTGACTTTCTAGCAATGTTCTGGGAATGATATATCTTGATAGATCTCATCAGAGACTGTCAGGGGCACAAATTTATTTCTAACTTATAGACACTGAGTTCTGGAAGATCAGAGACTAGAGCTGTCTTGTTCACTGTCTCACCCATAACTCCTAGCGAACACCTAACACAGAGTCAGATTAAAACAAAATTTCATTGTAGAAATGAATAGCAATACAGTAAGTCCCCTGCATATGAATTAGTTCTGTTCTGAGATCACATTTGTTAAGTCCAAATAAGCTAGCCTACATACCCAACTAACAGTTCTTACTTCTTAAGACTGTTAGAAGGATTAATTCAGGGGATGTATACACAATATTTTCAATGATGATGATGATAACTATTGCAACGATTAAACTTAGCAACTTTCCCTCATCCTCATTTTTCTCCTCTAACAGAGCAGTTTCCCAAGTTTTTTTTTCCTGATTACTTCCCTAAGTAGCTAGTTTGCATCTTTGAAAGTTGGAAACTTGAAGTTTCATGTCTAGGGAACTTATTGTATACACATAGTGAAGTTTGACCAAACGAAAAATTGAAATAATCCTTCCACTCATTAGCTTAGAATGACGTAAAGATGGCTGCTGTAACAGCTATTGGGGGGCAGGGAGTAGCAGTTCCAGATCCTCTTCATTTCCCCGGATGTCAAGTCTGCACAAAATATTGTTAAAATAAATAAGTCCTTAATTTTAGGACTTACTCCAAAACTCTTTCATGAATAAAGTCATCCAGTTGAAAGACAGAGGGTGATGTCTACGGAAGAGAAACTGGAAAGGCAGAGAATGTCCACTTCATTGGGTAGAACACTTTTTTATGCTCATCTTTTCCTCTCTCAGTGGAGAGCTTTATTTGCATAACAAGAAGCCAATCAACCATCAATGCTGCACAAACCAAAGGCATTTCAGCCCCTTTCTGCTAATTGAGGATCCCATCGGCATTACTGGCTATATATAAATGTATTCCTACATCTCGGTGTGGTTCTAAGGATGAAAATGATCAACGTGTAATTAATTACTATTCATCATGGGATAAAATAGAAACCAACATGATTGAGATGATTGTTCGCAGGAGCTGAACACTCCTTTACCATTTAATAAAAAAAACTAACTGATCATTTTGAGCCTAATAAAAGCCCAAGCAACCAAATTAAGCCTTTAGTTTTCAATCTTTAAGCATTTGCAGCATGAGGTTTGCTGCTACAAAAACAACCTCGTCAACAACGAATGCAATTGGAGTTTCTTCTGCCCTTTTAGCTGAATGAACTTGGCAAAATAGATGGGATTTTGTTCACTAGACTTTGTCATGAAGAATAAAGCGCAGAATATGTTCCCTTTTTGCTTCTCTTATCTAAAACCGTGTAATTCAGCTTGGGACTTGAATCCATGTGGCTGGGACTTGAACCCAGCCTAAACACAGTTTGGGATTTGAACCTACAGTCTTTTAATTAGAATCACTCACCTGGTGTCTGGACTTACTGAGGCTCAAGTTCTCTGTGTCTCAGTGCAGGAGGAATTCTGTGAGAGACAAAGTGAGAACTAAGAAATGGATTTATTTAGAGAGAAACACACTCAAAAAAAGTATGGGCCATCTCAGAATGCAAGAGAGAGAGCCTCAAAATATGACAGAGTTAGTTTTTATGGGCTGGGTAATTTCATAAGGTAATGAGAGGATTATTTCAATTATTTGAAGGAAGGGACAGAGATTTCCATGAATTGGGACATCACCTACTTTTTGGCTTTTTATGGCTGGCCTCAGAGCTCTCATGGCACTGGTGGGTGTGTCATTTAGATGTTCAGTTCAGTTCAGTTCAGTTTCAATTCAGTCGCTCAGTCGTGTCCAAGTCTTTATGACCCCATGAATCGCAGCAAGCCAGGCCTCCCTCCCTGTCCATCACCAACTCCTGGAGTTCACTCAGACTCATGTCCATCGAGTCAGTGATGCAATCCAGCCATCTCATCCTCTGTCATCCCCTTCTCCTCCTGCCCCTAATCCCTCCCAGCATCAGAGTCTTTTCCAATGAGTCAACTCTTTGCATGAGATGGCCAAAGTATTGGAGTTTCTTTAGCATCATTCCTTCCAAANATTATGATGATTTAAAAATACCTATCAGTCATGTCCTTTAGTGGTTTTGTTTTTCAAGTGGTGGTTTTATTGCAATGCAATTGATGTAACATAAAACTCATTTTTTCAAAGGATATAGTTTAGTTTTTTTTTTTGTACATTCACAAAATTATACAACCATCACCATTACCTAATTCCAGAATATTTTCATCACCCTGTTAGAATATTCTGCCCCCTCCCTCTCTGCAACCATTGGCCCTGGCAACTAGTAATCAGTCTTGATGAATTTTGCCATTATGGATATTTCATATAATGGACTTGAATGATATAATGATACAATGAGTAACATGATAAACAAAATCATAGGATAGCCTTTTGTGTCTGGCTTCTTTCACTTAGCATATTGTTTTCAAAATTCATCATGCCTTACCATGAATCAATACATCATTCCTTTTTATTCTAATGGAATAATATTCCATTGGATGGATAGGCCATACTTTANCAAAATCATAGGATAGCCTTTTGTGTCTGGCTTCTTTCACTTAGCATATTGTTTTCAAAATTCATCATGCCTTACCATGAATCAATACGTCATTCCTTTTTATTCTAATGGAATAATATTCCATTGGATGGATAGGCCATACTTTATCAATACATCTGTTAAGGAACTTTTTGTTTCAATTCTTATTTATTATGAAAAATCATGATATGAACATTTGTGTACATGTTTTTGTGTAGGCATTTATTTTCAATTCTGTTGGGTGTTATTTAGGAGCGGAATTTCTGGGTAATGTGATAACTTTATATTTTACTGTTTGAAGAATTGCCAAAATGTTTTCCAAAGCAGTTGCACAATTTTACATTCCCACCAGCAATGTATTAGTGTTTCAACCTTTCCATTTCTTTTCCAATACATACTATTGTCCAACTTTTAGATTCTGAATTTAAAATGATATCTCACACTAGTTCTGATTTTCATTTACCTAATGACTAAAGATGTTGAGCAAACTTTCATGTGATTATTCACCATTTCTGAATATTTTTTACATATAACTTTTCATTCAAATTATTTGCCCGTTTAAAAAATTAGGTGGTCTGGTGTTGAATGTGAAAATGAAAGTCGTTCAGTCATACCTGACTCTTGTTACCCCATGGACTATTACAGTCCAAGGAAGTCTCTAGGCCAGAATACTGGAGTGGGTAGCCTTTCCCTTCCCCAGTGGATCTTCCCAACCCAGAGATTGAACCCAGGTCTCCCACATTGCAGGTGGATTCTTTACCAGTTGAGCCCCAAGGGAAGCCCTGGTATGGGTTATTTATATCTTCTACATACAAGTCCCTTCTCAGATATATGATTTTCAAATATTTTCTCCCATTGAGGGCTGTCTTGTCACTTTCTTAGTGATGTCTTCTGGTGAACAGAAGTTTTAATTTTGATGAAGTCCAATATCCATTTTTTCTTTTGTCACATATGCTTTCAGAGTCATAACTAAGAAACCGTTACCTAGTCCAAGGGCATGAAGATTTACTTTCATGTTTTCTTCAGAGAGCTTTAGAATTTCAGAACTTACATTGAGGTCTATAATCTAATTTTGAATAAGTTTTGGTGTATGAAGTAAAGAAAAAGTCTAGTTTTATAGGCAAGATGGGATGACAGTCCTGCCATAATTTAAATTTTAGATCTCTGAAATCTCTGAAATTCAGAGAAATCTGAATTTTTAAATAAGAAATCCTATGCATTTGAAATTTTGGTAACTAATTTTTTAACATGGTAGGATCAAAAATTCAAAAACATCTGTGGGTCTGATTTGGCCACCAGACCACTTTCAACCTCTTAGTTTAGCTCTTTGTACCTTCTTTTCCTCAACTATAAAGTGAAAATAAGAATGCTTGACTTGAAGAAGAGCAGGAATTTACAAATTCATAATATTAAATCATGGCTCTTAGAATATCCCGAATATTCCATAAATGTTGGTTCCTCCAGTTATCCCCAGTAATTGATTGACCTACAAATTATCTTTTGGTTCCTTCCCCAGAGAAATCTGTATATAACAGGCAGAATTAAATGACCACACAACTCTGATTGATCACCCAAAAAGGAATCACCATTTTGGGTTCTAACTAAGTGGCATATGAAATTCCAGCAAGAGCAATTTGTAAGCCCAGAGGAAAAATTCATAAATCAGGTCAAGCCTTTGACTTACTCTCTAATTTATTGATGCTCTTTGAGCAGCTCTTGTATTTTGGATACATACCCCATGCTCAGTACATTTGGTTGAATTCCTTTTTCTTTCTTTTAGTCTCTGTGTCTTCTTTGCCCTCTCTTTTATTTCAGGAATGAAGGTATTATGAAAGCATTCCATTTGCCCATTTTTCTTTCTAGATATTACACAAGAATTAAGCCCTGTGAAGGCAGGAGTTCATGCACTTGGGTCATGGCTACAGTCTGCTGTCTCTTAGCTGACAGAGGGTCAAGAACTCATAGTTCAATGATATATAAGCTTTCAGTGTGTGGGTTCCTTCCTCTCTTTGCCAGGCGGAGGGTGCACGGCTGAAATGAAGGGTGAGGCTGAAGGTGCTCACGATCCAGGTCCTTGCCCCAGCGCGCGGGGAATGACAGGCGAAGCAGGCGGTTCCGGGCATCAGGGCGTCACCAAGGACCCTGCCGCGTGCTCCTCTGTGTCCCTGGTGCAGTGCTTATCGCTTATTGAACAGCTCACCTGATGAATGCCGTTTTGAAAGCGTGTTTGCTGCTTCATTTGAATAGAGATTTTTATTTATTCCTCCTTACACTAAATTTGTATCATGGGATGGGGTGAGGAAGAGAGCGGCCCCATCAGTGAGTTCCTTCCATCTGTTCACCATCCATCTGGGCCAGGGATCGACATCCGTGTCACCTGCGGAGGCATGCGCTCCACTGCCCTGGCGTCTGGAGAAAAAACGCCTCCAAGACGAAGGTTCGGGAGCATCTTTAATTTTCCCGAATTAACTGCTTAATCAGCATCCAGGCCTCGCTGCCAAGATTGAAGAATTGCAGAGAAGAGGCATGGCTCCTGGGCTTTCGGTGCCCCGTGTGTGCTGGCAGCTGCCACCGGCTCCTACCTGTGACCCGCTTGAAGGCTTCCCGAAGCGGCCCAAAGCAAACTTTCTCCACCCATTTCACTTTCTTCTCCAAGTCGATCAGCATTGTCAATCAAGTCTGTGTGCTCAGTTAGGAGTGTGAAGGCGTCTGAAAACCAGACCACCTTTCCTGGAGGCCGAAAGTTGCTGTGCATCTGTGGGATAAATAACCTCAGCGACTGTGTCAAGGGCGGGAGGAGGGGGCCACAGAGAAAGATCAGAAGTGAGCTGGGGATGGGTATCAGAAGGCCCCCAGGGACCACTCTTCGGATTCTTTACATAAGACATGTGGGTTAGATTCTTGGGTGGGGAAGATCCCCTGGAGGAGGGCATGGCAACCCACTCCAGTATTCTTGCCTGGAGAATTACACGGACAGGGAACCCCAGCAGGCTACAGTTCATAGGGTAGCAAAGAGTCAGATAGGACAGAAGCGACTTAGTATGCATAAGCATGCATGTGTATATATGATACTAAATTATAATATATAATATATACCATAATATATTAATATATATACTTAATTTTATGTCTTGTTTTTCTTTAGGTAATGAGTTTGTTATGTTCACTGCATTGTCTGAATCCTCACAGTATCCTGTAGGGAGGTGCTACAGTACATGGTTGGATTAACGTGGACAGTTTGAACAACAAATCATTTCACATTCTTTAATCCCTATCTTACTCTCCCATTGCATTTACGATTAAAATCTGTGTTTAAGCAATTCCATAAAGAATGGGTTCAAAAGGTCCAAACTTTCAGTTATAAGAGGAGTATATTTGGGGCACATAAGATATAGCAAAGTTACTATAATTAATAATACCGTGTTGTATATTTGAAAGTTGCCAAGGAAAGAAATCTTGAAAGCCCTCATCACAAGGAAAAAATTTAACTATGTGAGATGCTGGATAAAAAAAATTGTAGCTACTATTTCTAGTTTAACTGTAAATTAAACCCATAGTAGTCATCATTTCACAATTTATGCAAATATCAAACCATCACATTGTACACCTAAAATCGATATGATGTTATAAGTCAATTTAAAAAAATAATGCAAGGACTTCCATGGTGGTCCAGTGGCTAAGACTCTGCACTCCCAAAGCAGGGAGCCTGGGTTCCATCCCTGGTCAGAGAAGTAGATCACACCACGTCGCAACAGAGTTCACATACCGCAACCAAAGATCCCACATGCCCCAAACAAAAATGGGAAGCCCCATGTGCTCCAACTAAGACCCGCCGCAGCCAAATAAATAAATATTAAAAAAAATAATGCAGTGTTGTTGAAGGCTTTTAAGTGGGAGGGTCGCATGATTCATTTCATTATTTAAACCAGTTGCTCCAGCACAGATATAAGACCCATCAGGAAGGCAATTAGGGGTTCTTCAACTCTCCACTGGAGAGGAGATGATGTGTGGACCAGATTGGTGTCAAAGATGTAGACAGATCTGCTGACTGTGACTCTAGAGGTTACTTTAGTAGCGTGATTCTGTCCCCACTGCTGTTTATGGGTTGGCTGATCCTCTGGGTGGTAGAAATGGGGGGACTTTCTGAGTTGAATCTCCTTGGGGAGCCCTCAGGAACCACTTGGCTTCTAATGAATTAACCCCAAATATTCCCAGCTAAGCAGTGCAGGTGGACGTCCCTGGGAAAATGGCTTCAGCTAATGAAAACTGGAGTGTGAGCACATTGAACAAAGCCTACATATTATCAAGTGTTGCTAACTAGAAAATAATAATGGTAACCAGCTGCACTGAGGATATGGAGAAGAGATAGTATTTCCTTAAGCATGGTACCCCAAACTGTCTTTCTAAAAGCAAAGGTTCAGTTCAGTTCAGTTGCTCGGTCGTNATTTCTAGTTTAACTGTAAATTAAACCCATAGTAGTCATCATTTCACAATTTATGCAAATATCAAACCATCACATTGTACACCTAAAATCGATATGATGTTATAAGTCAATTTAAAAAAATAATGCAAGGACTTCCATGGTGGTCCAGTGGCTAAGACTCTGCACTCCCAAAGCAGGGAGCCTGGGTTCCATCCCTGGTCAGAGAAGTAGATCACACCACGTCGCAACAGAGTTCACATACCGCAACCAAAGATCCCACATGCCCCAAACAAAAATGGGAAGCCCCATGTGCTCCAACTAAGACCCGCCGCAGCCAAATAAATAAATATTAAAAAAAATAATGCAGTGTTGTTGAAGGCTTTTAAGTGGGAGGGTCGCATGATTCATTTCATTATTTAAACCAGTTGCTCCAACACAGATATAAGACCCATCAGGAAGGCAATTAGGGGTTCTTCAACTCTCCACTGGAGAGGAGATGATGTGTGGACCAGATTGGTGTCAAAGATGTAGACAGATCTGCTGACTGTGACTCTAGAGGTTACTTTAGTAGCGTGATTCTGTCCCCACTGCTGTTTATGGGTTGGCTGATCCTCTGGGTGGTAGAAATGGGGGGACTTTCTGAGTTGAATCTCCTTGGGGAGCCCTCAGGAACCACTTGGCTTCTAATGAATTAACCCCAAATATTCCCAGCTAAGCAGTGCAGGTGGACGTCCCTGGGAAAATGGCTTCAGCTAATGAAAACTGGAGTGTGAGCACATTGAACAAAGCCTACATATTATCAAGTGTTGCTAACTAGAAAATAATAATGGTAACCAGCTGCACTGAGGATATGGAGAAGAGATAGTATTTCCTTAAGCATGGTACCCCAAACTGTCTTTCTAAAAGCAAAGGTTCAGTTCAGTTCAGTTGCTCGGTCGTGTCCGACTCTTTGCAACCCTGTGAATCGCAGCACGCCAGGCCTCCCTGTCCATCACCAACTCCCAGAGTTCACTCAGACTCACGCCCATCGAGTCAGGAATGCCAGCCAGCCATCTCATTCTCGGTCATCCCCTTCTCCTGCTGCCCCCAGTCCCTCCCAGCATCAGAGTCTTTTTCAATGAGTCAACTCATCGCATGAGGTGGCCAAAGTACTGGAGTTTCAGCTTTAGCATCATTCCTTCCAAAGAAATCCCAGGGTTGTTCTCCTTCAGAATGGACTGGTTGGATCTCCTTGTAGTCCAAAGGACTCTCAAGAGTCTTCTCCAACACCACAGTTCAAAAGCATCAATTCTTTGGCGTTCAGCTTTCTTCACAGTCCAACTCTCACATCCATACATGACCACAGGAAAAACCATAGCCTTGACTAGATGGACCTTTGTTGGAAAAGTAATGTCTCTGCTTTTCAATAACTCTTTAAAAATATTTGGTGATAGTAGTAGCCAGCATTTACAGATGGCCTCCTATGTACGGGCTTTCCAGGTGGCTCAGTGTTAAAGAATCCACCTGCCAGTTCAGGAGATGCAAGAGACTTGAGTTAAGTCCCTAGGTCTGGAAGACCCTCTGGAGTAGGAAATGGCAACTCACTCCAGCATTCTTGCCTGGGAAATTCCAAGGACAGTGGAGCCTGGAAAGCTCCATTTCGATGGGGTTGCAAGAAATTGGACATGACTGAGTACACACACACACACACACACACACACCCCTATGTCCTGGGCACAGTGCTTTCGTGTTTAAGGTGGGGAAAAGTGGTTATTGGATAATATAGCATCCATTACATAACTCCCTCTCCTGATCATCTTTGTGTTGCAGTGGCCAAATCCTAGTCACTGTGGTAGAAGTAGAACTCTTCTGTAGTGTTTTGTAAAAAGCATTTGTTTTGCTAATCATCAGCCCGTCCCTTCTGTCTTTCTTTCTCTTCTTGCTATGGACACAGCTGTGATGGCTAGAGCTGCAGAAGCCATCTTGTGACTTTGAGTCAAATGACCAAAAAAATCAAAACTTTTGTCCAGACATCATTAAGCCCCTGAAGTAAAGTGAAATGAAGGGAAAGTTGCTATGGGGTTGCAAAGAGTTGGACACAACTGAGTGACGAAGCACAGCACATTATTTAAGTTACTGTGGTCAGGTTTCATTAACTGTAGATAAAAGAATTTCTCATGGACAAGTAAATGCTGTATCATTTAATCTTGAAATAGCTCCCCTTGTTAAAGAGGAGAAAAATTAATGCTAATTATGGTGGTTCAGCTAGTAAGTAGAAGAGCCATATTCTGTGCCCAGATATGGCTAACCAGTTCTATTTTATCCTGTGGCGTCTCTGAAAAATGTTAGTCTTAGAGAATAAGTCCTTAATATACCATGTTGTGGGTTATTTAGAAAACCACTCTGAAATAAAATAAAATTATCCTCCTGGAGACAACAGCTATAATTTTTCAGAAGGGGTATCATTTTCTTGTATATTTTTCCTTTTATTTAAAATCACCTCAATGTATTCAACCCTCTTGCCCTGCCTTACTAGGTATTTTTATAACACTTACCGCTTTCCAGTATTCTTTATAATTTGCTTACTTATTATTTATCACCTCCCCCCTAACCAGAATATAAATGTCACAAGAGAGAGATCTTTTTTTTCTAACTAGCAAATCCACATGAATGAAGATGATGAAAACAGCCCTGTTTGTTCCCACAGCTACACATGTGTTTCATAAAAACTGTTCCATTTGTTTCTTGAAATAATTGGCTCCCTGAATAAATGAAATGTAATTAACACATGCATACATGCATAGATCATAAAACAGTGCTGTGCCCAGCATGTGGTTAGGGCTTAATAACTGTTAACTATTGCTTTGATGCTATGACATTGGTCTTCTGTCTTCTAAATGGAGCAGTGGTCCCCAACCTTTTTGGCACCAAGGATCAGTTTTGTGGAAGATAATTTTCCCACAGATGGTGGTTGGTGGGAAGTGGTTTTGGGATGATTCAAGAGCATTATATTTACTGTGCTTTTTATTTCTATTATTTTTTATTATTTTTAATTGAAAGATGATTGTTTTACAATATTGGTTTGATTTCTGCCATACATCAACATGAATTAGCCATAGGTATACATATGTCCCCTCCCTCTTGTATCTCCCTCCCACCTCCCTATTTCTATTATTATTACATCAGCTCCATCTCAGATCATCAGGCATTACTTCCTGGAGGTTGGGGACCCCTGAAATAGAGAAACAGAAATCCAGTCCAGAGGCTAGGTGGGAAACACATGCCATGCCACTCTCTCCCCATCATTGCTTGCTTTCCCTGCATCCAATCAACCATCCATCTCCAATTAGAAAACCAAACCCAGGGCTTGCCTGGTGGCACAGTACTAAAGAATCTGCCTGCCAGTGCAGGAGACAGGGGAAAGAGCCCTGGTCTGGGAAGGTCCCACATGCTGTGGAACAGCTCAGCTCGTGTGCCACGACTATGGAACCTGTGCTCCAGAGTCCACGCCCCACAACTACGAAAGCCCTCATGCCCTAGAGCCTGTGCTCCATAACAAGAGAAGCCCACCGTGCGCGGCAACTAGAGAGTAGCCCCTACTCACTGCAACTAGAGAAAAACCCNACACAGGATGTCTCCTATCATTTGGAAACGTGCTCTTAGCTCAGGGACCTCCACCATGAGTCACGTCTAGTGCAATGCCTTACTGAAAGGAGCACGCCTGCACCCAGAAAATAACACAGTCTGAGTCCTCACACTTCACCCTTTGAATAAGGCTCTCCAAAAATTGTGGTGTGAGGGTTGTTGACACCTATGTTTGGTGGTGTTTGAAGATAAAGAAAAGTCTGATAACACATGCTTGAGTGGTACTTGACATTAGTGAAATTCCACCTTCAATTATACTAGAACGATAAGAGCAAAAGAGAATGTTATTGACTCAAATGTACTTTCCATAGTATTACCGTTAAGGCTGTTATACCAGAATACTACAGGCTGGGTGACTTCAAAAAACAAAAAGATATTTTCTTACAGTTCTAGAGGCTGAAGTCTGAGATCCAGGTGCCCGCAGGGTTGGTTTCTGATGTGCTGTCTCTGTGGCTAGAAGATGGCTGTTTTTTTCTCCTGCATGTCCTCACATGGCCTCTGCTTTGTGTGAAGAAAGAGATTTGTGATGTCTTTTTTGCTTTCTATCAGGATGGCAAGCATATCAGGTCAGGACCCTACACTATCTCTAAACATAGGGACACTACCTGTGAGCATGCTATCGTGTCCAACTCTTTGTCACCCCATGGACTACAGCCCGCCAGGCTCCTCTGTCCATGGGGTTTCTCAGGCAAGAATACTGGAGTGGGTCCCCATTTCCTCCTGCAGGGGATCTTTCTGACACAGGGATCGAAATTGCATTTCTTGTTTCTGCATCTCCTGCTTTGGCAGGTGGATTCTTTAATGCTGTGCCACGTGGAAAGCCCTCTAGGTACTAGAATAAACCAAACAGTAAGGGGGAAATATTCTGTGACTTCATGAAGCTAACTTCTATCTTTTGATTAGTAACTAAATATATAATGACTGATAACATGGGTGGAAACAATTAAATGAAAGGACTCGTTCCTGCTTTAAACAACCTAATGCAAATGAGAACTTCCAGATGTACAAGCTGGGTTTAGAGGAACCAGAAATCAAATTGACAGCATTTGTTAGATCATGGAGAAAGCAAGGGACTTCCAGAAAAGCATCTACTTCTGCTCCACTGACTATGCTAAAGCCTGTGTAGTCCACAGCAAACCACACTGATTGTGTGGATCAAAACATATTGTGGAAAATTCTTAAAGAGATGGGAATACCAGACCACCTTACCTGCCTCCTGAGAAACCTGCATGCAGGTCAAGAAGAAATATTTAGAAATGGACATAGAACAACATGCATGCATGCTAAGTCACTTCAGTCGTGTCTGACTCTATGTGACCCTATAGTCTTCAGCCCTTGGGGCTCCTCTGTCCTTGAGATTCTCCATACAAGAATGCTGGGGTGGATTGTCCTTCCCTTCTCCAGGGGATCCTCCCAATCTATTGATCAAGACTGCATCTCTTATATCTCCCGTGCATTGGCAGGTGGGTTGCTTACCATTAGCACCACCTGGACATGACAAAACAGACTGGTTCAAAACTGGGAAAGGAGTACCTCAAGGCTGTATATCATCACCCTGCTTATTTAACTTCTATGCAGGGTACATCACGTGAAATGCCAGTGGGCGAAGCACAAGCTGGAATCAAGACTGTCAGAACTATTGACAACCTCAGATATGCAGATGAAACCATTCTAGTGATAGAAATTGAAGAGGAACTATAGAGCCTCTTGATAAGGGTGAAAAAGGACAGTGAAACAGTTGGCTTGAAAGTCGCCATTCAAAAAAATAAGATCATGGCATCTGGCTCCAACACTTCTTGGCAGTTAGAAGGGGAAAAAAGTGGAAGCAGGCATAGATTTACTTTTTGGGGGCTCCAAAATCACTGCACACGGTGACTTCAGTCATGACATTGAAAGACATTTGCTCCTTGGAAGAAAATGTTTGACAAACCTAGACAGTGTATTCAAAAACAGAGACATCACTTTGCTAACAAAGGTCCACATAGTCAAAGCTATGGTTTTCCCAGTAGTCATGTATGGATGTGAGAGTTGGACCATAAAGAAAGCTGAGAGCCAAAGAACTGATGCTTTTGAACTGTGGTTGGAGAAGACTCTTGAGAGTCCCTTGGACTGCAAGGAAATAAAAGTAGTCCATCCTAAAGGAAATAAACCTAAATGTTAATTGGAAGGACTGACGCTGAAGCCAAAGTTCCAATACTTGGACCACCTGATGGCAAAGAGCTGACTCATTGGAAAAGACCCTGATTCTGGAAAAGACTGAAGGCAAAAGGAGAACGAGCAGCAGATGAGATGGTCAGAAAGCATCAACAACTTGATGGCCATGAATTGGAGCAGACTTCAGGAGACAGTGAAGGCAGTGAAGCCCGATGTGTTGCAGTCCACGGGGCAGCAAAGAGTCAGACATGACTTAGTGATTGAATAGCAACACTAATAAAAATGAATTTCAGGGCATAGAGTCAGAGGAAGGTAAATGACTTATCACTAATTTAAGCACTAGCTAAGCATATTCAAAAGCAGAGACATTACTTTGCCAACAAAGGTCCGTCTAGTCAAGGCTATGGTTTTTCCAGTAGTCATATATGGATGTAAGAGTTGCACTGTGAAGAAAGCTGAGCACTGAATAATTGATGCTTTTGAACTGTTGGAGAAGACTCTTAGGTCCCTTGTACTGCAAGAAAATCCAACCAGTGCATTCTAAAGAAGATCAGTCCTGGGTGTTCTTTGGAAAGAATGATGCTAAAGCTGAAACTCTAGTACTTTGGCCACCTCATGTGAAGAATTGACTCATTGGAAAAGACTCTGATGCTGGGAGGGATTGGGGGCAGGAGGAAAAGGGGACAACAGAGGATGAGATGCCTGGTTATCATGACCGACTCGATGGACATGAGTCTGAGTGAACTCTGGGAGTTGGTGATGGACAGGGAGGCCTGGCATGCTACAATTCATGGGGTCGCAGAGAGTAGGACATGACTGAGTGACTGAACTGAACTGAACTGAATCAAGTTCTGGTTGTACTAAATACATAAATATGATTTTGTTTTTCTATAGGTGTTATATGAGTGTAAAGTTTGTCACACCAAATGTGTTTGCCTGGCATGATAATTGTTTTAGGTTGATTATTTTTAAGAAGGTCTTCCCTGATAGCTCAGTTGGTAAAGAATCCACCTGCAACGCAAGAGACCCCACTTTAATTCTTGGATTGGGACGATCCACTGGAAAAGGAATAGGCTACCCACTCCAGTATTCTTGGGCTTCCCTTGTAGCTCAACTGGTAAAGAATCTACCTGGAATGCGGGAGACCTGGGTTCAGTTCCTAGGTTTGGAAGATCCCTTGGAGAAGGGAAAGGATACCAACTTCAGAATCCTGGCCTAGAGAATTCCATGGACTATACAGTCCACGGGGGTCTGAAAAAGTTGGACATACTGAGAGACTTAATCAGAAAACTCATAAATTTTTTGTTTTTAACTTCCCCATAATACTTATAAAGTAATTTAGATAAGGAGCCTACACCAGGAAAACAGCTGTCATCTAAGGTAACTGTGTTTCTCCACAGAACATGTTGACCAAACTTTTGCTCTTCCCTTCCTTTGGGGAGTGTCTTCCCTTCCCTTTGGGAGTATCTTCCCTGTGGATACAGTGGGGTAAGAAGAGAGTGGGTGGAATTTTTAGAAAAGCATGGAAATGCATACATTACCATATGTAAAACAGATAGCAAGTGAGAATTTGCTGTGTTAAACAGGGAGCTCAACCCAGTGTTCTGCAAAAACCTAGAGGGGTAGGATGGGGTGGGAGGCAGGAGAGAGATTCAAGAGGGAGGGGATATATGTATATCTGTGGCTGCTTCATGTAGATGTGTGAAGGTGAAAGTGAGGTGAAGTTGCTTAGTTGTGTCCAACTCTTTGTGACCCCACGGACTGTAGGTTACCTGACTCTTCCATCCATGGGATTTTCCAGGCAAGAGTACTGGAGTGGGTTGCCATTTCCTTCTCCAAAGGATTTTCTCAACCCAGGGATCAAATCCAAGTCTCTCGTTTTGTAGGCAGACCCTTTATCATCTGAGCCACCAGGGAAGTTTCAAATCCTTTTGCAGTAGAAATCAAATTTTTCTGGCACGACTCCATTGCCAGCAATGGGATTTATCAAAACTACAAACGCCAGCACATTGAATATTTCAATATTGTACTGAATTGTTTATATTTTAGCTGCAAAACAAACCAAATGTAAATGCTTAATATGTAATACAAATCCACAGATTCTTCACAGAAGAAAACAATGGAAGACTGATTTTCTACATGTCACCTGTTCATTAGTTCTTCAATAATATGTCTTGAGTTATTTCAAATATAATGTATACTTCACTACTTATGTTTTTCAACATTTTCTATTTAGGTCCTAAAGGGTATAAATGAAGATGCATACAGTCAGGTTATTTTTATAAACTTTTGATGTTTCTTCTGTTATGCATCTTACAATAATGAATATAAGGAGACAAAGACAAATGTACATTTAAGTTAGTGGTTACATGAATTTTGCTTATTTGGCTAGCTGTTTATATGGCTCTTGCAAATGACAAAATAAAATAACAAAGTTTGATAAGCCTATCCATGCCCCATGAACTTTAATCCACTCACAGTCAAGTTATGCTGTGAGTGAACTAAAGTTCACGGGGCATGTTGATGTGTGGCAGAGGCCAAAACAATATTGTTGTGCAACTGTCCTCCAATAATTATATTTTGTTCTATACCTCTCAATATTGGACAATTATAATCTTTGATGATTAAATATCTAAATATATAACTATGGCATGCAAAGGAAGGATTAATCCATTTGAAGCTTTAAAATGGAGTTAAGGAGACCAAAACTATTTGCCACAATAGAAATAACAAGTTGATAGTTGCTTACCACAAAAGTAATTTAGCAAGGTATATAGCTTTGAAAAGGAAATTTATTGCTTACTGCTATAGGTGCTAAAAAATGATTTTTCCCATAACAATCTACATATAGGAAGAATATAAGAAAATTATATATGCCAACTTTATAGGGAAAATTATCTGAAGATTTTAGAAATTGTAATAAATGGATCTTGGCTTAATGGATTTTAAAGTTCTAAAGAATAGCAAGGAGAGATAAACAAACCTTCCTCAGTGATGAATGCAAAGAAATAGAGGAAAACAATAGAATGGGAAAGACTAGCCATCTCTTCAAAAAATTAGAGATATCAAGGGAACATTTCATGCAAAAATGGGCACAAATTGTAGGGACCTAACAGAAGCAGAAGATATTAAGAAGAGGTGGCAAGAATACACAGAAGAACTGTACAAAAAAGATCTTCACGACCCAGATAATCACGATGGTGTGAACACTCCCCTAGAGCCAGACATCCTGTAATGTGAAGTCAAATTGGCCTTAGGAAACATCACTATGAAGCGCAAACTTAGTGGAAGTGATGGAATTCCAGTTGAACTATTTCAAATCCTCAAAGATGATGCTGTAAAAGTGCTGCACTCAATATGCCAGCAAATTTGGAAAAGTCAGCAGTGGCCACAGGACTGGAAAATGTCAGCTTTCATTCCAATCTCAAAGAAAGGCAATGCCAAAGAATGCTCAGACTACCACACAATTACACTCATCTCACATGCTAGTAAAGTAATGCCCAAAATTATCCAAGCCAGGTTTCAGCAATATGTGAACTGTTAACTGTCAGATATTTAAGTTGGTTTTAGAAAAGGCAGAGGAACCAGAGATCAAATTGCCAACATCTGATGGATCATTAAAAAACCAAGAGAGTTGCAGAAAAGCATCTATTTCTGCTTTATTGACTACGTCAAAGCCTTGACTGTGTGGATCACAATAAACGGTGGAAAATTCTGAAAGAGATGGGAATACCAGACCACCTGACCTGCCTCTTGAGAAACCTGTATGCAAGTCAGGAAGCAACAGTTAGAACTGGAAATGGAACAACAGACTGGTTCCAAATATGAAAAGGAGTATGTCAAGGATGTATATTGTTACCCTGCTTATTTAACTTATATGCAGTGTACATATGAGAAACTCTGGGCTGGAGGACTCTGAACACCCAGGACTGATCTTCTTTAGAATGCACTGGTTGGATCTTCTTGCAGTCCAAGGGACCTAAGAGTCTTCTCCAACAGTTCAAAAGCATCAATTATTCAGTGCTCAGCTTTCTTCACAGTGCAACTCTTACATCCATATATGACTACTGGAAAAACCATAGCCTTGACTAGACGGACCTTTGTTGGCAAAGTAATGTCTCTGCTTTTGAATATGCTTAGCTAGTGCTTAAATTAGTGATAAGTCATTTACCTTCCTCTGACTCTATGCCCTGAAATTCATTTTTATTAGTGTTGCTATTCAATCACTAAGTCATGTCTGACTCTTTGCTGCCCCGTGGACTGCAACACATCGGGCTTCACTGCCTTCACTGTCTCCTGAAGTCTGCTCCAATTCATGGCCATCAAGTTGTTGATGCTTTCTGACCATCTCATCTGCTGCTCGTTCTCCTTTTGCCTTCAGTCTTTTCCAGAATCAGGGTCTTTTCCAATGAGTCAGCTCTTTGCCATCAGGTGGTCCAAGTATTGGAACTTTGGCTTCAGCGTCAGTCCTTCCAATTAACATTTAGGTTTATTTCCTTTAGGATGGACTACTTTTATTTCCTTGCAGTCCAAGGGACTCTCAAGAGTCTTCTCCAACCACAGTTCAAAAGCATCAGTTCTTTGGCTCTCAGCTTTCTTTATGGTCCAACTCTCACATCCATACATGACTACTGGAAAAACCATAGCTTTGACTATGTGGACCTTTGTTAGCAAAGTGATGTCTCTGTTTTTGAATACACTGTCTAGGTTTGTCAAACATTTTCTTCCAAGGAGCAAATGTCTTTCAATGTCATGACTGAAGTCACCGTGTGCAGTGATTTTGGAGCCCCCAAAAAGTAAATCTATGCCTGCTTCCACTTTTTTCCCCTTCTAACTGCCAAGAAGTGTTGGAGCCAGATGCCATGATCTTATTTTTTTGAATGGCGACTTTCAAGCCAACTGTTTCACTGTCCTTTTTCACCCTTATCAAGAGGCTCTATAGTTCCTCTTCAATTTCTATCACTAGAATGGTCAGTAGTTCTGACAGTCTTGATTCCAGCTTGTGCTTCGCCCACTGGCATTTCACGTGATGTACCCTGCATAGAAGTTAAATAAGCAGGGTGATGATATACAGCCTTGAGGTACTCCTTTCCCAGTTTTGAACCAGTCTGTTTTGTCATGTCCAGGTGGTGCTAATGGTAAGCAACCCACCTGCCAATGCACGGGAGATATAAGAGATGCAGTCTTGATCCATAGATTGGGAGGATCCCCTGGAGAAGGGAAGGACAATCCACCCCAGTATTCTTGTATGGAGAATCTCAAGGACAGAGGAGCCCCAAGGGCTGAAGACTATAGGGTCACATAGAGTCAGACACGACTGAAGTGACTTAGCATGCATGCATGTTGTTCTATGTCCATTTCTAAATATTTCTTCTTGACCTGCATGCAGGTTTCTCAGGAGGCAGGTAAGGTGGTCTGGTATTCCCATCTCTTTAAGAATTTTCCACAATATGTTTTGATCCACACAATCAGTGTGGTTTGCTGTGGACTACACAGGCTTTAGCATAGTCAGTGGAGCAGAAGTAGATGCTTTTCTGGAAGTCCCTTGCTTTCTCCATGATCTAACAAATGCTGTCAATTTGATTTCTGGTTCCTCTAAACCCAGCTTGTACATCTGGAAGTTCTCATTTGCATTAGGTTGTTTAAAGCAGGAACGAGTCCTTTCATTTAATTGTTTCCACCCATGTTATCAGTCATTATATATTTAGTTACTAATCAAAAGATAGAAGTTAGCTTCATGAAGTCACAGAATATTTCCCCCTTACTGTTTGGTTTATTCTAGTACCTAGAGGGCTTTCCACGTGGCACAGCATTAAAGAATCCACCTGCCAAAGCAGGAGATGCAGAAACAAGAAATGCAATTTCGATCCCTGTGTCAGAAAGATCCCCTGCAGGAGGAAATGGGGACCCACTCCAGTATTCTTGCCTGAGAAACCCCATGGACAGAGGAGCCTGGCGGGCTGTAGTCCATGGGGTGACAAAGAGTTGGACACGATAGCATGCTCACAGGTAGTGTCCCTATGTTTAGAGATAGTGTAGGGTCCTGACCTGATATGCTTGCCATCCTGATAGAAAGCAAAAAAGACATCACAAATCTCTTTCTTCACACAAAGCAGAGGCCATGTGAGGACATGCAGGAGAAAAAAACAGCCATCTTCTAGCCACAGAGACAGCACATCAGAAACCAACCCTGCGGGCACCTGAATCTCAGACTTCAGCCTCTAGAACTGTAAGAAAATATCTTTTTGTTTTTTGAAGTCACCCAGCCTGTAGTATTCTGGTATAACAGCCTTAACGGTAATACTATGGAAAGTACATTTGAGTCAATAACATTCTCTTTTGCTCTTATCGTTCTAGTATAATTGAAGGTGGAATTTCACTAATGTCAAGTACCACTCAAGCATGTGTTATCAGACTTTTCTTTATCTTCAAACACCACCAAACATAGGTGTCAACAACCCTCACACCACAATTTTTGGAGAGCCTTATTCAAAGGGTGAAGTGTGAGGACTCAGACTGTGTTATTTTCTGGGTGCAGGCGTGCTCCTTTCAGTAAGGCATTGCACTAGACGTGACTCATGGTGGAGGTCCCTGAGCTAAGAGCACGTTTCCAAATGATAGGAGACATCCTGTGTCAGATAAGGTGTTGTTTGTGCCAACATGTTGTCATTCTAGCTGGGTAGAAACAAGTGTTACAAATAAAAGGGAGGAACCCTTTCAGGACAACAGACAAATCAGTCCTGACTCCTGCTCATTCACAGAGTCAAACATTTTCAAACTGAGGGACCAAAAGCTCTACAACTGGAACTGTGAAACTCACATAGTGATGGTGGAAAACTCACAGCTAGAAGGATCCGTTTTCTCCAGTGGAATAAAAATACTGTGATTTAGCTGTTTAGTCACTGTAGAAAAGGGAGTCAGAAAAGGGTGACCAATCTAAGGGGAAGGCATGGTTTTCATCATTCTATCACAGACAAATAATCCTTTAATCTAGAACATATGCAAAGGTTCCATCAAAATGATTTAACTAATTCTGAAATAAATCAGATAACTAAAGGTACAGTTCTGCTGTACATAAATTCTTCAGCAATGGAGAACATTCCTCACTGGAAAACACACACATTTGTAATTTCTAAGAGAGGTTGATTTTATGAGATCTAGGATTCCACTGAGACAGGACATCACACAGCTGTAAACCAAACTCCCACTGGAATTTAATTTTCACTTATATAGGGCACAGCTGTCCTCCCAGCTAGTTTTCTGATGTCTGTATCACATCTATGTTGTCATAGATGACATATACAGAGATGTATACCCAAAAAAATCTTATAGGGAAGTATATAATCACCAATTTGCTTCAGAGAAAACATTAGCATAATCATCCAGCAGCTTAAAAACATATTACAGTGTTATACTGGAAGTGTTCCCTTACTTCCCTCTGATTACAGTTTGTTACTTTTTTTTACCCTAAAAGTAAACTCTATTCTGGTTTCCATGCTAATCACTTTCTTGCTGATTTTTACAATCTGTTTTCTTAAAGGTGTGTCCCTAAAAGCCAAAATGAATGGAATTATATGATGTGGATGATTTTGTGGTTGTTTTTTCACTTCAGTATTACATTTTAGAGAATCATACACTTTGTTTTATGCATGTGTGCAAGCATCTTCTGATGGGTCTAAGTGAGCTTTCTGGATCATAAAATAAGAATATTGCTGCATACAGAAAATATAAACTGCCAAACCATTGACCACAATGGCCAGACTAAGTTACTTACACAGTAGAACTGTAGGTGATCTCTGTTGTACCGCTCCTCGTTTCTTTCAGCAATGGTGATTAGCAGGTAGACGTGTTGCTTCCTGAATTTAGTTTTCATTTCCTTTATATTGAAACTGAACATCTCTTTGTGCCTAATGTAACCAATCCATGACACCATGACACTGAAAATCCAAACTTAGCAGTAGGAGTTTGCAACAACGTAATATTGCAGGTGCCGAGCAAGAAGGTAGAAAATCAACCTCAGATCCACACTCCTTAGTATTTGAGATTTTGTTGTTATTTTATGTTGTTTTGTGTGTTTTTTTTTTAAGGGGAAGACCAAAGAGGCTGAGCTAATAATTATCATGTGACATTTCTTAATTCTGGCATCTGGAGTGACAATATCTTTGGTTTATGGTTCTCGGGCTAGGTGGTCCATGGCTGGGAGTTCTGTGAGCTTATCTTGTCCTGGAGAAACAACCTGAGTTTGTACAATAGTGGTGATGTCTATAATAGTGATTTTTAGTACTTTAATGATGTGGTTGACAACAACTTTAACATATGAAAGGAGGTTGAGTGTGCAATGAGCACAGAATTGAGGTTAGAGGGAACCAGAAAGAGAATAAAGTTTTGAATAGAAGGATGAATCATAAACTTAAACTTGGCAGAAGAACTCGGTTTTAGGGACTTAATTTCACTAATTAGGTCACAAACACACTTGGAAATTATCTGTCATGAAGAGCCTGAACAAATCTCTTAAGTGTTTTCCCTTTGGGTAGTTAGTTGGGAGAAGTTCTTCATAAATTATTTCCTTAGATGACATTTGCATGTGTCAGAAATATTTCTTACTCTTGGCTTGACTTTTCTTCACTGGTATCTTTTGATAAATATAAATTCTTATTTTTAATATAGTGTAATTAATCATATTTTCCTTTCAGTTCAGTTCAGTCACCCAGTCATGTCTAGTTCTTTACAACCCTATGAACTCCAACAACCAGGCCTCCCTGTCCATCACCAACTCCAGGAGTTCACTCAAACTCATGTCCATTGAGTCAGTGATGCCATCCAACCATCTCATCCTCTATTGTCCCCTTCTCCTCCCACCTTCAATCTTTCCCAGCATCACGGTCTTTTCTAGTGAGTCAGTTCTTCACATCAGGTGGCCAAAGTATTGAAGTTTCAGCTTCAACATCAGTCCTTCCAATGAATNGTATGTGTATAATTGGGTGTCTGTACATAAGTGTGTGTGTA
Organism: Raphicerus campestris; assembly: GCA_006410735.1. Taxonomy (NCBI): domain Eukaryota; kingdom Metazoa; phylum Chordata; class Mammalia; order Artiodactyla; family Bovidae; genus Raphicerus; species Raphicerus campestris. The sequence goes on from SJYW01008396.1 coordinate 218,749, forward strand.
TGTGTGTGTCTGTTTGAAAAGATTAAGTTGCTGTTCAGAACAGTTGGAAACTTCTGGAAGTGTCACACTGGTCCTAGGTGAACTTCCTCAGGCGAGGTGTGGAAGTTCACGTGGGTGGAATGTTCCGGACTTTGTTGGACTCAAGGTGCCACTAGAGCTGGTGAATGAGTGTGAGAATCCAAGGGCCTCCTTTTCCTGGACATAATTTCGTGACAGAACAGGGATGAAGGAAATATCTTCCAAGTGTAGGGGCAACTAGGAAAACATTTTTAAAGCATAACTTCCGGTTATTTAAACCTGGAATCAAGGGACTTGCCTAGTCCCACAGCTAAGACTGTGTGCTCCCAAAGCAGGGGACCCAGGTTCAGTCCTTGTCAGGGAACTAGATCCTTCATGCCACAATCAAGAGTTTGAATGTTGCAACTAAAGATCCCTCATGCTGCAACCAAGACCCAGTGCTGCCAAAATAAATAAAATAAAAATTAACAAAAAAACACCTGGAATCAAAACCTCTGTCAAAGTCAGTTAAGAGGCAGATTTTCCATGGAATTTGACAGCTGATACAACTGCAAAGTTTGCTAATCATCGTAGTGAGCTGTCAATAGATTAATACAAGCTCACTTGATGTGCCTGTTTTCAAATAGCAGTTCTACCAAAAAAGTAATAATTCACCTATAATCACAGACTTTAAAACATGTAAATTCAATCATTGCAGTAGTTATGACACTTTGACTAATAATCAGATACCCCTTCTACTCTTTATGAGGATCAAATGAGAATTATGCAAATTTGGAATTATTTTCCATTTCCAGGAATGCACTGTTCTCAGAACATAGCCCCGCTCAGTGTTAAAAGCATGCCACAACACAAAGGCCTGGTACTCCCTGCCATGGATAAGCACTGAATGGCTTTTAAAAAGCACTGGCTCATTGCAAAAAAGATGAAGCAGTTAGAAGTAGGTGAATTATTTTAAAATCCTCCTAATAGAATACATTTTTACCGAGTACTTAATATGTAAGTGCTCTCAGTGCTAGGATCTATATTAAATGCTTTCTAGTATTTATCTGAATTAATGCTCACAACGATCCTGGAGGTGGAAAGACTTTCTTCATTTTATCAATGAGGACACTGAGTCTTAAAGACAATAAACAATTTTTCTTTCTTTCTTCCTTTCTTTTTTAATTCTTATTTTGTATTGGAGTAAGGCTTCCCTGGTGGCTCAGTGGTAAAGAATCCACCCGTCAATGCAGGAGACTCAGGTTTGATTCCTGGGTTGGGAAGATTCCCTGGAGAAGGAAATGGCAACCCACTCCAGTATTCTTGCCTGGAAAATCCCATGGACAGAGGATCCTGGTGGGCTACAGTCCATGGGGTCAGAAGAGTTGAACAGGACCTAGTAACTAAACAACAACAATGTTGATTAACAATGTTATGTTAGTAGTTTCGGGTATATAGTAAAGTGACTCAGTGATACCTATAAATGTATCTATTTTAGCAATTTTTTCTACACTTACACTGTCAGCGAGTCATACAGCCGGTTCTTTTTTTTTTTTTTTTTAAGAGATTAGAGGTGATTTTTATTCCTTTATTTGACTGTGTTGGGTCTTCGCTGTGGCACACAGGATTTTGTTCCATCATATAGGGTCTTTCATTGCCGCACTTAGGGTCAGCAGTTGATGGGCCTAGTTGCCCTGAGGCATGTGGGATCTTAGTTCCCTGACCAGGGAATGAACTAATATCCCCTACACTGCAAGACAAATTCTAAACCACTGGACCACCGAGGAAGTCCCTAGTACCTATTCTTAAAAGTTGTTAAAGTGCCCCAAGCAAAACCTACCTAATACCTTTGCCTTGGAAAAACAAAACCCAGAGGCTTGTAGGGGAAGGGAAGTAAGTGCTACCTGACCCTGACCCCAGGGCATAGATGAAATCTCTGTTTTTTAAGAATTGGCAACATTATTGCCAATATTCATTGGAAGGACTGATGCTGAAACTGAAGCTCCGATATTTTGGCCACCTAAGGTGAAGAGCCAGTCCATTCTGAAGGAGATCAGCCCTGGGATTTCTTTGGAAGGAATGATGCAAAAGCTGAAACTCCAGTACTTTGGCCACCTCATGTGAAGAACTGACTCATTTGAAAAGACTCTGATGCTGGGAGGGATTGGGGGCAGGAGGAGAAGGGGACGACCGAGGATGAGATGGCTGGATGGCATCACGGACTCGATGGACGCGAGTCTGAGTGAACTCCGGGAGTTGGTGATGGACAAGGAGGCCTGGCGTGCTGTGATTCATGGGATTGCAAAGAATCAGACACGACTGAACTGAACTGAACTGAAGGTGAAGAGCCAACTCATTGGAAAAGACCGTGATGGTGGGAAAGATTGAGGGCAGGAGAAGGGGCAACAGGGGATGAGATGGTTGGATGGCATCACCAATTCAATTGACATAAGTTTGAACAAACTCTGGGAGATAGTGAAGGACAGGGAAACTTGGCATGCTGCAGTCCATGGGGTGGCAAAGAGTTGGACACAACTGAGTGACTGAACAACATCATTACTGCTGTGTGTGTGTGTGCGTGTGTGCGTGTGTATGTGCATGCACGTGCATGTGTGCTCAGTCATGTCTGACTCTTTGTGACCCCATGGACTGTAGCCCACTAGGTTCTTCTGTCCATTGAATTATCAAGGAAAGAACACTGGAGCGGGTTGCCATTTCCTTCTCCAGGGGATCTTCCCGACCCAGGGACTGAACCTGCATCTCCTGTGTCTCTTGCATTGGTAGCTGGATTCTTTACCACTGAGCCACCTGGGAAAGCCCTTATTGCCCAATACTTATTAAAATATATATATTATTTACTTATGCATATATTTGGCTGTGCTGAGTCTTAGTTGCAGCATGTGTGATCTTCTTCCCTGACCAGAGATTGAACCCAGGCCCCCTACATTGGGAGCATGGAGTCTCAGCCACTGAACAACCAAGGAAATTGCCATAGGTGAAGACTCTGTACTGGGAAAACTGTATCAAAGAGAATTCCTCGCCCCCTGGGGGAGGGAAGGGAAGCTTCCTGGGCAAAGAGCGTTAGACCTCTCTTAAAAAGAGTGTGTGGGATGTCTCTGGTGGCGCTAGTGGTAAAGAAACCATCTGCTAATGCAGGAGACATAGGAGATGTAGGTGACGGGTTTGATCCCTGGGTCGAGAAGATCCCCTGGAGGAGGGCATGGCAACACTCTCCAGTATCCTTGCCTGGAGAATCACATGGACAGAGGAGCCTGGTGGGCTGCAGTCCATGGGGTCTCAAAGAGTCTGAGACTACTGGAGAGACTGACCACGCATGCAAGCAACAGGAGCGTATTAGTCAGCTCATGCTGCTACAACAAAACACCTCCCCCAAACCCCCACCTGCTAACAGCATTGTGTGTCAGGTCTGGAACGCATGGTTTCCTGCATCTGGGTATAGGCCAGACCTAGTGGCACCAGCTGGATACAGAGTAAGGAAGGGCTGCTTTCTCTCCAGAAACCACAAACTACCAAGCATAAGAGAGATGGTAGAAGCAGTGAGAAGAATCAAGTGTTCATCACAAGCAGTTGTTAGAAGATGAAACTGGAAAGCAATCTGGGGCCACCTTGTGATCTAAATTGAAAGTTGGGGGAATGTAGCTGGAGAGGGAAGAAACAGGACATCCAAGGGCCAGATAAACAGCTCTGTTTCTATTGTTTTGCTCTGTTATGAAAATAAATAAAATGCTGAAGCAATTTAAGAAACAATTTCCTCTCTCTGGAGCAAAACTCTAGCTTGGCTCAGAAATATTGCTTTTATTGTCTTCCCACTGTTTGCAAGGCTGCGCAAACCATTTACAAGAGTGCTATTAAGATGAGATGGAAAGTTTTTATTTGTCCTCAAGTTTATAGATAAGAGTCAAGACTGTAGATGTGAATGTGTGTGTCTGGTGGGGAGGGGTGGTGGACTTAAAGGTACAGTTCATAGGAGAGAGCAAGCCCTCTTTTTCCTCCGTTTATGCAGACCTATAGTCCTTGAAGGAATGATGTAGGCATGGATGCACTGAGAGGATGGCATGTGAGTCTTCTGAATGGTGGTGATGGTTTAGTTGCTCAGTCATGTCCAACTCTTTGTGACCCTAAGGACTGTAGCCCACCTGGCTCCTCTGTGCATGGGATTTTTCAGGTAAGAATACTGGAGTGGGTTGCCATTTCCTTCTCAGGGGAATTTCTTGACCCAGGGATCAAACCCAGGTCTACACTGCAGGCAGTCTCCTGCATTGCAGGTGGATTACTGATAAAACGATCCCCAGTCCAGGATGGGATGTGGTCATTCCTTGAATATCTCAGTTCTGGTCTTGGTACTTACATTTAAACACCAGGTTCTAGGAATTGTGTATTTAACTAAGGAAGAGACAGGAAAACAAGCTCCCAGGTCACTGGTTTGAAATATATCCGTGGGTCCTTCTCCTCCTTCCTGTTCTAGGTGGGCAGAGACTGCCACCGTCTCTAGTTTAGCTAAAGCTCAGGTGTGAGAAAGGATAAAGGATGTTGGATGTCTTCTGTGTGCTGATGGATGCTGTATTCATGCAAGGCTGGAATACTCCTTTCCTTTGTATGAAAAGGGGATGTTAAAAAATGTCTATTTCATATTAATCAACATTGTAGTTGCTTAATTCTGATAAATGCCAATGGAAATGTGGAAATTTTTGCACCTGTGATTTACCAAAACTCCAACTGCTTCATCTCACTGGGTGTTGATATATTTTGCCAAGTTTCCATCTTAAGCCAATTGTTTAAAGAATTTCCACAACCCAATTATCTCCCCATAATTAAGAATTTCACCTATTATGACTGGAATCTTTTCAACAGGAGCAACTTTTTTTCCATCATAACTTTTCATTTACTCTGTGTCCTCCATTCCCTAATAGCTTCATTTTCATGAGGATAAAATGATTCTGTACTTAGAGGGTCCATGACTAGCATTTCAGATTAAATTCAAAGTCTACCCACATCGAACAGCAGTGACTTCATTAAAATGGTACACTTTCATTCAAGTTGATAATGTAATATAATGTATTTGCTAGTATATCAATATTAGTTTCCCAGTCATATCAAAGTCTTTTTGACCCAGTGGACTGTAACCCATCAGGCTCCTCTGTCCATGGAATTCTCCAGGCAAGAATACTAAAGTGGGGAGCCATTCCCTTCTCCAAGGAATATTTCCAACCCAGGGATCGAACCTGAACCTCTGGCATTGCAGGCAAATTCTTTACCATCTGAGCCATAAGGGAAACCCTGTTTGTAGTTGATAACAACTGGCTTAAAGATGAGCTATTGAAAAAGATCCTCAGACAGCATTGGGATAAGGCTCTAATGCACTCTTCAGGATTTTTATATTGAGGAGGGGTTATATTAGGAGGATGGTGTCAATTGTCGCTTCTTTGCAGGCCTGGAGACAGAGGAGNAGCTATTGAAAAAGATCCTCAGACAGCATTGGGATAAGGCTCTAATGCACTCTTCAGGATTTTTATATTGAGGAGGGGTTATATTAGGAGGATGGTGTCAATTGTCGCTTCTTTGCAGGCCTGGAGACAGAGGAGTTTACACACCAGGCATGTCAGTTATCAGGAGGCTCTACAGTAGGGAGGGCAGCTTTGATGCTAAGCTTCAGGGAACTCCTGAGAACTTTCCCAGCTCCGAAGGGGGTCTGAAGAAACAGCTCCGAAGGGGGTCTGAAGAAAATTAATTACCTTTATAGACCTACCGTCACTGAAAATGGTAACTGGGGTCTGTGACATCATANGAGTGAACTCTGGGAGATGGTGATGAACAGGGAGGCCTGGCGTGCTGCAATTCATGGGGTCGCAGAGAGTCGGACACGATTGAGAGACTGAACTGAAGTGAACTGAACTGAGGGCTTAGGGCTTAGGCATATGAATTGTTTAGGGATGGGTGAGGGCCATACAAACACCGTCATTAGCAATGTGCTTTATTCCTGGGAGGAAGTGAGAAAACCCCTGAAGGCTAACGCATTTGTACAAAGCAAGTCTGTCAAGGATAGTGCTATTGCCTCCAATGAAGACCCTCCATATTCAACTCTTCCTCTTTCTTGGAAGGTGAGCTCGTTACTGACTGATAGCTCATGATACAGGAGCAGCAATTGTTAGTGAACACAAGCTGGTGTACCCAGTGCACAGCGAAGACAAACAAACTGAATTATTGGTGTTTGGAGCAGAGAAAAATTTATTGCAGGGCTAAGCCGGGAAAAGGCTTCCCTGGTAGCTAAGCTGTGAAGAATCCGCTTGCACTGCAGGAGACCCTGGTTCAATTCCTGGGTTGGGAAGATTCCCCTGGAGAGAAGATAGGCTACCTACTCCAGTATTTTCAGGCTTCCCTGGTGGGTCAGATGGTAAAGAATCCACCTGCAATGTGGCAGATATACCTGCATTCGGTCCCTGGGTTGGGAAGATTCCCCTGGAGAAGAGCATGGCAACCCACTCCAGTATTTTTGCCTGGAGAATCCCCGTGGACAGAGGAGCCTTGTGGGCCACACTCCATGGGGTTGCAAAGAGTTGGATACACTGAGCGACTAAACACAGCACAGAACCAGCTGGGAAAAACGGTTGCTTGTGCTCAGAAAACTGGAACTCCCATCGGTTTTCTTTTAAAAATATTTATTTTTTATTGATTTATTTATTNAGAGTTGGATACACTGAGCGACTAAACACAGCACAGAACCAGCTGGGAAAAACGGTTGCTTGTGCTCAGAAAACTGGAACTCCCATCGGTTTTCTTTTAAAAATATTTATTTTTTATTGATTTATTTATTTGGCTGCACCAAGTCTTAGTTGTGATTCATGGGATCTTTGATCTCTGTTCAGGCATCAGGATCTTGAGTGGCAGCATGCACACCCTTAGTTATGGCATGGGGATCTAGTTCCCTAACCAGGGATCAGTCCTGGGCCCCCTGCAGTGGAAGCTTGGAGTCTTAGCCACTGGCACCAGGGAAGTCCTTTCATTGGTCTTCAGGGGAAGTTTTGATAGGCAGAATTTGGGATGAAGGCTGCAGGGTGAGTGGCTTTCTTCTGACTGGTTGGTGGTGAGGTAGCAGGGCAGTCCTCCAGGATCATGAGCCTTCTGGTTTCAGCCAGTCTGGGGTCTCAGCATGTAGTTACCATCTACGTGAGGGGGAACATTAGTTCCTTTAGAAGAACTCAGAGATGGTGTTAGATATATCTCTGGGAGGAGCCAGGACCCTGCCCCAAGGCTGCACTCTTGTTTCTGAACTGATTCTCCTTTACTTCTCCATCCCCTCCTTCCCCTGATAAGCAAATGTTTGAATCTGCCCTTTGGAACTCAGAGAAGGTCAAGAAGGCTGAATAAATCATATTTCCTACAAACAAGAAACAGGGGACACAGAAAGGATTTGTACCCAGGAGGGATCCACAGAGTCCTGCTTGCTTTCACTATGATGACCTGAAACCAAGGGGCCACTTTCAAAGTTTAATCTCAAGGATTCTGGACCTGCCATCCACGTAGCTTCAATTTGCCCATATGATAGTGCCAATCTGCTATCCAATAGAAGATGCTGAAAATAGCCTCTCAAGTGGTGGTCCACAAAGCCAGCAGCTGTGAAGGTCAGACAAAAGGCTTGCATGGGTTGGAGAAAGGAGTTAAGGCCTCTCACAATGGAGAATGATGTACATAGCTTGGGGATGGTCACTGTAGAACTTGAAATACTAATTAGGGAGAGCATCTGGCATCTGTGTGTTACAGAGACAAACCTTTGAGTTACACTGATAAGAAAGAAATGAAATGCACTATCAGCTAAACAGAGCAATTGCTCGTGAAGTGAATGCAAACCTGGTATTATCCTCTTTCCTCACCATCTGATGTCATACTAATTAATAATAAAGATTCTACAAATGGGACCCAATGCTCTACTCTAAAATTAAATGGAAGAAAAATAGGGAACGTGATAATTTTGTCTGTATTTTGGGAATAAGAAACTATGCAGGAGTCTTTTATTATCTCTGATTCTGATCCCAAGTAAAGTTCTGGTGCTGAAACTGTGCAAGGTAGATTGGGGCTTGAACCCATGGTCTTTTAACTGAGATCACACACCTGTTCTCAGGACTTAATGAAGCTTAGGTTCTTGATCTCCTGTCACAGAAAGAATTCAGTGAGAGACAAAGCAATAGCTAAGAAGTAGATTTATGTAGAGAGAACACACCCCACAGACAGAGTGTGGGCCATTTCACAAGGCGAGGGACCCCCAAATATGGCATGGTTAGTTTTTATGGGTTGACTAATTTCACAGATTAATGAGTGGGAGGATTATTCCAATTATTGTGAGAAAGTGGTAAAGATTTTCAGGAATTGAGCCACTGCCCATTCTTTGATCTTTGAAGGTTGGCCTTGGAATTGTCATGGTGCTGGTGGGTAAGTCACTTAGCATGTTAATGTTTTACAATGAGATTATAATGAGGCTCAAGGTCCACTGGAAGTCAAATCTTCCACCATCTTGGACCTAGTTGATTCTAACCAGTTTTTGTCATGTCTTATGGCTGTGTTATGCTGTGCTTAGCAGCTCAGTCCTGTCTGACTTTGCGACCCCATAGACTGTAGCTGGCCAGGCTCCTCTGTCCATGGGGATTCTCCAGGAAAGACTACTGGAGTGGGTTGCCATGCCCTCCTCCAGTGGTTTCATGGCAAATAGATGGAGAAACAGTGGAAACAGTGGCAGATTTTATTTTGGGGGG
>SJYW01008401.1:0-35450 GCA_006410735.1 Raphicerus campestris
GAAGAGTTGACTCATTGGAAAAGACTCTGATGCTGGGAGGGATTAGGGGCAGGAGGAGAAGGGCACAACAGAGGATGAGATGGCTGGATGGCATCACGGACTTGATGAACGTGAGTCTGAGTGAACTCCGGAAGTTGGTGATGGACAGGGAGGCCTGGTGTGCTGCGATTCATGGGGTCACGAAGAGTTGGATACTACTGAACGACTGAACTGAACTGAACTGACTGATGCTTTCTCTGATATAAATGTATCTACCCTGCTCTTTTGGTCTCCACTGTCATGGAATATTATTTTGCATCCCTTCACTTTGAACCTTTGTGTATTCTGAGAGATGAAATGAATCTCTTGTAGGTACATAGAGTTGTGTCTTGTTTTTTCAAATCCATTCAGACACTATGCTTTTTGATTGGAGGATTTAATGCATGAACACTTAGAGCAGTTGTTAATACATATAGACTTTCTAGTGCCATCTTATTGTCTTCTGACTGTTTTGTAGTGCCCTTGTTTCTTTCTTCCTCTCTTTCTGCCTTCCTTTGTGAATTGATGATTCTCTGTAGTGTTATGATTTGATTCCCTTCTCTTTATCTTTTGCAGATCTATTGTAGGGTTTTGCTTTGTGGTTACCATGAGCTTACACAAAACATTTTATAGATATCAGTTCAGTTCAGTTCAGTCACTGAATAATGTCTGACTCTGTGAACCCATGGATTGCAACATACCAGGCCTCCCTGTCCATCACCAACTCCTGGAGTTTACTCAAACTCATGTCCATTGAGTCAGTGATGCCATCCAACCATCTCATCATCTGTTGTTCCCTTCTCCTCCTGTCTTCAATCTTTCCCAGCATCAGGGTCTTTTCCAATGGGTCAGTTCTTCACATCAGGTGGCCAAAGTATTGGAGTTTTTCAGCTTCAATATNATCTGTTGTCCCCTTCTCCTCCTGTCTTCAATCTTTCCCAGCATCAGGGTCTTTTCCAATGGGTCAGTTCTTCACATCAGGTGGCCAAAGTATTGGAGTTTTTCAGCTTCAATATCAGTCCTCCGAATGAACACTCAGGACTGATTTCCTTTAGGATGGACTAGTTGAATCTCCTTGCAGTCCAAGGGACTCTCAAGAGTCTTCTCCAACACAATAGTTCAAAAGCACCAATTCTTCAGTGCTCAGCTTTCTTCACAGTCCAACTCTCACATCCATATATTACTACTGGAAAAATCATAGCCTTGACTAAATGGACCTTTATTGGCAAAGTAATATCTCTGCTTTTTAATATGCTATCTAAGTTGGTTATAACTTTCCTTCCAAGGAGTAAGTATCTTTTTATTTCATGGCTGCAATCACCATCTGCAGTGATTTTGGAGCCCAAAAAAGTAAACTCTGCCACTGTTTCCCCATCTATTTGACATGAAGTGATGGGACTGGATGCCATGATCTTTGTCATCTGAATGTTGAGCTTTAAGCCAACTTTCTCAATTTCCTCTTTCACTTTCATTGAGAGGCTCTTTAGTTCTTCTTCACTTTCTGCCATAAGAGTGGTGTCATCTTCATGTCTGAGGTTATTGATATTTCTCCCAGCAGTCTTGATTCCAGCTTGGGCTTCATCCAGGCCAGTATTTCTCATGACGTACTCTACATATAAATTGAATAAGCATGGTGCCAATATACAGCCTTGACATATTCCTTTTCCTATTTGGAACCAGTCTATTGTTCCATGTCCAGTTCTAACTGTTGTTTCTTGACCTGCATACAGGTTTCTCAAGAGGCAGGTTAGCTGATCTGGTATTCCCATCTCTTTTGGAATTTTCCACAATTTATTGTGATCCACACAGTCAAAGGCTTTGGCATAGTCAATAAAGTAGAAATAGATGTTTTTCTGAAACTTTCTTGCTTTTTTGATGATCCAGAGGCTGTTGGCAATTTAATCTCTGGTTCCTCTGTCTTTTCTAAAACCATCTTGAACATCTGGAAGTTCATGGTTCATGTATTGCTGAAGCCTGGCTTGGAGAATTTTGAGCATTATTTTACTAGCATGTGAAATGGGTTCAATTGTACAGTAGTTTGAGCATTCTTTGGCATTGCCTTTCTTTGGGATTGGAATGAAAACTGTCCTTTCCCAGTCCTGTGGCCACTGCTGAGTTGTCCAAATTTGCTGGCATATTGATCATCATCATTTTCAGCATCATCTTTCAGAATTTGAAATAGTTCAATTGGAATTCCATCACCTCCACTAGCTTTGTTCATAGTGATGCTTCCTAAGGTCCGTTTGACTTCACATTCCAGGATGTCTGGCTGTAGGTGAGTGATCACACCATCATGATTATCTGGATCGTGAAGATCTTTTTTGTACAGTTCTTCTGTGTATTCTTGCCACCTCTTATTAACATTTTCTGCTTCTGTTAGGTCCATATCATTTCTGTCCTTCTTTTGAGCCCATCTTTGCCTGAAATGTTCCCCTGGTATCTCTAATTTTCTTCATGTGATCTCTAGTCTTTCCCATTCTTTCCTGTATCTGACAAAGATACTATTCAGAAATAAAGGAGAGATAAATATTTTCCAGATAAAAGCTGAAGGCTTCATTACCTCTAAGCATACACTGAAGAAATGCTAAAATAAGTTCTTCAGGCTGAAATTTAGAGCTTTGATCTGAAAACATATGAAAATATACAGCATATTGGTAAAGAAAGTATATAATGAAATTCAGAATGTCCTACTACTATAATATGTAGTGTGTTAGCATGATGGGTGAAGCTGTCTTCCCTCCCTGCTGTTTACCTGGAGCCAAATGGCGAGGCAACAGCGAATGTTTAAGGAGAGCATGCCATGTGCCAGGGCCTGTTGGGTGCCTTACAAGCATCTTCTCACTCACTCCTCACAACCACCCTGGATGTGATTATATTTATCTGATGTGTGAATAAGTGAGGCACAGAAAGCTTAAATGTAATAGATACAGGAATAGAGCTTTCCTCTATTTCTTTGCATTGATCACTGAGGAAGTCTTTCTTATCTCTCCTTGCTAATCTTTGGAACTCTGCATTCAAACGGGTATATCTTTCCTTTTCTCCTATGCTTTTCACTTCTCTTCTTTTCACAGCTATTTGTAAGGCCTCCTCAGATAGCCATTTTACCTTTTTGCATTTCTTTTTCTTGGAGATGATCTTGATCCCTCTCTCCTGTATAATGTCACGAACCTCTGTCCATAGTTCATCAGGTATCTGTCTATCAGATCTAGTCCCATAAATCTATTTCTCACTTCCACTGTATAATCATAAGGCATTTGATTTAGGTCATACCTGAATGGTCTAGTGGTTTTCCCTACTTTCTTCAATTTGAGTCTGAATTTGGCAATAAGGAGTTCATGATCTGAGCCACAGTCAGCTCCCAGTCTTGTTTTTGCTGACTGTATAGAGCTTCTCCATCTTTGGCTGCAAAGAATATAATCAATCTGATTTTGGTGTTGACCATCTGGTGATGTCCATGAGTAGAATCTTTTCTTGTGTTGTTAGAAGAGGGTATTTGCTATGACCAGTGTGTTCTCTTAGCAAAACTCTATTAGCCTTTGCCCTGGTTCATTCTATACTCCAAGGTCAAGTTTGCCTGTTACTCCAGGTGTTTCTTGGCTTCCTACTTTTGCATTCCAGTCCCCTATAATGAAAAGGACATCTTTTTTGGGTGTTAGTTCTAAAAGGTCTTGTAGGTCTTCANGATCTCTAGTCTTTCCCATTCTTTCCTGTATCTGACAAAGATACTATTCAGAAATAAAGGAGAGATAAATATTTTCCAGATAAAAGCTGAAGGCTTCATTACCTCTAAGCATACACTGAAGAAATGCTAAAATAAGTTCTTCAGGCTGAAATTTAGAGCTTTGATCTGAAAACATATGAAAATATACAGCATATTGGTAAAGTAAGTATATAATGAAATTCAGAATGTCCTACTACTATAATATGTAGTGTGTTAGCATGATGGGTGAAGCTGTCTTCCCTCCCTGCTGTTTACCTGGAGCCAAATGGCGAGGCAACAGCGAATGTTTAAGGAGAGCATGCCATGTGCCAGGGCCTGTTGGGTGCCTTACAAGCATCTTCTCACTCACTCCTCACAACCACCCTGGATGTGATTATATTTATCTGATGTGTGAATAAGTGAGGCACAGAAAGCTTAAATGTAATACATACAGGAATAGAGCTTTCCTCTATTTCTTTGCATTGATCACTGAGGAAGTCTTTCTTATCTCTCCTTGCTAATCTTTGGAACTCTGCATTCAAACGGGTATATCTTTCCTTTTCTCCTATGCTTTTCACTTCTCTTCTTTTCACAGCTATTTGTAAGGCCTCCTCAGATAGCCATTTTACCTTTTTGCATTTCTTTTTCTTGGAGATGATCTTGATCCCTCTCTCCTGTATAATGTCACGAACTTCTGTCCATAGATCATCAGGTATCTGTCTATCAGATCTAGTCCCATAAATCTATTTCTCACTTCCACTGTATAATCATAAGGCATTTGATTTAGGTCATACCTGAATGGTCTAGTGGTTTTCCCTACTTTCTTCAATTTGAGTCTGAATTTGGCAATAAGGAGTTCATGATCTGAGCCACAGTCAGCTCCCAGTCTTGTTTTTGCTGACTGTATAGAGCTTCTCCATCTTTGGCTGCAAAGAATATAATCAATCTGATTTTGGTGTTGACCATCTGGTGATGTCCATGAGTAGAATCTTTTCTTGTGTTGTTAGAAGAGGGTATTTGCTATGACCAGTGTGTTCTCTTAGCAAAACTCTATTAGCCTTTGCCCTGGTTCATTCTATACTCCAAGGTCAAGTTTGCCTGTTACTCCAGGTGTTTCTTGGCTTCCTACTTTTGCATTCCAGTCCCCTATAATGAAAAGGACATCTGTTTTGGATGTTAGTTCTAGAAGGTTTTGTAGGTCTTCATAAAACTGTTCAACTTCAGCTTCTTCAGCATTACTGGTAGGGATATAGACTTGGATTACCATGATATTGAATGGTTTGCCTTGGAAACAAATAGAGATCATTTTTGTCATTTTTGAGAGTGCCTCCAAGTATTGGATTTCAGACTCTTTTTTTGACTATGATGGTTACTCCATCTAAGGGATTCTGTGCTTTGCTGGAGCAGCCATGAAGATATACCCCATGTCCAAGGTCAAAGAAACCCTCAGTAAGAGGGTAGGCCCTAGAGTGGCTATGAGGAGATACCTCACATCCAAGGGCAAAGAAGAGGCCCCAGCAAAATGGTAGAAGGGGCTAATTCACATTTAGAATCAAACCCCATTCCCACCAGAGATGCTCAGAGGGCTCAAACAAACTTTGTGTGCACCAGGACCCAAGTCCCTCACAGAGACTGAGACAGAACTGTGTTTGAGTGTCTCCCATGGAGGTACAGGTCAGCAGTAGACTGCCCCAGGGACAGGGTCTCTGGGTGCAGCAGACCTGGGTGTGGCATAAGCCCTCTTAGAGGAGGTCACCATTAACCCCACCATAGAGCTGCCAGAACTTACACAGGACTGGGAAACAGACTCTTGAAGGGCAGAAGCAGAGCCTTGTGCACCAGGACCTGGGAGAAAGGAGCAGTGAACCCACAAGAGACTGACCCAGACTTGCCTGTGAGTGTCCAGGAGTTTCCAGTAGAGGCATGGGTCCATGGTGGCCTGCTGCAGGGCTGGGGGAACTGAGTGTAGCAATACATGCATGGGACCTTTTGAAGGAGGTTGCCATTATCTCCATTAGCTCCACCATGGTTTGGCCTCAGGTAAACAGCAGGGAGGGAAGACAGCTTCACCCATCATGGCTAACACACTACATATTATAGTAGTAGGGCATTCTGAATTTCATTATATGCTTTATCAATATGCTGTATATTTTCATATGTTTTCAGATCAGAGATCTAAATTCAGCCTGAAAAACTTATTTTAGCATTTCTTTAATGTAGGTTTAGAGATAATGAAGCCTTCAGCTTTCATCTGAAAAATATTTATCTCTCCTTTATTTCTGAATAGTATCTTTGTTAGATACAGTATCCTTGGTTGGCAGTTTTCTCTTTTGAATATACCAGCCCACTCTCTCCTGACGTATGAGATTTCTGCTGAGAAATCTACCAATACCTTTATGGGAATTTCTTTGTAAGTAATGAGCTTCTTTTCTCTTGCTGCTTTTTAGATTCTCTTGTAGTTTGATTTTTGACAGTTTTATTAAAATGTGTCTTGGAGAGGATCTCATTAAGTTCTCTGTTTGTTTGGTGACCTATTAACTTCATGAAATAGGATATGAAAATCTCTACCAAATTTGAGAAGTTCTCAGTCATTATTCCTTTAAATTAGATTTCTATCCCCTTCTTCCTCTCTTTTTCTGGAACCCCAATAATTTGCATATTGTTTCCTTTGGTTGTATTCCATAGATAATGTGGGCTTTCTTCACTTTTTTTCCTTTGTTGTTCTCTGTCTGGATAATTTCAAAGTTCTTATCTTCCAACTTCTATGTTTTTCTTGCTGTTGATATTCTTTATTACAATTTCCATTTTATTTGTTGCATTTTTCAGATCCAGCATGCTTTTTTTGGTTCTTTTTAATGATTTCATCTCTTTGATAAATTTCTCACTTGCATTTAAAGTAGTAGTCATCTCTTCTAGTCTTTACTAACTGTCTTTGGGAGAGAAACACCTTCTGTTAGTCCTGCTAGGGACTCTGAGGTTTTCTCAGAGTCAGTTCTGTGGATTCACCTACAAATTGCTTTTGTTGGACACGAGGCAGAGAAGCATGAATGAGGTATATCTTAGACATGAATCTGATGTCACTACTAAATATACTCTTGAGTAAATCCTTTCTCTTCTCTGGACCTCTGTTTACTTTTCCGAACAATGAGGCACTTGTAAAGATTGCATTTGAGGTTACTTCCATCTCTGAAATGCCATAGGTTTATCAGCCATTAAAACCTCAATGGGGATTGATTAATTTTATGTCTGTAGACATGAAACATTCCATAGTGAATTCATAGGAATTGTGTATTTATAATGGTGAGGCTTCCGGTTGCTAGTGACAGAAATTAACTTGGGATAATTTAGGTTAAAAAAGAGAATTTATTGAAAGAATATGAGGAGCAGAATGTCATGGAACTTTAGGGCAAGAATAGAGCTATGTACTGGGAAAAAGTTTGAACTAAGCATAGAAAACCTTCAGGAATTGTTCTCTATTACTTAGGATTAGGTGATTGGTGAATGGGGTGGTTGGTTTGTGAACTGGACAGGCACTCCCAAAAGTGTCCTCTCAACCTAAATTTTTTATTTCTCTTTGGGACAGTTGTCACAGAAGTGGGGGGAAGGATGCAGACTTGATCAGATGTGCCCGGTCCTGAGAGGTGGTCTCTTTGAAGTTCTCTGATCCTTGAGTATGGAGACATAGGAATGTGGGTATCTGAAAGAGTTGGGAAGAAAATGGGGTTTGTATGTGTGACAAACTTGAATCTGGGTCACATTGAGGCAGCAAATACACCTTCTTGAGTTCTTTTGCTGGGCTGGTACTTAGGCTTGTTCATGGGCTGGCTCCTGGTAGAAAACCTGCCATAGCCTTTTCTCCCGGTCAGCCCAAAATGGGGAAAAAGAGGGACAGAATGTCTTTGCTAATAAGGAAGGCTCTTGGTGGAGCTGAGGGGATTATGGGGCATCTGTACTCTCCCCCATGATGTGAAAGGTTGATTGGTGAAACCAGACTGGAGCTGATCTGGGTGGAGTAGGGGCTGCCTAACCCCATTTCAGAGTGTCCTCATCTCCTCACCTTTCTGCTGCAGAGTGAAGGTCGCTAGACCAGGAGCCCAGGGCTCTGGACTGCCATCAAGATGGTGGGTGATGGCCCCTACCTTATCTCTGATCTGGACCGGCGAGGCCAGCGGAGATCATTCACAGAGAGATATGACCCCAGCCTGAAGACCATGATCCCCGTAAGACCCTATGCAAGGTAAGTCAGGAGGAGGATTGAAGGGAGGTCTGGGCAGAACTTCTAGGAATCATTTCCAGCCCATCAGGACAGTGGACACTGCCCCTGCTCCCCACGTTGTGGCTCTGTATGCTTGTACTTTCGGCCTTCCATCCATCCATCCATCCACCCATTTTTAAAATTTATTGACCATTCACTTCAAGAATCCTCCTTTCCTTTGGTGGAAAGGAGGCAACAGCAAATGTTTAAGGAGAGCTTGCCGTGTCCCAGGACCTGTTTGGGTGCTTTACAAATATCTTCTCATTCACTCCTCACAACCACCCTGGAGGTGTTGTGATTATATTTATCTGATATGTGAATAAATGAGGAACAAATAAATAAATAACGTGCACAAAGTTAATCACCTAGATATTACTTTGTAACAAACTGCCTCTGCACTTAGTAGCCTAAAACAATCACCATTTCTCTAGCTTGAAATTTTATAGGTGGTTTAGCAACTTGAGCTAAATAAACGGTGATTGTTTTAGGCTTGACCAGATGTTCTTATGCATTGCTGGTCAGCAAGATGGCTGTGCTTCTGGAGGTGATGGGCTTCATGGGGAAGGTGGGCCCCATGGACTACGAACTTCTAGCAGGCTAGCCTGCACTAGGGTCACCATTTCTCTCACTGCATTCTATTGGCCAAATCAAGTCACATGTAAGCCCAGATTCAAGGTGTGTGGAGAAACAGATCTGACATCTTGAAGGAAGAAGCTGCAAGGGTCTGGAACACAGATGGAGAGAGAGAATTGGGTTAAATTGCAGAATAGGAACTCAGGAAGTCTGATTTCCAAGCTCACATGCTTAACTATAATGTGATGTTACATTACTATATGTGTATTATTAACATTACATTAACTATAATATTTTAAAAAGCTGCTTTTTCTCAGTGGTAAAGAGTCTGTCTGCCAGTGCAGGAGCACAGGAGATGACGGTTTGAATCCCATGGATAGAGGAGCCCGGGGACTAAAGTCAATGGGGTCACAAAGAGTCAGACATGACTGAGCGGCTGAACACACATGCGCGCAAGCACACACACCTTTTCTGCATGGGAAGTCCCCTATAACCTGTCCTCTGAGCAGCAAAAGGCCAGGTGACATCTCCATGGTGAGCACTGCTCTCCTTCCAGAATACTCAGACCAAAGATAAACCTGTGAACCCTCTAAGGTGAGAGGTGAAGGTTGAAGGGTCACGGCATGGGCTACCATCTTTAGTTCCAGGAAGGAGAGCTCTAACTACCCACTGTTTTGGCTCTGTTCACAATTTTGTGGAGAGACAGTGTGATATAGTGCTTAAGAGAAAGATGGGAGTCAGCCAGTGTTGGTCTTGATTTCCTGCTTCACCACTGCCTAGCTATAAGACTTTGGGCAAGTACTATAACCTCTTTTTGCCTTGATGTTCTTGTTTATGAACTGGGATCATAATATCACCCAAATACTTGGGCTGTTGTAAGGATTATATGTTGTAATGCATTAGCTTTACCATTTGGGAAATGTTTACTATGTACCAGGCACACAGTATTAATACGTTATTAATAGTATCTTAGCTTGGGTTCTCCCAGAAGCAGAGCATGAGTCAAAAACTTGGGTGCAGGTAGCTTACTTGGGAGGTGATATCAAGAAGCAGGAGGAAAGATTTAGGGAGAGTGCGGCAGGGAAGGAGAGCGTGTGTGTTCTCAGTGTCACTGCTTGTAGACATGGGGACCGGACCCTACTAGGCCCCCTCCAGAAGTATGCAGTTTTCTACCCATAGGATGGGAGGTGGGGGCATTTGTCTATGGGCTCTTATACTCCATTAGTTAGGTTTTCTTCTTGGGGGCATTGAAAGTGAAAGTGAAGTTGCTTAGTCGTGCCCGACTCTTAGTGACCCCATGGACTGCAGCCTTACCAGGCTCCTCCGTCCATGAGATTTTCCAGGCAAGAGTACTGGAGTGGGGTGCCATTGCCTTCATTAGCCCCCTGCAATTCTGGGCTATACTTCTGCTCTGAGAAGACCCTGAAGGTGGTGAGAAGAGGCACAACGCACCTGCGAGCTGGGACACCGTCAGCAAAGCCCAAGCTGCGCAGCGCTGTCCTCCACAGCTGAGACTGGAGGTAAATGTGACAAAGTCTACACAGAGTCTGTGACTCAGAGCATCTTGACAGCATCTGCTACATGTACAAAGCTCTTCCGGGGCCTGGAATACAGCGAACACTCAGGAATTAGTAGATAACACCCTGTGTCTCTGACTCATATTCCATCTTATATGGTTAATTCCTCAAGGGCAGAAACACATCTCTTCCTCCTCCCTTATTGCTTCCCTTTTCCCCTTCCTTCTACCTCCCCTGTCCTCCTTCTTTATCTGCTAGCTAATATTTATATCATAGTTGTTTAGTAGCTAAGTTGTGTCCAGCTCTTGCTACTCATGGACTGTAGCCCACCTCTGCAGGCTCTGTAGGCTCCTCTGTCCATGGGATTTCTCAGGCAAGAGTGCTGGAGTGGATTGCCATTTCCTCCTCCAGGGATCTTCTCGACCCAGGAACTGAACCTGTGTCTCCTGCACTGGCAGGCAGATTCTTTGCCACTAGCACCACCAGGGGAGCCCAGTATTGTGTAGTAGCTTACATATATTAATCCATTCCATCCTCACAATAAACCATGAGTTTGACTTTAGCTCTTGCCTCCTTGGGCAGGCTCACCCCCACACTCTGCTCTGACCCTCCCTGTCCTCCCAAGAGCAAAAGCCAGGTGCCCAACTCCTCTGATGATCAGCTACCTGGTCTCCATTTCCTCGTGGCAAATGAAGCAGGTACCCTCTTTCCCATGGGGTGGTCATTGCTAAATGTTTAACAACTAGCTCACTAAAAAGAATTCCCTTGTTTGTAGCACCTCTCATTTTTTATGGCGTAAATTCTCCCACCATTGGCTTATTTCAACATGCTGTCACTGATTGCAAAGCTGAGAAGGGATGCATGGTAACAGAGTCCTGTTAGGTGTGCTATATCCACCACAGAGGTCATAGACTTAAACAATCGAAAGAATAGACATGAGTAAAATCCAGTAAAATAATCTAGGAAGCTATGAGTTTTGCATATTGATTGCATTTGTCTCTAAGATAATATACTTGCATTTATGTAATTCAATTTTTAATACTGGCTATGTTTAAGAACTGACTTGGAGAATTCCTAAAAATCAGCTCTTACGAGTTGGCAGGAGCTGGCCCAGCACACGGCTGCTCACAGGGCTGAGATGTGAGTCACCACCTGAGGGTGGCTGTGGTCATCACTGTAGTTTAGAATTCTAGCCAGGCACTCAAGGCAAGGACCCCAACACCCTGGGACACTGAGCGTTTTGCCTGTTTCAGGTTGGCGCCCAACCCTGTGGATGACGCAGGGCTCCTCTCGTTTGCTACATTCTCCTGGCTCACACCCGTGATGGTGCGAGGCTACCAGCACACGCTGACTGCGGACACCCTGCCCCCGCTGTCGCTGTATGACTCATCTGACACCAATGCCAAAAGGTACTAGAGTTTGTTCGGTCGGTTCCGTCTACAGAGGAGCCCATCTTGGGAAGGGACCTGCGAGCCCTTTTATGCGCTCACGTTTCCCCATGGGGAAATCTCCACCCACCAGTATCGGTGGCCACTCTCCCTGGCTCCTCTCTGAGATGTGGGCTGGGCTGACTGGGCTAATATTTCACAGTCTGACTGGCAAAATCACACTTTTCATTGGTTCCTGGCCTAGTCTACGGGGAGGTGAATACAGGGGAGAGTTGGTGGGGAGAAAGAGCTTCTTGAGAGCTTGAGGATTTAGGACCCCTCGGGCGCAGCTGTCAGCTGGTTTGTAGGATCACCGCATCAGGACAGGAGTGTCTGGAATCTCACTTTGCTCTGTGCTGGCTGGACTCTGCCTGGGCTGCTGCCTGCTGTGCCAGGCACGGTGTTTTATTTCACTTTAAAAGTTGTCATTGGACTTAAAAGCTTTTTAAAATTTTATATTGGAGTNCTGTGCTGGCTGGACTCTGCCTGGGCTGCTGCCTGCTGTGCCAGGCACGGTGTTTTATTTCACTTTAAAAGTTGTCATTGGACTTAAAAGCTTTTTAAAATTTTATATTGGAGTATACTTGATTAACAATGTTGTATTAGTTCCAGATGTTACAGCAAAGTGATTCAGTCATACACACACACGTATCTATTGTTTTTCAAATTCTTTTCCCATTTAGGTTATTACAGAACATTGTGGACTTTCATATTACAAAATACGTTTCGGTTGATCCGAATGAAATATTTGATAATTTTGACTTGCCAAAACATGCATTTCAGTGGCTCAGCCTAATTCAGATTCATTACAGAAATGTTAAAGCAGCAGAAGCTTAAGCGGTGGAAGTGCCCCCACCACACGCCCACCCCACCCCCCAGAGGTCAGCAGTGTTAAATGCTAGTTTGCATCTGTCTGGAATTTTTTCTGCTCTGATTAAACACACCCCGTGCTACTATCTTCTGNTCAAAAGCTTTACAGATAAGCAAAACTAAAAGAGCTCAGAACCATAAAACCAGTTTTACAAGAAATGTTAAAGGGACTTTTCTAAGCTAGAAAGAAAAGGCTACAACTAGAAACATGAAAATTACAGAAGGAAAAAGCTCATCAATAAAGGCAAACATACAGTAAAGGAATAAACAGTTAAGGGATAACAAAACAAAAAGGTGTAAAATATGCAAAGCATATCCTCCACTCATGAGGGGAGGAAAATAAAAACACAGGTTTATTAAAATGCATTTGAAATGAAGAGATGTGTAACTTAAAATAATCATGTATTCATATATAGATTGCTATATATAAACCTCACAGTAGTCACAAATCAAACGTCTGTAAGAGATACACACACAAGAGAAAGGAATCCAAATGTAACACTAAAGATAGTTGTCAAATCACAAAGGAAGAGAACAAAAGNCACTCATGAGGGGAGGAGAATAAAAACACAGGTTTATTAAAATGCATTTGAAATGAAGAGATGTGTAACTTAAAATAATCATGTGTTCATATATAGATTGCTATATATAAACCTCACAGTAATCACAAATCAAACGTCTATAAGAGATACACACACAAGAGAAAGGAATCCAAATGTAACACTAAAGATAGTTGTCAAATCACAAAGGAAGAGAACAAAAGAAGAGAGGAATTTTTTTTCCTCAAAAAATTAAAAATAGAACTGCCATATGACCAGGAAGCCTGCAGAATATATCTGAAGAAAACCCAAACATTAATTTGAAAATATACATGCATGTGTACCCCACTGTTCATAGCAGTATTATTTATAGAAGCCAAGATATGGAAGGAACCTAAGTGTCCATTTATAGATGAATGGATAAAGAAGATTGTGGTATATATATACAGTGGAATACCACTCAGCCATAAGAAGAATGGAATTTTGACATTTGCATCAACATGGATGGATTTGGAGGGCATTATGCTAAGCGAAATAAGTCAAAGAAATACAAATACTGAATGATATCACTTATATCTGTAATCTGAAAAAAAAAAACCCCCGCAAAACCCTGACTATAACAAAAAAGAAATAGACTCACAGATACAGAGAAAAAATTAGTGGTTATCAGTGGGAAGATGGAAGGGGGAAGGGGCAAGGTAGGGGTAAGGGAATTAAGATTTACAAACTACTGTGTATAAAATAGATGCGGTACAAGGATATATTGTACAGCACAGGGAACAGGGAATATAGCCAAATTTTATAATAAATTTAAATGGCATATAATCTATAAAAATTTGCAATCACTATATTGTACATGTGAAACTAATATAATATTGTAAATCAATTATACTCTGATTTTAAACAAGATTTACTGTGTGCTTCCATATACACAGCATTGTGGGAAGTGCAAAGAAGAGGGTCTTTACTCTGAAACGCCTCCAGTCTAGTATAGGACCAGGTACCCCAGTAACTGCTATATGTAGTAAGGATGTGATGTGCAGGAAGGACTGATTAAGTGGCTTTGAAGTTGAGGCAAGAAAAGGAAAGAAGGGGATTTCAGTTAAGAGAGCAACATGTTCAGATGCCTGTGAATTGATGGGAAGATCTTATTCACTCAAGCCTGAAATGTAGATGTCGTTTTAAATGTCTTAGGGTGGCGCTAGGGGTAAAGAACTTGCCTGCCAATGCAGGAGATGTAAGACACGTGGGTTCAGTCCCTGGGTCAGGAAGATCCCCTGGAGGAGGGCCTGGCAACCCACTCCAGTATTCTTGCCTGGGAAATCCCATGGACAGAGCAGCCTGGTGGGCTACAGTCCGTGGGGTTGCAAAGAGTTGGACACGACTGAGTGTATGCACGTGGGTGCCTGCATCCCTCTTCTCCTGTTCCATCCATATCCAACCAGTCATGAATCTTGCTGACTCACCTCCTGATTGCTGAATTCCTTCAAGTGTAAGAGGTACCATTGTAAGACTGGACTGGAAGATTGCATTGTTATAATTTTTTAAATAAGACACAAGTCGATCTCATCACATTATTAGTATAATGATATCCAATGTCTTAGTCTAGAGGAAAAATTCTATTTCTTGACTCCTCAACCTCTGCTCTGTCCCTAGTGGGTGATCCCCACTAAGGATAGGGATCATCTCCATTTAAGGCCTCATAGTCTCTCACCTGAACTATCACAGTGACTTAAGAATCAATTGTCTTTTCCCACAGTTGTCCTTTTCAAATCCATGTTGCACTGTTAATTGAACTGTTAAATGATTTGTCTGATCACTGATATTAACCTGCTTGAAATCCTTGTCCTTCACCCTCCAGGGCTGAGCCCTTGATCAGCGGGCCCTCAGTTATTCTCCACCTCATTTCCTTTCTACCTTGGGCTCTGGGCCTGGTGATGCTGAATTTCTTGCTTCATAACCCTTCTCCCTGGAAACCTCACTACTGCATGTCTCCTTGCATTTGCTCACACTGTGCCCTCTACTATAGGATAAAGCTCTCCTCTCCCTCCCCTCCCTCATCACTGCCTATACAACACTGTAAGGACTCAGCTCAGGCATCAGTGACATGGGTCTCCAGGATGGGGATCAAGGATCCCATCTCTGACAGTTATAGGGTGCAGTCGCTATCACATTTCGCTGAAATGACCCATGCGTGTTCCCATCTCCTACGAGACTGCAATCTCTTCAAGGACAGGAAGTATGCTTTACTAATACTTGCATTTCTGTTGCTTACCCCAGAATCTAGCATAGAATAAGCATTTGGCAGGTGTTTTGTTGAACTGAGCTGAGTGGGGACATAGGAAGGCAACACAGCAGAGATTGAACATGTGATCTTAGTTTCATAAGCATTAGTGCCAAGCAATAAAGCCCACTGCCCAAAGGCTGGCATAAACTGGCCCTCGTGGGCATGAGGGTAAAAATGTAGCTGAAATCAGCATTCTCCAATGTGGGTGACCCAGATAGGCCTTGTGGTTAAAGAGTCGTCTGTCCTGGATAGTATGAGCCAGTAGACTATTTTTGTTGCAGCTTATCCTGGGGGGAATATCTTCGGAATGCCTTTCCTGGATGTCCCAGGTAGAATTGCCAAGATTGTGATTTGAGGTCATTAGAAGATATATTGGGATGATTCTTGCAACTGGATGACATCTGCCAAGTTAATTTTGTTTCTTTAATCTTAGAAAATGCTCATAGCTAAAAGCCCCCCATCTTACATCACCCAACCAGAAGACCCAGATACTGTCTTGCTTTTAGCAAATGCCACCTTGACATGGGAGCAAGAAACCAGCAGGAAAAGTGGCCTAAAGAATGTGCAGAATAAGAAAAAGCATTTTCTCAAGAAACGGAGGCCAGAGGCATACAATTTGAGTCCATCAGCTCAGGAAGCCCCTGAACAGGAGGAGCAACATGATAGCCCCAAATCAGTTCTACACAATATAAGCTTTGTGGTGAGAAAGGTGGGTATGTGTTCCAAAGGTGTGGCCTGAATATGAATCAGTTTGAGTAGTAGGTGATGGTGCGATGTCTCCATTTCTCCCCAAATTTTAAAGCTAGTAAACCAACCATGGGGTTATCTCTCCAAGCCGAGAGAATACCGTGGTCTTAGGGGTGGTTTGTGCTGATCTTCAAATTACAGAGGAGTTAACAGCCAGTTCCCATGTTGAACAGACACTCCATTTCAGATGGCTAGACTCAAACTGAGTAGCCTTCATAAATCTTTTCGGGTTTGTTCTTAATTTCACATTGCAGTCCTATGATAGACTATAATAGCTGACAGTTATGAGCAATTTCTATTTACCAGGCACGAAATGAGCTCATTTAACCACCCCAGTGACCCTATGAGATGGGTATATAGCCACCCCACTTGATGGCTGAGGAACCGGAGGCACAGCGGGTTAAATACCTTGTTCAACTCACACAGCTCGGAAGTGGCAAAAGAGGGTTTCACTCCCTGGGCGCCTGGCCCCACAGTCTGCACTTAACCATTATGAGACACCGCTCTTGTGAAAAAACAGAATGAGAGCAATAGGCAGCCCAGCAACAGAAGCCAGCCAGAGTCTGCGGCCTGCCCCCCTCGGGACTGCGGGTGGGGTAGAGTGTTTAGAGACGCTCTGCATTTGGGGACTGTCTGACCTTCTCCTGAGTGTGGTTTTCTTGCCCTGGGAACTCAGCAGCCGTGCTCCCCGGATGGCAGTGCTGATTTTGTTGCAAAGGGCTCAGCATTAATCTTGTGCCTAATATTTTAATCTCCCCTCTTGTTGACTCACCTTTTCCCCATGTGAGCACTAGAGAGGGAGATGTTCTTATGTGTTATGCGACACTAAGCTCAGTAGCTGGTGTAGAGTGGTACTTCTTGCAGTTAACAAGGCTGTCTGCACACATTCACTGGAAATGCTATTTGGTTGGCTGAGTGCAATCGAGCTTGGCTCTCAGCTGAGTCCTGCTGTGTGCAGCCCACTTGCTTGCTCATCACTTTCCCCCACCTGTGACGTGCAGCACCCAGATGACTTCAACCATGCCTTCAGAGTTGCTCTCCAGAGGCCTCAGTGAACTGCTCTTGGGTTGTGAAGAAGCTGCCTCTGATCTCTGCACTTGCTTTCCTCCTTTTCTGTACATTGGTTGCTCCTGACTTGCCATCAATGACACGGTCAATGTTTTGTGAAGTAAGGTGAAGTTCAAGGGGCAGCACACTGTCCTGGGGGTTCAGGCTCTGCCTCTCCAGCCTAGTGGACCTGGGCTCCAGTCCCTGCCACTGGTCAGCTGTGTACCTGAACATACTCTAACCTCTTGAAGTCAGCTTCTTTATCTGCTCCATGGGTCTTTTAACAATCGTATTGACTTCCCAAGGTGGGTGTGAGGACAGAAAGACATCACACACAAATGCTAAGTCCCCGTGGAGGTGAGCTATGGTTGTTGCCTTTTTCCTCCAATAATCATGTCCGGCTTAAATGCTGCCCTTAAGTGTCCTAAGTTCAAGACATCCATGTTTTCCCAAATTCATTTCCAAGATTCTATTAGACTGTAGCTTCTTCAAGGTCAGGGCCCATATCTTCTACACAGCTGTGACCTTACACTGGGCCCGGTGCCTGGCACAAAATAGATTCTCAGTAATGTTTTCTGAATGAACAAATGAATAATCAGAAACTCAGGGATGAGGCCTCATGGATTTCTTGCTGAAAACAAGGATGAATCTAGGCTGAAACAAGGCTCAGACCTGGCTGCAGGTAGTAGACGGGACTCAATGAAAAGCCAAATGCCTAGACTGGCTGGATCCATCCTTACGTTTCTTTGTCTTAAAGTCTCCTAATGCCCCCTTTCCTGGTAGTTCTTTTAGTGGAATTAAAACGATCAGTTTTATTTATGTGCAGCTCTGATGACTACAAGGCATCTGCCCTNGTTGTGAAGAAGCTGCCTCTGATCTCTGCACTTGCTTTCCTCCTTTTCTGTACATTGGTTGCTCCTGACTTGCCATCAATGACACGGTCAATGTTTTGTGAAGTAAGGTGAAGTTCAAGGGGCAGCACACTGTCCTGGGGGTTCAGGCTCTGCCTCTCCAGCCTAGTGGACCTGGGCTCCAGTCCCTGCCACTGGTCAGCTGTGTACCTGAACATACTCTAACCTCTTGAAGTCAGCTTCTTTACCTGCTCCATGGGTCTTTTAACAATCGTATTGACTTCCCAAGGTGAGTGTGAGGACAGAAAGACATCACATACAAATGCTAAGTCCCCGTGGAGGTGAGCTATGGTTGTTGCCTTTTTCCTCCAATAATCATGTCCGGCTTAAATGCTGCCCTTAAGTGTCCTAAGTTCAAGACATCCATGTTTTCCCAAATTCATTTCCAAGATTCTATTAGACTGTAGCTTCTTCAAGGTCAGGGCCCATATCTTCTACACAGCTGTGACCTTACACTGGGCCCGGTGCCTGGCACAAAATAGATTCTCAGTAATGTTTTCTGAATGAACAAATGAATAATCAGAAACTCAGGGATGAGGCCTCATGGATTTCTTGCTGAAAACAAGGATGAATCTAGGCTGAAACAAGGCTCAGACCTGGCTGCAGGTAGTAGACGGGACTCAATGAAAAGCCAAATGCCTAGACTGGCTGGATCCATCCTTACGTTTCTTTGTCTTAAAGTCTCCTAATGCCCCCTTTCCTGGTAG
Source organism: Raphicerus campestris (assembly GCA_006410735.1). Lineage (NCBI taxonomy): Eukaryota > Metazoa > Chordata > Mammalia > Artiodactyla > Bovidae > Raphicerus > Raphicerus campestris. Next base: position 18,599 of record SJYW01008401.1, read on the forward strand.
TTCTTTTAGTGGAATTAAAACGATCAGTTTTATTTATGTGCAGCTCTGATGACTACAAGGCATCTGCCCTGATCACTGTTTTATTGCTGGTGCCTACTGCTGTGCCTGGTGTTCCGTGAGGACTTACCCAAGGGATGAGCGTGGTCATGTACTGGGGTGGCAGGCCAGCAAGAGGCCCTTCTGATCTAGCTCAGGTGGAAAAGGAGTCATATTTGGTCCCATGCTGGGCATCTTTGTTCCGAGGGACTGCTGCAGGTCTTTTAAATAATTTCATTTATTCATTCTTATGGCTGTGCTGGGTCTTTGATGCTGTGCAGGCCTTTCTCTAGTTCAGGAGAGCAGGGGCTGCTCCTCGTTGCCGTGCAAAGGCTGCGCATGGCCGTGGCTGCCCTCGTTGCACAGCGTGGGTGTTAGGCTGCGTAGGCTTTCGTAGCTGCAGCGTGTTGTCTGAGTAGCTGTGGTTCCTGGGCTCTCGAGCGCAGGCTCATTAATTGTGGCACATGGGCTTAGTTGTGCATGTGGGATCTTCCCAGATCAGGGATTGAAGCCATGTCTCCTGCACTGGCAGGCAGATTCTCTACCACTGAGCTGCTAGGGAAGCCCTGGGAGCAGGTCTTATTGAGAATGTTCCAGATATTGCAACCACAGCTTTGCAATAGCTGCTTGAACTCGAGTGGGTCTGTGCCAGCCTCAGAGTCTCTGCATGGACTCCTCCTCTGCCAGCAGTGGCTCCNTGTGAGGACAGAAAGACATCACACACAAATGCTAAGTCCCCGTGGAGGTGAGCTATGGTTGTTGCCTTTTTCCTCCAATAATCATGTCCGGCTTAAATGCTGCCCTTAAGTGTCCTAAGTTCAAGACATCCATGTTTTCCCAAATTCATTTCCAAGATTCTATTAGACTGTAGCTTCTTCAAGGTCAGGGCCCATATCTTCTACACAGCTGTGACCTTACACTGGGCCCGGTGCCTGGCACAAAATAGATTCTCAGTAATGTTTTCTGAATGAACAAATGAATAATCAGAAACTCAGGGATGAGGCCTCATGGATTTCTTGCTGAAAACAAGGATGAATCTAGGCTGAAACAAGGCTCAGACCTGGCTGCAGGTAGTAGACGGGACTCAATGAAAAGCCAAATGCCTAGACTGGCTGGATCCATCCTTACGTTTCTTTGTCTTAAAGTCTCCTAATGCCCCCTTTCCTTGTAGTTCTTTTAGTGGAATTAAAACGATCAGTTTTATTTATGTGCAGCTCTGATGACTACAAGGCATCTGCCCTGATCACTGTTTTATTGCTGGTGCCTACTGCTGTGCCTGGTGTTCCGTGAGGACTTACCCAAGGGATGAGTGTGGACAGGCAGCAACCCTCATGTGCTGGGGTGGCAGGCCAGCAAGAGGCCCTTCTGATCTAGCTCAGGTGGAAAAGGAGTCATATTTGGTCCCATGCTGGGCATCTTTGTTCCGAGGGACTGCTGCAGGTCTTTTAAATAATTTCATTTATTCATTCTTATGGCTGTGCTGGGTCTTTGATGCTGTGCAGGCCTTTCTCTAGTTCAGGAGAGCAGGGGCTGCTCCTCGTTGCCGTGCAAAGGCTGCGCATGGCCGTGGCTGCCCTCGTTGCACAGCGTGGGTGTTAGGCTGCGTAGGCTTTCGTAGCTGCAGCGTGTTGTCTGAGTAGCTGTGGTTCCTGGGCTCTCGAGCGCAGGCTCATTAATTGTGGCACATGGGCTTAGTTGTGCATGTGGGATCTTCCCAGATCAGGGATTGAAGCCATGTCTCCTGCACTGGCAGGCAAATTCTCTACCACTGAGCCGCTAGGGAAGCCCTGGGAGCAGGTCTTATTGAGAATGTTCCAGATATTGCAACCACAGCTTTGCAATAGCTGCTTGAACTCGAGTGGGTCTGTGCCAGCCTCAGAGTCTCTGCATGGACTCCTCCTCTGCCAGCAGTGGCTCCCTGCTGATAGCTACACAGCTCACTCCCTCGCCTCCCCTGGGTTTCACTCAGACGTCACCAGTAGCAGGTACTATCACTGAGCCATCTGTGTGTCCTGACCACCTTCCAATGGCCAGATCAGCATGTGTGTGCCTGGGCGCCCTCCCCACCACGCTCAATGAGCTAAGACATCAACAGTTGAGGAAACAGCTCTCAGACACTGGCTGAGGGATATTTACCCCGATTCCTTCAACCATTGGGAGGATAAAGACTCAGTTTCTGTGATTCCTTGAGTTTCCCAGTAGCACTGAGCTTCATTTGCCTCCTGTGGGAGCTGACCCAACAGCACACCCTTGATGGGCCACCTTCCTTCTCCTGTACCATCCCGCCTTTTCCATGCACCTCCCCAATGAGCTACCACTCAGCTCCTTGCTTTGGGTCCTCTTTCTGGGAGAACTCAAGCTAAGATATCCACCTTCCTGGTAAGGCCCCCGCCCCCATTTCCTGCCTGCTTTATTTGTTTCCACAGCATGCATCTGTCCTACTTCATATTTTATTCAATTATCTTGTTTGCTGTCTGCCCAGCTAAAGCATAAGCTCCATTAGGGTAGACCCAGACTGGACTATTGTGGTCTTTGCTATACTGTGCTGTTGCTGGGATTCAGAACAGCACCTGGTACAAAGCAGGCTTTAACAACGATTTACTAGTTGAATTAATAAATCTGCAGCCATAGAAAAATCCATGAACCCAACATTCTGGAATAACATAACTGCTCAGTAATTTTGGACTGAGATGTTATGGTGGGAGGGTGCTTTAAGAGGCCTTTTAGAAAGCTCCCAGGCCTCTGCATTTCAAGGCTGCCCCTGTCCCTCTGGGCTGTGCAGCCTTTAGCGTCCATTGAATTTGCTTTCCTGGAGTCTGGGCACAGGACAACTCTCAGATTCAGGGCCTCTGTGTCCCAGACCAGCACAGGCTGTTTCGCATCAGTGCTTACACGTGATTTCTAGAAGTCCTCCAGGCACTCTGATGGGCTGTGCAGGGGAGGCACTCAATTAGGGCTGAGGTTCCAGCATCCTCCCAGGCTGTGTATCAGGGCTGGGGTGTGAAGCTACGGCTGCCACCTCACAGAGCCAGCAGTGACCCATTGGTCCCTGCCTGGGCCTGGCCGGCACAATTTGCGGATGACCCTCTAAGAGCTGGGAGACTGACTGTCTTTTTTCTGTTTTTCTGATAGGGGAAGATCTTGGGCATCTGCGGGAATGTCGGAAGTGGGAAGAGCTCCCTTATTGCAGCTCTGCTAGGACAGGTAAGCTGCGTGCGCAGCGCTGTGATGGTGGAGTTGTTCCCCGCCTGCCTTGTCCGGGGTCCTGGCCTCTGCCACACTGGATGCTGTCCTCAGAGTTAACAGTGAGTCCCAGACAGTCGATGCGCTTGGCAGCTCCAGGCCTGCGGGGCTGGACCTTCCACACTCTCTCTGCTTTGCCCACTGAGTTAAGCAGTGAGAGCTTTCTTGCCTGGAGCTCCATCTTGGTCAGAGGGAGAGACGGGTCATTAAACCCACGGTTTTCTCATGACATGCTTGGCCTGCGCCGATTAGAAAGGCCAGCCAGGTGGCTTGGCGGGGAAGCACCCGAGGACCTGCAAGTCACGGGAACTTTAGATCCACCTCCATTTCCCCAGCATCTGCCCAGAGCAGGTGCTGGTCCTTGGAGGAGGGGCTGAGTGAATGCATGAACCAAAGCACACCTCGTGGTAGGAATCGACAGGGGGGAGACTCCTGTCCCTTGTCTGGTATTTCTAGCTGTGTGACCCCTGGGAAACAGCCAAGCCGTTCACTGTATCCACAGTAAATGAACTGTTCATAGTTACCAAGGCTTCCCCAGTGAATGAGAAACATTCAGGGAAAAATATTAAGTCCCCTTTCCCCTCACTTTGCACTCCAAAAGAGCTTGGGACCCGCGAGTGCCTTTGCCTGCAGTAGAGACAGGGGAACGCCAGGCTCAGAAGAGCCTCTCCAAACAGGGTGGCTTCTGCTGGCCTCAGCTGGCTCGCTTGTAGGGAGAGTGGCAGCTCCTTCCCTGCTTGAAGGCAGAGGTGGGGACTGAGGCAGGTGAGCTGCTCAGCCCCTTGTGCGCTGGGATTTGGCATGTGTCTCTGTGACAATCCTAGAGTCAGCAGGTGCATGACAGGTGACCCACCTAATTCTCCACATGGAATCCTTTCCACGGAATCCTGTAAGAGATGAACCAGCCTCTACTCAGATACCTCCAGTGATGGGGGACTCATGACCTCACCCTGATCTCTCTTTAGAGAGTTTTGAGGTGTGTGGGAGTGAAATTTCCCTCCTTCTAACTTCTACTCTTGGCCTGCTCCTTTGGAACGTCCCAGAGAAAACAGAATCCAGCTGCCATGTGACAGGTGCATGGTGTCCACAGCAGCCACACAGCCTGTGTTCTCCAGCATGCAGGGGCTGCCTCTGCCCCTTCTGGAACATTCCCACCTGGCCTCTCAAACGTGTATGAGTGCCTCAGTCGGCCCAGCTGGGCTTTGTGTGTGGCGAGACATCCTGTCACCCTCCATGCCTTCAGAATTTGTGCTCATGGGATAAGCATGTGGCAAAGGCCCAGTGGGGCTTCCCTGGTGGCTCAGTGGCAAAGAACCCACTTGCAATGCAGGAGCCGCAGGAGATGTGGGTTCAATCCCTGGGTAGGGAAGATCTTACCCAGGGCTTGAGATGGGCATGCTGACCCACTCCAGTATTCTGGCCTGGAGAATCCCATGGACAGAGGAGCCTGGTGGGCTATAGTCCATAGGGTCGCAAAGACTCGGACACGACTGAAACGACTTAGCACACACTCATGCACACACGCAGAAGTGCAACAGGGCCCCGAGGAGAAGACAGTGAGGCCTGGCTCCTGAGCGTTCTCTGGTGTTGTTGCTTCAGATGCAGTTACAACAAGGGACTGTGGCCGTCAATGGGACTCTGGCCTATGTTTCCCAGCAAGCATGGATCTTTCATGGAAATGTGAGAGAAAACATATTATTTGGAGAAAAGTATGATCACCGAAGGTAATATTAACTTTGAAAGTGTGAAGTACTTTTGTGTTTGGTACACTCTGCTACAGAGGCTGATGTCATCGATAATGATTGCTAAGTGGGTTTCTTTAATGAGTTCTGATTAAACATTCATCATATGTGGAAGGGTGTTGGTTTTTCTCTTCCTGATCCCAGCGTTCAGGAGAGGTGCCTTCTGCAGGCCTGAGATCACACTCCCAGAAATGAATGGAATCAGCACTCCATCCCCGTGCAGAGTAGCATATGTTCTGAGGTTTTCTGTAGCACTGCATATGGTGTCTGACTGCAGAAAGAGGAATCTGACAATTTTGCTTTAGGCCAAGTAACAGGAACTTTCCTTGAAACTGTGTGCAGCAGGTATGCAATTAATCAACCCTGAAACTATTAACTGACACCAGAGCTGTCGGGATATGTTGCTGTTGATGTCCTTAACATGAAAGGAATGAAAACAAAATTCATAATTTTTGAATCCACGGATAGGGCCATTATATTTAAGCTCTGGAAACAGATTCTTAAGGTTCTTTGCCAAGTTTGATCTGTTGCCACATACATTCTCTTATTAGAGTCCCATAACCAACCATTTAGGGGGACTCTGGCATCATATCCCCGTTTTACAGAAGAGACTAAGGCCCAGAGAGGAGAGCTGACCTGCCAAAGAGAGTTGACCCTGCCAAACTCCATTCCTGCTGGCTGGCATTGGCCAGCATATGGGTTCTCAGCAAGAGAGATGTTACCTCCCCTCCTTGTCCCTGGTCATGACATCCTGCTGTCAAGAGGCTCTGTCAGGGAGTCCTTAGCACTGGCCAAACCATTCTTCCCAGCATCTCCTGGCCTCCTCCCAGCCCTGTCTGGAATGGCTTCTCTCCACAGAAGCAGACTAGAAGAAGGGATCTTGTCTTTATCTCTTAGGGCATCAGAATGCAAGTATTTACCAAATACCTGCAAGACGCAGGACTGTGCGTGACCGTGGGGGCCACTGGGGTGGCTCAGACGTATCTTTGGCCTTCAAGTGCTCAAGTCTGGGATGCGTGGTAGGAGACGCACAGAAATGACAATGGGACAAGGAGGGATGGGCCAAGGAGCGATATGCCAAGGGTGGGAGACTGTGCCAGACTGTTCAGAGGCAGAAGAGACCACAAGAGGGAAGAGAGAGTGGCACTTGAATTGGGCCTTGAAGGATGAACTGAACACCCTTTGTGTGTGGCATCTCTAGCAGAGGTTTTGCTCTTGGGATGGATATTGAGACTCTCAAGACCAAGGGAAGCAGGAGGGTGGGAGGAAGTTTAAGACGGGAGTGGAGGTGGCAAGATGAAGATGTCCCGAGCAGCCTAAGTCTCATAGTCAAAGACTGGCCAAGGTGATAACATTAGTTGTAACTACTGCTGATGGAGAATTTGAGCATCAGACAGTGTTCCCACTTCTCCCAACCCAGTGAGTTATTAACCTCATGTACAGAGTAGAGAGTGAGGATCAGGGAGGTAGAGTCATTTGTTCAAGGTTACCCAGATGGATTCAAACCCAGGTTGTTCTGATTCCAAAGCTAATGGTCTCAGCCACCAGGCGTAGCAGCCCTGAAGCTGACACATGGGCGCAATGCTCAGGGCATCAAGTGCTTCCAGAACCTGGTGCAGAACTGTGATCTGCCTGCTCACTCTCTGCTGGGGCCACCCACATGCATCTTCTTGTCCATCCGTGCTCTTGCATCCTCTGGTTGATCTCCTCCAGCAACCTCAGCCTTCACTGGTGACTCCCTGCTCTGACCCCCACGAGTAATTTTCCCTTCAGAGGTCTTGTGTGCACTGATTTCATCTTTCTCAAATGGTAGGAAGCCTGTGAGGGGAGGGACCGGGACCCTCCCAAGTCAACTCTGCATCAGATAGGCGGGAAGAAGTCAAGAGGGAGTTGCCCTTGGACATCAAAGATCAAGCAACCAGCCACCTCCTTGCCTGCCCACGACACCAGTGTGCCTTTTGAGCCACCCTGGGCTGCATGGACGTGGGGTCTTTCTCACCATACTGACCTCGAGCTTTGCTCCTACAGGTATCAGCACGCAGTTCGCGTCTGTGCCCTTCAGGAGGACCTGAGCAGCCTTCCTTATGGAGACCTGACCGAGGTGAGGAGAACCAGAGCTCAGCCCTACAGCAGTGCATAGCAGCCCAGGTGCCAGGTCCCCTGGGCTGAAGCTCTGCAGGCTCTGGCTCCATCATATCCAGGTGCCCCAGAGGACCGAAGGGTCCCAGGAGATGCGGGGAAAGTCAGGCTCTACCAACCTGCATTCTCCACCTGGGTCCTTTCCTGGGAGATATCACAATGGGCGTGACACCAGCTTCACTTGGGGTGGGCTCTGCCTGGCCACTCCTGGGGTCACTTCCAGTTTGTCTGCCATCTCAGGGATGGTTTCTGGCAATAGCTGCTTCCCCACCTCCCAGGCTGGCTTGTCCTCCAAAGACAGAGGCTGGGGGTACAGCATTGTGGCTGGATGCTCACAGGCCCCTTCTTGCTTTGCGGCCCCACCCGCCCAGGAGTGTAAGGGTCATCTCCAAATATCTTCCCTGAAGGGTGTTCATTTAAAGGGCGGGGGCTGAGCCTGCCAATAGGGTGGCTGAGGGAAGCCCCCAGGCCACCTTCTGTCTCCCCATCCCAGTGGGCCCTCCGCACAGTCTTCCTATCTGCCAGGAGCCCAGAGAAGGAAGGCATCTGACGAAAGGCCCGTTCAGAGCCCACTGTCACTCTCTGCTGGTGCCACAACGTGCCTACATCAGGGGAAGGGCCGCCACAGACGCCGAGGCCCGAGCCGCCGCCAGCGTCTGCTTTCACCCGCCCCTGCGTGCTTGCCCAGCTGCGCCCTCCCTTCCAGGGTCTAGACCTCTGCTCCTGCCGATTACCACCATTCGAGAGCCCACTCCAAATCCATCCCCTTGAGGAAGACTTCCCTGCGTCCCAGAGGCTAAAGCAATATGCCCCAGAATACTCCGTTTATGCTTCTCAGCAGGCACCTGTTAAAATCTCCCTTGTGCCATTACCATGTGTATAACTAAAACTGCCCACCCCTGCTAAGGTGTGAGCTCCCGGTAGAGAGGGGACTCTTCTTGTCTGACTTCACGTGTCCTGCCCTAGCGCTCAGTCCAGTGCGTGCCTGAAGTCCTGGAGGCTCGCTTTGTGGTCAGTTGGATCGAATCACCTCAAGCAGGCAACCTAGGCTTTTGACCTTTTCCACAAATGTTTGCTGAGCACCTGTTCTAGTCCGGGCGTGGTGCCAAGCCTTAGCAATGTAATGGTGAACAAAGCAAACACATCTCTTTTCTTCATAGAGCTTAGAGTTGCCTAGTGGGAGTGAAAAGTTGATCCACATGTGGACAAATAGAGATACCCCCTCCTTGACCCTTTGCTCCCATCCACTTCTCCATCCTGTTCACTTGTCCACTGGATTTCCTGTTCCACATTGAGAGATCCCATCTGCTCAACAATGCCCTCTGGTGCTACTGGTCAAGATGAAGCCCTCCCTTGGGGCTGTCTAGGGTGGTGGTATTGTGAGCCAGGTACCCCTCACTCATCACTGGAAGGAGCATTTCCCTAGTTGCCACCTCCCACCAGGCTTCCTGCATAAGTGGAGCCTTCCGCTGCCCAGGGTACCTGGTATGGCCAGGGCGTTTCTGGAAGGGGGTGGAGGAATTGGACCACAGTGATGTGCGGTCTGCTGAAGAGTCTCCAGGAAGCTCCTGGTCCCCAAGGACTGTGGGGTGGGAGATGGGGCCTGATGATGGACTGTAGTATTGCCCTTGTCCACAGATCGGGGAGCGGGGCCTCAACCTCTCTGGGGGGCAGAGGCAGAGGATCAGCCTGGCCCGCGCCATCTACTCGAATCATGAGATCTACCTGCTGGACGACCCGCTGTCGGCCGTGGATGCCCACGTGGGGAAGCACGTCTTTGAGGAGTGCATTAAGAAGGCGCTCAGGGGGAAGACTGTTGTGCTGGTGACCCACCAGCTACAGGTGACTGGGACCAGCAGGACCCATGAGGCCATGAAATGGGTGTGGCATCTGATGCTCGCAAAGACTCCTCTTCTGCCTAAACCTGCAGTCCTCACCTGGTCAGGGAAGGGGCAGGGGACACTGTGATGGCCCCAGCCCTCCAGGCTTGCGTGGAGCCCTGCCCAGTCCTCTCTGGGCTTGGCCTCCATTACCCTACCTTGGGTCCATTGGAGCCAAGACCATCCATCAGAGGGAAATTCTCCAGGAATACCTGACCCCTACCTGTGGGGTCAACACAGGGCCCTCCTCCAGCTCTGGATCACTGATGGTGGGGAGGTGGGAAGCCAGGTAGGGACAGCCTTCTTCTCCATCAAGGGCTGGGCAGGCCTGAGGCCAGGGGTAGGGGGTGACAGGAGATGATGAACGCTTGATCGGGGTTCAGATGTCCCTTATATCACTCCCGAGGGGAAAGGGGCTGGAGACTAGGAATTCAGGGCTGAGGCAAGAAGCTTCTCCACACTCAGAGCCACTCTCAGGCTTAGGAACATGAATATTTTCCAGGAAAGGGACTGACTGAGCTCCCTGAATAAGCTTGGGAATTTGGCAAAGTGGCGACAGCACTTACTGTGTCAGCCCCACGGAAAGGGTTCAGGACCCCTCTCCACCCCGAGATAAGTTAGGTCGGTCCTGGCTTATCTACAGCGAGTAGGGAAGTGAGGCCCCAGAGGTGTGCGCTGTGCATCTGTGTGTGTGTGTTGCTGGAGGAGAGAGCCCCCAGCTGGACTGTAATGAGAAGTCAGTTGGAGCAGTGGCAGCAGAAGTCCTGTCTTCTGACTCGGGGGAAATGCTAAACTAGGAGTAAGAGATGTGACTCCCGGCCTTTGCAAGGGTAAGACAAGCTGGGGGAGGGCTCCGAGCGGACAGCATGTGAAGTTGCCATGGTTACAGGATGCAGTAGCCAGCATCTTTAGGCTCCTCTGTCAGTGGCCAAAAGGTCTAGCTGAAGAAGGCCGGGTTTTTAAGGACCTGGTTTTCAGGAAAACCAGGCCTTCCTATACCTGTGGCTTTGCCCCAATCTCTGCCTCTCTGTGCTGAGGGTTAGAGGTCTCAGAAGAAGCACTGAGCATCTGAATTTAGCGTATGGGGTTTACTCGAGGTGTCCATCACCTCCAGGAAGCATCTTAGCTGGGCAGGTGAGATAAAAGCTCCTTGTTCCTCTGCTAGGCAGAGGCAGGGGCAGGATGTGGACAAGGCTGGGTTTCTTCTGGGCCCCCGTGAAGGACTCATAACATGCTCTCGCCCAGCCTGGGAGCTAAATGTGGTGACCACAGCTCTGCCCCTTGAGGCTCCAGTCCCTGGAGACCACAGGCAGTGGGAAGGGCTATCCTCCTGGAGGGTCCGACGGATCTTTGCAGGAGTCCTCAAGGGGCACAACGTGACCTTGGCCCTGGCCCAGTCTCTGAACCTTGCTCACCAGCAGGATGACCTCAGACTAGATCCCAGGAGGCCCAGTCTCCTCAGAGACTATTTTTCATCAAGGTCATTTCATCTTACTTTCTGCGTGTTGAAAATACAGGCAGTCACTAGATGGCGCTAGAGTCTCAATCCGCTCATCTTTTATGGGCTCAGAGGCGGACCTGAAGCCCCCTGGGCTTTTTCAGAACATTTCTCCGGCTACTTTCACTCAAGGGCCCACAGGCAATCTGGATGCTTTTGGGTGCTCAGACTGGACAATTGCTCTTCTGAAACTTGAGGAAACAAATGAAATGAGGCCAGTGGCTGACTGCTGACATCCAACCCAGGGCCAGATTTTGTGTCTGGAGAACAAAGCTGCACAGATCACTCTGCGTCTCACTGGAGAGAACTGGGAGCTCACTGGCCAGAGGAGCTTCACCAGGAGCGTCAGGGGCTGGGATGTGTGCTCTCACATCTGTGCCTTAGTTTCCCCATCTGGGAAATGGGCTGATATCATGCTGCCTGCTTTCTTGATTGGATTGTGGGAGACAGAGAGGAGATGAGATCAGGCTTTGAAAATTAGAAGATGCTGTGCAAAGATGAGAAGAGACTTTCTGTCAGAAAGTGTCTCAACTGGATATTAAGACCCAGCTGTTCCTCCTTGGGCTGTCTGGGAAAGTGGACATGGAACCAGGCAGTTAGTCCAAAGAAGCCAGAAAGGCTGGAGCTGTCCAAGGCCAAGAAAAACTGTTGTCATTTGGCTTCTTCCACACAAGCCCCAACAGATGCAGAGGGACCAAATGTAGCTACCTCTTTCAGGGTTTCAATTAAGAGCATCAAGTGAACCCTTATGTGAACCCCCAAGTACAAGGGAAGACGTCTTACCTGAATTGCAAAGCCCTGTTCAGGCTGAACTATCTTAGATCTCATAGCATCTTGTCCACCTCTAGGAGGGTCTTCCTGCCCCTAGATGGGCTGATCCTGTGGGGGAGAGCTTAGTCTCATTCCAAAATGAAAAGAAAGTCCTCTTAGCAGCTGTTTGATCTCAGGCATGATACAGAAATGAAAGGAACTCAAATTAGAAAAACAGAAGTGCTTTGGACAAAATGTAGGATGCTATCATTAAAGGTACAGATAAGGCTGGTGTAAACGCCTCAAGCCAGGTAATGTGGCCTGGAAGCCAGGTACTGTGCCATGGGCTGCATCTCCTGGGCTGCTTAAGGATGGTGAGGAGGGATTGTGATGTTACAACAGAGGGGAGCCATCGCTGAGGTCATACTTCCCTTCTCCACCAAATCATGGCTTCAGTGACCTTGTTAATTTCATACTCCAAGTTCCCGTGATCAGATTTCTTAACAAGGAGGCTCATATAGGGACCAATAGCAAAGGAAGTTTCAATGTGCTTCACAGCAACAGCTAAAGGCCCCCTTTGCTCTCATGAGACACATAGGCACTAAGTCAGTGTTTCTCAGCTGGGGGCCATTTTATCTTCCAGTGGTCATTGGGCAATGTCTGGAAACACTTTTACTTGTCACAACCTGGGAGTAGGGGGTGCTCCTAACATCTAGTGGATAGAAGCCAGAAAGGCTGCTAAATATCCTGCAATGCACAGGTCAGTCCCCACCTCACTCCCAACTAAGAGTTATCTGGCCCTTAATATCAGTGTTCCCCATATCGGGAACCCCTGGATCACATGAGCCCAGGACGCTACTGGATAGGAGTCTAGCACCATGCTCTTCTCTCTCTTCCAAGACAGAAGCTCACTGTAGATTGCTTTAATATCCCTACAGTTCTTAGAGTCTTGTGATGAAGTCATCTTGTTGGAAGACGGGGAGATCTGTGAAAAGGGAACCCACAAGGAGTTAATGGAGGAGAGGGGACGCTATGCAAAACTGATTCACAATCTCCGTGGGTTGCAATTCAAGGTAAGTCTCTCCCTACTTGTGTGCAAGCGACTGGGTGCCTCCCCTCATAATCTCCGGCCTGAAGTTCTGTCATTTCGTTTTCAGAGGAATTTCATTTTGTCTCTAGGATCCTGAGCACATATACGATGCAGCGGCGGTGGAAGCCCTGAAGGAGAGCCCTGCTGAGAGGAATGAAGACGCTGGTACAATCAGAGTTCCCATCACACCTCTCTTATCACTCATGGCTCATGAGTGGACACAGATCTTTCTTTATTTCTCACCCTAGCTTTGGCTCCAGGAGATGAGAAACGTGAAGGAAAAGAATCTGAAACAGAATCAGAATTTGTAGACATAAAAGGTATTTACTGTTCATTCCTGCGGTTACATACTCTTAAGCATTTGTTGGGCATCTACCGTTTGGGATAGAGAAGTGCAGGCATGCTGTCCTTTGTGGGCAGCTGGAATTGTACGGTTTACTGTAGTGTGAGCCTTGGGGTTCAACTCCCTGAGTTTTAATTTTGGCTCAACCACTTATTAGTTTTAGGACTTTGAAGCGAGATGCTTGGCTATGCTGAACCTTAGTTTCTTAATCCATAAAACAGGGGAAATAAGAGTACTCACTTCATAGGTTTTTGCAAAGATTACAAGAGAAACTCTACATAGAATGACTAGCACGGTACCTGACATATATTTATTATTGTTATTAGTTGTTGTTGTTATTGTTATTTGGAAAGATCAAAACAATGCAGAGATTATGTGCATAATCAAAACAGTGCACACGCAGGAGATGAGATGTTTCCCAGTCTGTATGCTGAGTGTTGAGAAAGAATTGTATAGCAGAGAAGAGATCGAGGTGGAATAAGGGTATTCATTCTTCCCACAAATAAGGACTCAGCATTCTACTGTATGCCAGTCACTAAGCTAGACTGCCCCTGTCTTCAGGATCTTTTGGTCTGGTGCGGGCCATAGGTAAAAGGAAAATCATGAGCAGATGTGATAAGAGGAATAAGGAGCTGAAGTGGGAGCAAGAAATCAGGAAGGGAGGGCATCCCAGAAGAGGTGACCTTTGAACTGGTCCTTTAAGCATATGTAGGAGTTTGCCCAGGACACTCTGGTGAAAAGGTGGGGAAAGCAGGGGGAATTGGGGTCGAGGGTAACGGGTAATTCCAGGGATGCAGAGAGAAGAGATGTGGGAGATAAACCTGGCCAGGACCAGGCTGGTCAAACTCCATCGCCTTCTTAGACTCTGCTGCCTTTCATTCCTTCATCCCTTCAGCATTTGTTGAGCACCTGCTCTATACCCTGCCCCTCGAAGGGCACTGAGAAGACAGGAATCAAAATGCACCTTCCTAAACATGCCCACTGGAGAAGGAAACGGCAACCCACTCCAGTGTTCTTGCCTGGAGAATCCCATGGACGGGGAAGCCTGGCAGGCTGCCGTCTGTGGGGTCACACAGAATCGGACACGACTGAAGTGACTTAGCAGCAGCAAACATGCCCACAGCGAGCCCCTCAATAATGTGAGGCTGAAAAAAAAAAACCTTAGTATATTTCATCACATTTAAGATGCCATCTATTTTAAGAGCAGCGTCATTTTATGTACCACTAAGAAAAGTCTGCCAATTAAATGATATGGCATGCTACCGAACGGGGCACATCCTGATTTCAGAGATGTTAAAATGTGGGAAAAAATGTGAGTCTTCACATCGATGGAAGTTGGCACCATTAATGGTGCTTGTGACAAACGCATGCCCATTTGGACAATGTATTTTTATCACTCTGGAGGCGGCCAAGGCTGAAGTGGGGCCCTGGTAGTCTCTTCCATGCTTTCCTAGGAAAGCTCCAGGCTACTAAGGTTTTGGGGTCTTGTGGGGAGAGTAAACCCTGCTCCTCTTCTCCTCCTCACCCCACCCCCTTCTCTGGAGAGGAAAGGGAAGGTGTGAAGCTAAATGCTCTGAGAGCTGTAGGAATAGAAGAGTTGAAGGTGGCACAGCCCGAAAAGGTATGCAGTGTCAGCAGCAGAGCTGACTGGGTTGGGACTGCAAGGGGGGTCCGACAGGTCCTTTAACGTTCCAGGATGCTGTTCATTAGGCTCTGCTGACCCATCAAGGCGACCCCTGCATGCTGCAGCTCCAGAGGGAGACACGGCAATGAGCAAGTCAGGCTGAACATTTTAAAGAAGCTCGAGCGAGCGTTCCCAGGCAGAGGGGATAATGGCAGCTCTGTTTACAGGGGCACCTTTGAGATGCGAGCTCTCTTTGCCGGGGCAGGGTACTAAGAGCCCTACACAGGGGGATCCCCTTGTCAGGCTCCAATCATCTCTGTGTACAAGAGCCAGGTATAAGCATAGGATGCTGCTTCGGAGCCGACATTCTCTTACCTCTCGTGCTGGAGAGGGGAGAGACGTGCATTCACTCCTGGCTGCTGGGGGCTCATGCCTGCACCTCTGGACGTTGCTCCAGTGGAAGCTTGGTGGACCTTTGCTCTTACACCTTGGAAAATAGAAAGGACTTGGGGGAGCCACGTGGCGGGATCCAGGGACCCACCTGGGAGGATGCCCTGGTTTTTTCTCATGGTGTGATCTCCGTGGTGGAGGCCTTCTTGTTGGCCCTGTAGTAGATGGCGTGGGTACCCTCAGCACTTCTGCACCACCCAGCCCAACTCCCAGCTGGCATTTCACACCTGCAGCCCTTGGCCTGGAGCTCTCTGACCAGCTGCCAGGTCAAACATAAAGTGTGGGGAAATTAACCCCCTGGGGGGAGCACTCACCCGATGCCAATGGGAATTGGTGTAGAGACATCCCAGGTCTCACTGATCATGCGGAAAACCTCTGAGGTGTAGTTATGCCCCAGTCTGAGAGTTCTCCGTGCTGAGATAAGCTACCATTGCCCATGGAAGTGGGCAGGGAGGGGGAGCAGGGAGCGCTGTCTTGATGAGACACCGTTTGCTGTTGACTTCCTTTCCCTGTACCCTCTAGCTCCGGAGTAAACTGCATGCGTTCACATCCTCTTCTTAGGATCTGCTTCTGTAGAGCTAGACAAAGACAACCCTCGTCCCCCCCGAGCTGAGCACATCAGTTCAGTTGCTCAGTCGTGTCCGACTCTTCACGACCTCATGGACTGCAGCACTCTGAGCACATAGTAGTTGCTTAATAAATATGTCTCAGGAGACTGAAAGCCCCCTGCCTCACTAGGCTGCCATGAGGACCAAACAGAATAAAACGAGCAAAAGTGTGTTGGGAATTTCAAAGCACAGGGCTAGTGGAAGGAAGGATGACAGCCGGNACAGGTCCTTTAACGTTCCAGGATGCTGTTCATTAGGCTCTGCTGACCCATCAAGGCGACCCCTGCATGCTGCAGCTCCAGAGGGAGACACGGCAATGAGCAAGTCAGGCTGAACATTTTAAAGAAGCTCGAGCGAGCGTTCCCAGGCAGAGGGGATAATGGCAGCTCTGTTTACAGGGGCACCTTTGAGATGCGAGCTCTCTTTGCCGGGGCAGGGTACTAAGAGCCCTACACAGGGGGATCCCCTTGTCAGGCTCCAATCATCTCTGTGTACAAGAGCCAGGTATAAGCATAGGATGCTGCTTCGGAGCCGACATTCTCTTACCTCTCGTGCTGGAGAGGGGAGAGACGTGCATTCACTCCTGGCTGCTGGGGGCTCATGCCTGCACCTCTGGACGTTGCTCCAGTGGAAGCTTGGTGGACCTTTGCTCTTACACCTTGGAAAATAGAAAGGACTTGGGGGAGCCACGTGGCGGGATCCAGGGACCCACCTGGGAGGATGCCCTGGTTTTTTCTCATGGTGTGATCTCCGTGGTGGAGGCCTTCTTGTTGGCCCTGTAGTAGATGGCGTGGGTACCCTCAGCACTTCTGCACCACCCAGCCCAACTCCCAGCTGGCATTTCACACCTGCAGCCCTTGGCCTGGAGCTCTCTGACCAGCTGCCAGGTCAAACATAAAGTGTGGGGAAATTAACCCCCTGGGGGGAGCACTCACCCGATGCCAATGGGAATTGGTGTAGAGACATCCCAGGTCTCACTGATCATGCGGAAAACCTCTGAGGTGTAGTTATGCCCCAGTCTGAGAGTTCTCCGTGCTGAGATAAGCTACCATTGCCCATGGAAGTGGGCAGGGAGGGGGAGCAGGGAGCGCTGTCTTGATGAGACACCGTTTGCTGTTGACTTCCTTTCCCTGTACCCTCTAGCTCCGGAGTAAACTGCATGCGTTCACATCCTCTTCTTAGGATCTGCTTCTGTAGAGCTAGACAAAGACAACCCTCGTCCCCCCCGAGCTGAGCACATCAGTTCAGTTGCTCAGTCGTGTCCGACTCTTCACGACCTCATGGACTGCAGCACTCTGAGCACATAGTAGTTGCTTAATAAATATGTCTCAGGAGACTGAAAGCCCCCTGCCTCACTAGGCTGCCATGAGGACCAAACAGAATAAAACGAGCAAAAGTGTGTTGGGAATTTCAAAGCACAGGGCTAGTGGAAGGAAGGATGACAGCCGG
>SJYW01008401.1:36922-49415 GCA_006410735.1 Raphicerus campestris
AGATGCTGACTGCAGCCATGAAATTAAAAGACGTTTATTCCTTGGAAGAAAAGTTATGACCAACCTAGATAGTATATTCAAAAGCAGAGACATTACTTTGCTGACTAAGGCTCGTCTAGTCAAGGCTATAGTTTTTCCTGTGGCCATGTATGGATGTGAGAGTTGGACTGTGAAGAAGGCTGAGCACCCAAGAATTGATGCTTTTGAACTGTGGTGTTGGAGAAGACTCTTGAGAGTCCCTTGGACTGCAAGGAGATCCAACCAGTCCATTCTGAAGATCAATCCTGGGACTTCTTTGGATGGAATGATGCTAAAGCTGAAACTCCAGTACTTTGGCCACCTCATGAGAAGAGTTGACTCATTGGAAAAGACTCTGATGCTGGAAGGGATTGGGGGCAGGAGGAGAAGGGGATGACCGAGGATGAGATGGCTGGATGGCATCACGGACTCAATGGATGCGAGTCTGAGTGAGCTCCAGGAGATGGTGATGAACAGGGAGGCCTGGCGTGCTGCGATTCATGGGGTCGCAAAGAGTCGAACACGACTGAACTGAACTGAACTTACTAACGCACTCCCAGGTGCACAGTGGATAAGAGATATGGGAACTTAGCAACAAGCATTGGCCCAATAATGAAATCCTACAACAGCACTGGCACCCCACTCCAGTACTCTTGCCTGGAAAATCCCATTGACAGAGGAGCCTGGTAGGCTGCAGTCCATGGGGTGGCGAAGAGTCGGACATGACTGAGCAACTTCATGTTCACACATTGAAGAAGGAAATGTCAGCCCCCTCCAGTGTTCTTGCCTGGAGAATCCCAGGGATTGGGGAGCCTGATGGGCTGCCGTCTATGGGGTCACACAGAGTCGGACACGACTGAAGTGACTTAGCAGTAGCAGACACCATGACTACTCTAATAACTTTTAACTCTTTGAAAGGCTCTATGTTTTAGGCTTCCCATGCCTCTCACAGTTGGGGGGCTATAAACAATCACATGCGTAGTTGTAAAAGTCCAGGGAGGCAAGTTAGAGAGCCATCAGAGGGGTTTGAGCTGAAACACTCCTTTTATATGCAGGAGACTGTTAACTGGAGCTCTAAGTTAACTTTTTCCAGAGAAAGGTGGTCAGGGATAGCCCCCCTGTTAATGTCAGAAACGTTGGTGAAAGTCATAAAATAAGACAGACAGATTCTGGTTTGGGGGTAGATGCTCGAGAAGGCCCAAGGGGGTTTCCTTGAGGCCTGATCTCGCCTTTGCCTATCAGGCCTCTTCCTCATGAACTTTGCCACGGGCAGGATTCCCCATGCTGGCTCCCGGCAAGAGAGACCAGAAATAAGCCTTCACATATATAGTCAATTAACAATTGACAAGGGAGCCAAAAAAAAGGACAGGGTCTCTCTTCAATAAATGATGGTAGAAAAACGGATAATGACATGCATGAAATTGGACCCCTACCATACCCAACTCAAAAACCAACTAACAATGGATTAAAGACCTCAACATAAAACTTGAAACCATAAAATTCCTAGAAGAAAAACATGGGGGAAAAGCTTCCTGTCACTGGTCTTGGCAACATTTTCTTTTGGATATGTACCAAAAGCACAAGCAACAGGAAGAAGTGGCAGCACGTCAAATTATAAAGCTTCCGCAGAGCACAAGGCACAGAAGGAAAGGGAAGCCTACAGAACGGAATATCTGCAAACCATTTATCAAATAAGAGGTTACCATCCAAACTATACGAGGAAATCATACAACTTAATAGCAAAAATCCCAAATAATCCAATTTAGAAGTATATGGAGTACCTGAATAGACATGTTTCCAAAGACAATATACAGATGGCTGACAAGTATATGAAAAGGAACTAATTATCAGGGAAAATACAAATTCAAAACCACAATGAGACATCACCTCACACCTGTTAGCATAGCTATTATCAAAAAGACAAGAGGTAAGTGCTGGCAAGGATGTGGAAAAAAGAAATCCTTGTGCACTATTGGGAGGAATGTAAATTGGGATAGTCACTATGGAAAACAGTATGGTGGCTCCTCAGATTAAAAACAGAACTGTCTTATGATCCAGCAATCCCATTTCTGGTGTGTACCCAAAGGAAATAAAAACAGGATTTTGAAGAGATATCTGCCCTCTTATTGTATGCTCACTGAGCATTATTCACAATAGCCAAGAAATAGAAAGATCCTAAGCATCCACCAAATGATGTACAGATAAAGATCANGTCAGTGGGGTTTATACAGATCACCTGTGATGCACCAGACGCTCTGCTGGGCTCTGGGGTGGACACAGTTGCTCGCCGAGCTTACCGTTGAGTCTCCCATATCTATTTGTCAACAACAAAGGCAAACTCTGGGGAGCTGCAGGCGTGTCATGGGCCGGGCAGGGCTAGGGGTGAAGGTGAGGGTGGTCAGGAAGTTTTCTTCCTGAGGACTCTGCCATGGAGCTGGCGAGCGCAGGCCCAGAGAGCATCTCTTGAGTACATGGGATCCCCTCCTCATTCCCCAGCAGCTGGGGAGGTCCCTGGCTGGAGCGCACAGGGGAGGCTGCATAGAGACAGTGGAACTTGACTTTTTATTGCCCTGGGGCACAAAATCCCTCCATTCTTCATGGAAGCTGAATCCCTTCCCCGTCACGCTCCTTCACGGTAGCTGCAGCCTCACTTTCCCAGGATGTCGGGCCCCAGAGGGAAACTCAGGCCTGGTTCATGATCCCAGGCACCGGGCAGGCCTCCTGGGGCGTTGGTGGGCGGGGGGTGGCCCCCAAACGCGCACCTCGAGCCTGACTCTCCGTGGCCACCCGCAGATCCTGGAGAGCCCCATGAGCTTCTTTGACAGGACGCCCACCGGCAGGCTAATGAACCGCTTCTCCAAGGATATGGACGAGCTGGACGTGAGGCTGCCGTTTCACGTCGAGAACTTCCTGCAGCAGTTTTTTATGGTGCTGTTTATTCTCGTGATATTGGCCGCTGTGTTTCCCGCCGTCCTTTTAGTCCTGGCCATCCTGGCTGTAGGCTTCTTCATTCTCTTACGGTAGGTCGATGCGCTGTTTAAAGCAGAGCGCACAAAACCTGGGCAGGGACCGGTGGTGTCCGGTGGCTGTCTCTTATACACATCTGCCCCACTGGGGGTGTCACAGGACTTGTGTTTGTCTCCACAGTTCCTCCGCACCAGCTCATCCAGACTGAGTCCCCCCGGGAAGGAACTGTGACCTGGAAAACGTATCACACGTACATTAAGGCTTCTGGAGGTTTGGTAGAAAACAACGGGTTTCTTGATTTAATTTGCATTAAAAATTCTTTCTTAAACTGCTGGGTTCATGTTTTATGATTCCTCTAACAATTGCTCTCTTTATGCGAGGGTCGTTTTATCCGTGCTTTTATTTTTTTCCCCTTATAATCGAAAGTCTGATAAAGCAGCCTTTTAAATGGAATCATCCTTTATCTCCATTAAAGCTGCCAGAAACTATTTATTGAAACTGAATGAGCAGCAGCGTGACCTGGCTGTGGTGCGTGTGTAACCTTGCACTCTAATCTCTGAGTGCAGTGCCATCCGCTCGTTGCCTGCCTTCAGGGCGAGAATCACTGCCCTGTGCAAAAGATACCTGTAGTTCCATTTCTTGTCACTCTCCAGCAAGACTGGGTTTTTAAAAATTTGTTTGTTTTAAAAACATTCTATTCTAGAGTCACTTCTATTACAGTGAATAGTGGTGTGTTTTTTTTTTTTTTTTAATATGTTGACGTTTGGATCCATTTTCCAATCACGTGGAATAGATGTCCCCGTTGGGGTTTCTGGGACCTAATGCTCAGTGTTGTCACGTCAGCCTAGAAAGTGGTTCCCAGGGTGGAAGCCCTTTTCCTATAGGCTTCGATTTTCCCCACCAGGATTGGACCCCGAGGAAGAGGAGCCCACTGCTGCCGCGCGGCCTCTGTAACCCCTGGCCCTCTCTCTTCCCCTGCAGGGTACTTGCTCTCTCTCTTCGTGGTGTCCCTCTTCCTCTTGATGATCGGCAGCTCTGCCTTCAGCAGCTGGTTGCTGGGTGTCTGGTTAGACAAGGGCTCACAGGTGAGTTCCCCTTTGGCTCTGGCAAATGTTGAGTCAGTTGCTAACAGAGTCTGAACACGAGGAGCCTCCCACAGCCCCTGCCACAAGACCGAGGTCGGCAGCTTACAACCACGTAACTTGACTCCCGCAATCCCCTTTGATCTTTCAAGACAAGCAGGGCATCTGAATTTGTATGTGCCACTTTCGAATTTTAGAGGCTTGGCTAAAAAGCTTGTGCCAGGCAAATGCAGCCTGTCTGGAGTCACGCACAGGCAGGATAGGGTCAGATTTTTGCAGCCTCTGTTGTAAGGGACCTCCAAGGAAAGTCTAGGAGGAACTGGGGAAGCTTAATGCGAATTTCCATCTTCTTGTCTCTGAAGAGAAACTGACATCTCCTCACGGACACTATCTGATGTTAGTGCCTTCCACTTGGCTTGGCTCCCCAAAGTCCCTCTAAAGGAAGAGGACATGCGAAAGTCAGCCTGGATGTGCTGCAGGGCCCCTTAGGCCTCTCCCTGCCTCCCTGACTTGCATCCAGGCCAGGCCCCTCTTGAGGACTGATAAGTCTACTCTCCCTCAGGCCTGCTGGAAACTCTCCCAGCTTTTGGCCCATGTTTTCAAAGCTTTCCTGAAGTCCCCAGGAAATGCTGTGAGGTTGCCTCCCCATCCTCCAAGATTACATTTTGGTATAGTTCTGTTGCTATGACAACCAAAGTGGGGAGGCCTTGGGAAGATACAGGCAGAGGAGAGGATGGGATTACTCTCCTGGAGTTCAGCACAGCTCTCAGGGGGATAGCCTGCACTTTGCAAAAAGAGGCACCTCTGGGACATTGCCCTAGATCCTTGCTTGCTCCTGAAGAGCCCTTTTCTTGGAGAGCCCAGGGTGTTAGTCAGAGTGAAGCCTTCAGGCCAGTGCTAGGCTAACTGGGCAGCAGCCATGATGGCCTACCCACGTGCTGGCTCCACCCCCAGACACTGGACGCAGCCCACAGCACAGTGAAGCCTCCTCTTCAAGCTGGTCCTTTGGTGATTAGCTCCCCAGGGATGCTCTTGCTTTTATGGCTGTGCATCCATCAGCCACCACCTCTGGTTTACATTTCCTCTAGGGCTGTAATCAGCAAAATGGCATTTAGAAGGAAGATGCTTGTTTGCACCCCAAACGCATTCTTGACTTTTAGCACACAGCTCTGAAAAGAATGAAACTGCCAATTTCTCAGGAGGAGGAGATGGCCTCTCCCCAGATATGGAGGCAAAAACGTGTTCTCCTGGGGCACGATGGAGCCAAGTGGGGTCACTTTGGATCCTCCCAGAGTCTTTGGTTCATCAGACTCCCTCCTACCCCCTGGGGACTCCAGGGCAGTGAGCCAGTGCCCTACTAGGTGCGCCCCCAGAAAAGGAAGGAAAGAGGGCCCCGGGGGCTGACCCCTCCTACAGAGAAGCTCCTGAGTCTCCCCAAAGGTCCGGTGGCTTCTGCCTTCGGCTCCCTGATTCCCTGACCTGTCTGCGCCACTTGAGGGTTGCACAGCCAGCCTGTGGAATCCATATGTTGTTGCTTCTATGACTTTCCTGGCCCAGCATCACCTCTGTTCCCCTAAGGCACTGTTGGTTTCCAAGACGACTGTCCTGTACAGGTCTGGTCTGTCTGTTGTGCTTTTTCCACTGACTCTGCTAAGCCTTGTCAGCCAGGCGCCCTTGACATCCCANACCTCTGTTCCCCTAAGGCACTGTTGGTTTCCAAGACGACTGTCCTGTACAGGTCTGGTCTGTCTGTTGTGCTTTTTCCACTGACTCTGCTAAGCCTTGTCAGCCAGGCGCCCTTGACATCCCAGAGAGCCCAGTAGGAGGACCCATGCAAAGTTCAAGAGCCCTGCAGGGAACTGACTTGACTTTACCACCTGATTCATTCATTTATGCTCGTCCGTTTAGTTTCTTTTCCCTGGGAATATTCTCTGGAAAATTCCCATTCTTTTGACAGTTGATCAGTTCTTGGTGCTTCTTGTTTTCCTCCCAAGATGATGTGTGGGCCTCACAGCAACATGAGCACGTGCGAGGTGGGCACGGTGCTGGCAGACTCTGGGCCGAGGGTGTACCAGTGGGTGTACCCAGGGACCATGGTGTCCATACTGGTGTTTGGCATCACCAAAGGCTTCATGTTCACCAAGACCACGCTGATGGCCTCCTCCTCCCTGCATGACCGAGTGTTAGACAAGGTACAGTCCCCCTGCTCCTCACGCTGGGGGCTGCATGCATATCCCGTACAGCAGTCAGTGGGGTTTATACAGATCACCTGTGATGCACCAGACGCTCTGCTGGGCTCTGGGGTGGACACAGTTGCTCGCCGAGCTTACCGTTGAGTCTCCCATATCTATTTGTCAACAACAAAGGCAAACTCTGGGGAGCTGCAGGCGTGTCATGGGCCCGGCAGGGCTAGGGGTGAAGGTGAGGGTGGTCAGGAAGTTTTCTTCCTGAGGACTCTGCCATGGAGCTGGCGAGCGCAGGCCCAGAGAGCATCTCTTGAGTACATGGGATCCCCTCCTCATTCCCCAGCAGCTGGGGAGGTCCCTGGCTGGAGCGCACAGGGGAGGCTGCATAGAGACAGTGGAACTTGACTTTTTATTGCCCTGGGGCACAAAATCCCTCCATTCTTCATGGAAGCTGAATCCCTTCCCCGTCACGCTCCTTCACGGTAGCTGCAGCCTCACTTTCCCAGGATGTCGGGCCCCAGAGGGAAACTCAGGCCTGGTTCATGATCCCAGGCACCGGGCAGGCCTCCTGGGGCGTTGGTGGGCGGGGGGTGGCCCCCAAACGCGCACCTCGAGCCTGACTCTCCGTGGCCACCCGCAGATCCTGGAGAGCCCCATGAGCTTCTTTGACAGGACGCCCACCGGCAGGCTAATGAACCGCTTCTCCAAGGATATGGACGAGCTGGACGTGAGGCTGCCGTTTCACGTCGAGAACTTCCTGCAGCAGTTTTTTATGGTGCTGTTTATTCTCGTGATATTGGCCGCTGTGTTTCCCGCCGTCCTTTTAGTCCTGGCCATCCTGGCTGTAGGCTTCTTCATTCTCTTACGGTAGGTCGATGCGCTGTTTAAAGCAGAGCGCACAAAACCTGGGCAGGGACCGGTGGTGTCCGGTGGTGCTGAGTCCTTGCTGTCTTCTCTGAATGCCGGAGGATGTTGACTTGCGTGCTGCGCTAAGTGCTCGGCGTACATCAGGCATTTGATCCTCAGAGCCATGCTAAGAGGTGGGTAGGGTTGGGAGATTATGTCACTGGTCCCAGGTCAGGAAAGTAGCCACAGTGGTTGCTCTCTGACTGATGTTATATTCTTAACCACGGGGCTCTGCTGTTTCTGCTGCTGCAGGAGAGAGGAGACCAGTACTCAGTCTCTGAGCTTTGAGAAATAGCCCCACCTAACCACTGATGTGGTCAGCTGTTTGGCACCGGGGGAGGGGGTCCCTGTGCCCACCTTCTCACCCACCCTGAGGAAAAGCAGGAGGGTAGCATCTGTCCCAGCCTTCCAGGAAACCCAGCTCTGTCCTGGGTGAGCTGGAGTTCTTAGCCAGCAGCTGGTGGTGGTGTATGAGGGCTAAAGATTGGAGATCAGATGAAATTTGCACCAGAGTCCCAACTCTGCTGCACAACTAGCTGGAGGAACTTGGATAAGCCAAAGGAATGCTGCAAGCCTCAGTCTCCTCGTCTCTAAAATGGTAATCATCAAAACATGCGACTACCCTCTTCCAAAGGGGTTCTCACAAGGATCAGATGAGACTGGGCTGCCTAAATGTTATACAAACTTTTAGTTTCAATAAAACTCAACAAAATTGCCTTGGACTGGACACACAGTATCTTGAAGAGGGTCTCCCAGATTGCAAAGGTTTCAGCCCGCAAATCCTGGACCCACATCCACCTGTAAACAGGGACTCCTCACTCTGAGTTGAGCTTGCAAAATATTGCTTTGACCACAGTGTGGAGGGTGGATGAAGCTTCAGAAAGAACTGGGAAGGGCTATAGGACTGGAGACTCTTGCATGGCAGAGTCTGACTGAGAGATGAGACATAGGCAGCAGCAGTCCTGGCAGAAAACAGGTAGATCCTAAAGTCATTTCCAAGGTAGTCCACTGAGGTTAGGGGATGGGAGAGGCCAAGGAGGCATCCGAGATGGGGAGCAACGTGAAGACAGATATGAGTGACGTGGGAGGAGACACAGTTGAGGGTGATCAAGATTATGGGTTTGGTTTTGGATAGTTGAAGGCTGTGAATCAAGTCCATGGATGAGCCAGCTGACAGTGGGAAATGTGAGCGCAGGGATGCATGGGTGGAGAGGCAGACTCTGCATCCTCGGCTGAAGCTGGCATCACCATGGGAACTAGCACGTGCACCCTGGGAGTTGGGGGAGCTGGGCTCTCACTTCCGTCTCCCACTGCCCCCTTGGTGACTGCGAGAGAGGACACATGAGCCTCTGTGTCTAGCCTCAAGGGTTTATTATGATGATCTAATAAAAATGAGGTCTGCAGGTCTTTTTTGCAAATATAAAAGGTGCGTGCCTGCTCAGTCGCTCAGTCGCTCAGTGTCAGACTCTGTGACCCCATGGCCTGTAGCCTGCCAGGCTCCTCAGTCCATGGGATTTTCCAGGCAAGAATACTGGAGTGGATTGCTGTTTCCTCCTCCAGGGGATCTTCCCAATCCAGGGATCAAACCCGCATCTCCCACATCTACACTGGCAGGCAGGGTCCTTACCACTGAGCCACTGGAGAATCCCCCGTGTCGTGGGTGCCGCCTCTTATTAAGAAAAGTGATTCCTTGGGCTGGTGTTAGTGTTTACCATCCACGTGTTTGTCTGACCATCGTTCCTGTCTGTTCTCCTCTCTGTGTTTCTTACTTACTTTGCAAAAGGTTCTTCTCTGCACTGCATTCTTATTTGCTGTAAGACAGGCCAGATCAGGCTGATCCAGACTGAATTATTCGATGTTTCTAACTCACTCACTTGAGCTCTGAACAAATGAGGTTTCCCTTCCTCTGCCCTGGGTCAGATTCACTGTCATGGATCAGCTGCCCTGTGCGTGCTGAGGGCAGTGATCTCTCACTCACTGGGGCCCAGGGGGAGTTACATACTGTGAAGAGTCTGGTTTTAAAGTCAGTTCCTAAGGAGATGATGTTCATGTATTGCTCAAAATTACCTTTGAAACTGCCTTTAGAAGACCACACGCTGGCAGTTGATATGCCAGATTCAGATTTTCCTCCAGAATTGGAAGAGATTCCTTTTTATTTGGTTGTGTGTATAGTCACTCAGGTATGTCCGACTCTCTGCCACCTTTTGGACTGTAGCTGGCCAGGCTCCTCAGTCCATGGGATTTCCCAGACAAGAATACTGGAGTGGGTTGCCATGCCCTTCTCCAGGGGATCTTCCCAACCCAGGAATCTCATCTCTTGTGTCTCCTGCATTGCAGGCGAATTTTTTACCTACTGAGCCATCGAGGAAGCCCTTTTTGTTTGGTTGGGCACCCCAAAGTGGTTGGCTTATATTTAGGAGTTGCAGTGTGTGAAAATCTCTAGTCTTTAAAAAGACTAGAGTCATAGTGCGTGCAGTAAGACCCTCATGCTACAGAAAGCCTTCAGAACTGAGAACGCAGGAAGGAGTGGCTCGACCTTCTGAGACCTTCCCTCCCTCCCTGACACCAGGGATGGCTGCTCCCGGAGAACGGCGGGCCGGCCCCTCCTCCCTCATACGGTGGCACTGGCCATCTTACATTTGTCTTGAGCGCACAGTTGGGTTTGAGTGGGCCAAGGGGAGCCCTGGGAAACCCTAAGTGGGGCTCTCGTGGTCTCCCTGCAGCATCTTCCACAGAGGAATCCAGGAGCTCAAGAAGGTGGAGAACATCAGCCGGTCCCCCTGGTTCTCCCACGTCACCTCGTCCATGCAGGGCCTGGGAACCATCCACGCCTACAACAGGAGGGAAGACTGCGTCAGCAAGTGAGTCCTGGGCTGCGCTGCCCCCGGGCTTCTCCTCCCCGCTGGCCCGGCTCTGAGGAGGGAAGTCTGAGGGATGGGGACTGGCTGGGTGGAGAGCTGGTAGAATGGAGGGGGATCCCTCATGCACTAAGCCCTTTTCCCCAGTGTCCGAGGCCCCCAAAGACTCGAGTTCATCCAGTGACAAGCTTACCATGGCGCTTTACGTGTTTTATTCTTCCTCTCCAGAAGAAGAATGTTTTCAGTTCAAGAAAATAGGAGCAAACAACGACAACAAAAAAATCACCCATAGGCCTGCAACCAAATCCTAGTAATACTTTTGTGTATTTACTCCAGTCTTTTCTGTTTTCCTATTTCTGAAGCATTTATAGTCATTTTTGTCTTATTTTTTAAAAGCAATTTTTTCATATTATTGCACATTCCTTGTAAAGGTCATTCTGAAAGTGAAGGTCGTTCAGTCGTGTCTGACTCTTTGTGACCTTGTGGACTATACAGTCCATGGAATTCTCCAGGCCAGAATACTGGAGTGGGCAGCCTTTCCCTTCTCCAGGGGATCTTCCCAGCCCAGGGACTGAACCCAGGTCTCCCGCACTGCAGGCGGGTTCTTTACCAGCTAAGCCACCAGTAAAGTCCAAAAGGCCACATTACATCTCATTTAATAGATGGCCTAGTTTTCTTCTTTTTAAGGTGCCGGGACTAAGTTAATAAATTTCTCTGGAGTCCTCCAGCTCCAAACTTCTAAAACACCAATAATCACATGTTATCACTGTGTTATCAGTCACAGTAGGCTCACTGTGGTAACAAACAGCTCCAAATTTTAGGGGCTAACCCAACACGTGTTTATTCTTCCTCAAGTCGTAAGTGAACAAGGGTCCGTGGGGCAGGGGTCAGCGATTCTGCTCTGTACTCAGGCACCCAGTCTCTTTCCATCTCACAGCTCCTCTGGTCTAATTGGAAGGTAAGAGCAGAGATGTGAGTGGAGGACCCCAGTGAAGGTGCTTATTATTTATGTACATTTACTGGCCCGATTTCAGTCACATGGGTGTGGCTAACTGCAAAGGAGGCAGGGAAATGTAGTCCAGCTGTAAAAATGGAATTTGGTGAATCTATAGGACCCGACTGAGCGGCTTCGCTTTCACTTTTCACTTTCATGCACTGGAGAAGGAAATGGCAGCCCACTCCAGTGTTCTTGCCTGGAGAATCCCAGGGACAGGGGAGCCTGGTGGGCTGCCGTCTATGGGGTCGCACAGAGTCGGACACGACTGAAGCGACTCAGCAGCAGCAGCAGCAGCAGCAGCATAGTGTCTCTGCCACACCGATGTTCTTATTCCACCCCCATCCTTTCCTTTCTTAAAAGCTTAATGTACGCTTCAAAGGTTGCATCTCTTTCTCCCTGCCACTCACAACCTCAGTGTAGACCTGGCACTCCAGCCTGTCTTCACTTCAGTCAGCAGCTAGCCTTGTTACTGTTTTGACCTGAACATCATCTGTCAAGGGCCCCGCAACCCCCCTTCCAGTGTCTTGGTCAAGGGCCATTCATCAGCTCTCAACAAGCAACAGATTCAAGCCCTGTCTTCCAGCAGATTGTCCTGCAAGGTTTCCAGAATGATCCTATAGGCGAGCTGAGCCCCACAGTCCTTATCCATTCTTTCCAGTCATGGGCTTTCCAGAGGGCTTGGGCTTCTGACCTGAGTTGCTTTTGCAACCAGACAATAACGCTGCAGCACTAAAAAAAGGTTTGAGGTCAAATTCCAATTTGACTCCAGCCAGTGGTTCTGTTTCTGCACAACCTAACCAAGCACACAAAGGAGACCACAGATGACTCCTAAGTCACTCAAGCTGTCAGTTGAATTTGTAGGCTTTACAGTGACATGGTAGAAAAACATCATGGTTGTTTGGAAGAATATTTTAACTGAGGAAAGTAAGTTAGAGTGGAAACAGAGAGGGCCAGCCTGGGTGCCCAGAGGTGTTTCAGGCCAGAATCCTTGGAGGAGGTTTAGAACAGGATGGAGCAGCAGTGCCTGAGGGCGTCATGGCTGTGCCAGGGGAGGAATCTCAACTCTTAGGGGTTTAAACATCAAATGGTTTTCAATTTTACCAATAATTTCTTTTACCAGTTGTTCTGAAGAAGCCCCTTTCCCAGGAGGTCAGGGGAGCCTTTAGTGGCAATTGTGATTGATGTCCCTTCTGGTCTGTTTAGCTCAGTTCAGTTAAAATTACACTCTTAAATGTACACAAGTGATAGCACACACACCCCTGCCCCCTGGGCATCTGCTCAGAGAATTGGAGCAGTCATGCTGTGTTGCTGTATGTCTCGGGCAAGGGGGCAGGGTAGCTGTTAGGAAGCACCTGGTCTGTTGGATTAAACACCCCCTCCCTTTTCCCTGAGCCTGGTTATCTGAGGCTGGTGCAAGGAGATGGAGTGGGGGAGTAGGGGAGGGACACACTCTCAGGTTACCACTGTCTATTTCTGCTG
>SJYW01008401.1:56310-67819 GCA_006410735.1 Raphicerus campestris
CTCTGTGACCCCATGGCCTGTAGCCTGCCAGGCTCCTCAGTCCATGGGATTTTCCAGGCAAGAATACTGGAGTGGATTGCTGTTTCCTCCTCCAGGGGATCTTCCCAATCCAGGGATCAAACCCGCATCTCCCACATCTACACTGGCAGGCAGGGTCCTTACCACTGAGCCACTGGAGAATCCCCCGTGTCGTGGGTGCCGCCTCTTATTAAGAAAAGTGATTCCTTGGGCTGGTGTTAGTGTTTACCATCCACGTGTTTGTCTGACCGTCGTTCCTGTCTGTTCTCCTCTCTGTGTTTCTTACTTACTTTGCAAAAGGTTCTTCTCTGCACTGCATTCTTATTTGCTGTAAGACAGGCCAGATCAGGCTGATCCAGACTGAATTATTCGATGTTTCTAACTCACTCACTTGAGCTCTGAACAAATGAGGTTTCCCTTCCTCTGCCCTGGGTCAGATTCACTGTCATGGATCAGCTGCCCTGTGTGTGCTGAGGGCAGTGATCTCTCACTCACTGGGGCCCAGGGGGAGTTACATACTGTGAAGAGTCTGGCTTTAAAGTCAGTTCCTAAGGAGATGATGTTCATGTATTGCTCAAAATTACCTTTGAAACTGCCTTTAGAAGACCACACGCTGGCAGTTGATATGCCAGATTCAGATTTTCCTCCAGAATTGGAAGAGATTCCTTTTTATTTGGTTGTGTGTATAGTCACTCAGGTATGTCCGACTCTCTGCCACCTTTTGGACTGTAGCTGGCCAGGCTCCTCAGTCCATGGGATTTCCCAGACAAGAATACTGGAGTGGGTTGCCATGCCCTTCTCCAGGGGATCTTCCCAACCCAGGAATCTCATCTCTTGTGTCTCCTGCATTGCAGGCGAATTTTTTACCTACTGAGCCATCGAGGAAGCCCTTTTTGTTTGGTTGGGCACCCCAAAGTGGTTGGCTTATATTTAGGAGTTGCAGTGTGTGAAAATCTCTAGTCTTTAAAAAGACTAGAGTCATAGTGCGTGCAGTAAGACCCTCATGCTACAGAAAGCCTTCAGAACTGAGAACGCAGGAAGGAGTGGCTCGACTTTCTGAGACCCTCCCTCCCTCCCTGACACCAGGGATGGCTGCTCCCGGAGAACGGCTGGCTGGCCCCCTCCTCCCTCGTACGGTGGCACTGGCCGTCTTACATTTGTCTTGAGCGCACAGTTGGGTTTGAGTGGGCCAAGGGGAGCCCTGGGAAACCCTAAGTGGGGCTCTCGTGGTCTCCCTGCAGCATCTTCCACAGAGGAATCCAGGAGCTCAAGAAGGTGGAGAACATCAGCCGGTCCCCCTGGTTCTCCCACGTCACCTCGTCCATGCAGGGCCTGGGAACCATCCACGCCTACAACAGGAGGGAAGACTGTGTCAGCAAGTGAGTCCTGGGCTGCGCTGCCCCCGGGCTTCTGCCCCCGGGCTTCTCCTCCCCGCTGGCCCGGCTCTGAGGAGGGAAGTCTGAGGGATGGGGACTGGCCGGGTGGAGAACTGGTAGAATGGAGAGNCAACAGGAGGGAAGACTGCGTCAGCAAGTGAGTCCTGGGCTGCGCTGCCCCCGGGCTTCTCCTCCCCGCTGGCCCGGCTCTGAGGAGGGAAGTCTGAGGGATGGGGACTGGCTGGGTGGAGAGCTGGTAGAATGGAGGGGGATCCCTCATGCACTAAGCCCTTTTCCCCAGTGTCCGAGGCCCCCAAAGACTCGAGTTCATCCAGTGACAAGCTTACCATGGCGCTTTACGTGTTTTATTCTTCCTCTCCAGAAGAAGAATGTTTTCAGTTCAAGAAAATAGGAGCAAACAACGACAACAAAAAAATCACCCATAGGCCTGCAACCAAATCCTAGTAATACTTTTGTGTATTTACTCCAGTCTTTTCTGTTTTCCTATTTCTGAAGCATTTATAGTCATTTTTGTCTTATTTTTTAAAAGCAATTTTTTCATATTATTGCACATTCCTTGTAAAGGTCATTCTGAAAGTGAAGGTCGTTCAGTCGTGTCTGACTCTTTGTGACCTTGTGGACTATACAGTCCATGGAATTCTCCAGGCCAGAATACTGGAGTGGGCAGCCTTTCCCTTCTCCAGGGGATCTTCCCAGCCCAGGGACTGAACCCAGGTCTCCCGCACTGCAGGCGGGTTCTTTACCAGCTAAGCCACCAGTAAAGTCCAAAAGGCCACATTACATCTCATTTAATAGATGGCCTAGTTTTCTTCTTTTTAAGGTGCCGGGACTAAGTTAATAAATTTCTCTGGAGTCCTCCAGCTCCAAACTTCTAAAACACCAATAATCACATGTTATCACTGTGTTATCAGTCACAGTAGGCTCACTGTGGTAACAAACAGCTCCAAATTTTAGGGGCTAACCCAACACGTGTTTATTCTTCCTCAAGTCGTAAGTGAACAAGGGTCCGTGGGGCAGGGGTCAGCGATTCTGCTCTGTACTCAGGCACCCAGTCTCTTTCCATCTCACAGCTCCTCTGGTCTAATTGGAAGGTAAGAGCAGAGATGTGAGTGGAGGACCCCAGTGAAGGTGCTTATTATTTATGTACATTTACTGGCCCGATTTCAGTCACATGGGTGTGGCTAACTGCAAAGGAGGCAGGGAAATGTAGTCCAGCTGTAAAAATGGAATTTGGTGAATCTATAGGACCCGACTGAGCGGCTTCGCTTTCACTTTTCACTTTCATGCACTGGAGAAGGAAATGGCAGCCCACTCCAGTGTTCTTGCCTGGAGAATCCCAGGGACAGGGGAGCCTGGTGGGCTGCCGTCTATGGGGTCGCACAGAGTCGGACACGACTGAAGCGACTCAGCAGCAGCAGCAGCAGCAGCAGCATAGTGTCTCTGCCACACCGATGTTCTTATTCCACCCCCATCCTTTCCTTTCTTAAAAGCTTAATGTACGCTTCAAAGGTTGCATCTCTTTCTCCCTGCCACTCACAACCTCAGTGTAGACCTGGCACTCCAGCCTGTCTTCACTTCAGTCAGCAGCTAGCCTTGTTACTGTTTTGACCTGAACATCATCTGTCAAGGGCCCCGCAACCCCCCTTCCAGTGTCTTGGTCAAGGGCCATTCATCAGCTCTCAACAAGCAACAGATTCAAGCCCTGTCTTCCAGCAGATTGTCCTGCAAGGTTTCCAGAATGATCCTATAGGCGAGCTGAGCCCCACAGTCCTTATCCATTCTTTCCAGTCATGGGCTTTCCAGAGGGCTTGGGCTTCTGACCTGAGTTGCTTTTGCAACCAGACAATAACGCTGCAGCACTAAAAAAAGGTTTGAGGTCAAATTCCAATTTGACTCCAGCCAGTGGTTCTGTTTCTGCACAACCTAACCAAGCACACAAAGGAGACCACAGATGACTCCTAAGTCACTCAAGCTGTCAGTTGAATTTGTAGGCTTTACAGTGACATGGTAGAAAAACATCATGGTTGTTTGGAAGAATATTTTAACTGAGGAAAGTAAGTTAGAGTGGAAACAGAGAGGGCCAGCCTGGGTGCCCAGAGGTGTTTCAGGCCAGAATCCTTGGAGGAGGTTTAGAACAGGATGGAGCAGCAGTGCCTGAGGGCGTCATGGCTGTGCCAGGGGAGGAATCTCAACTCTTAGGGGTTTAAACATCAAATGGTTTTCAATTTTACCAATAATTTCTTTTACCAGTTGTTCTGAAGAAGCCCCTTTCCCAGGAGGTCAGGGGAGCCTTTAGTGGCAATTGTGATTGATGTCCCTTCTGGTCTGTTTAGCTCAGTTCAGTTAAAATTACACTCTTAAATGTACACAAGTGATAGCACACACACCCCTGCCCCCTGGGCATCTGCTCAGAGAATTGGAGCAGTCATGCTGTGTTGCTGTATGTCTCGGGCAAGGGGGCAGGGTAGCTGTTAGGAAGCACCTGGTCTGTTGGATTAAACACCCCCTCCCTTTTCCCTGAGCCTGGTTATCTGAGACTGGTGCAAGGAGATGGAGTGGGGGAGTAGGGGAGGGACACACTCTCAGGTTACCACTGTCTATTTCTGCTGATCCAGCTCCTCATGCAGATGTGGCGTGGCAGAGGAGAGCCCCCGCCAGGACCCAGGTCCCCAGCCACTCTGTTGGACACTGCCCATGGGCTCTGCTTTGTTCTTCTGTGAGCTCTGCCTGGCAGCATCACTGCTTTCCTTTGATGTGGGGCCTCTTGCTTCATGCCAATCAGTATGGCATCAAGATTGCAGCCCCACATGCCATCTTCCCTCTGAACCCCCACTCTAGGTACTGCAGGAATGGGCAGGACCATCTGCCATACATCTGGGGAATGAGCAACTCCGGGGATGGGTCTTCCTCATCCCTTGGTGGTATCATTGCTCTGTCACTCTGCCCGGTGCCCCCTCTCCTCTTTGGCCCAGAAGACGCACAGCAGGGGTTACAAGATGTCAGCTTACTCTTTTCCCCTCCAGCTTTATAAGCAATTGCCTCGAATCTTCTTTCCCTGAACTGGGGATGAGAATCAGTCCAGCACTCTCTCTTCCTTTCCCTACCATCACAAACATGAGATTCCCTCTACCTCCCCCAACCCCCTTTATAGATCAAAGGGGTCAACAGTCGTTTCCACTGGGCCTTTGAGGGACGGCTACCCTGAAGACAAGGGTCCTTTGAAGGTTGAACATGAGGTTCTCAGCCCCTTTTGTTCTCAGCTATGGGTTCCAGCTGCCAGTTCTGGGAAAGACAGAAAGAGCCCACTCAGCACCATACTCTGTTGCTACTTGGGATTTCTCAAAATACGTGCAAATCAAAGATGCTTATGGTGGCAGATTTTAGAGTCTGGATCTATGCTCATTTTTGTAAGAGATTCCTATGTACTAATGTGCTGGTCTTTGATTAAAAATTCCTCTTGCCCTACTTCTCTGGTAGCGCTAACCCTAAGTCTCTGGAAGCACAACCTGACTTCCTGTTTTGTCTCATCTCTTAATGTTAGGTTCAAGATGCTGAATGATGAAAACTGCAGCCATCTGCTGTACTTTAACTGCGCTCTCCGGTGGTTTGCTCTAAGAATGGATGTCCTCATGAACATCGCCACCCTCATTGTGGCCTTGTTGGTGACCCTGAGTTTCTCCTCAATCAGTGCTTCTTCCAAAGGCTTGTCGTTGTCTTACATCATCCAGGTAACACCTAGTGTAAGGCTGGCCTTGGCCGGGAGGCTCTGGCATAGAGTGTATCAGGGAGGGTGGACACAACAGAAAACCTAACTCGAATGGGCTTAAATCATAAAGAAGGCTTGCAGCAGCTCACGTGGTTAAAAGGTCTGGCAGCTGTATGGGCTTCAGGCACAGCTGGATCATGGCCCCTGGCTTTATCCTCCTATAAGGATTCCTTGATGGTTGTACAATGGTGGCTGGCAGCCTCTAGGGGCTCTAGCAGGAGGAAAGTCTTTCCTGCTCCACCCACTGAACAAAAGCCCTTGCTTTACTCTTACTGGATTAATTTAGGCATCCCAGAACTGTTGATAATTCGTGAACTGATGGGATTGAGATGATTGGCTTAGGCCAAGGGAGGGNGGCTCTAGCAGGAGGAAAGTCTTTCCTGCTCCAGCCACTGAACAAAAGCCCTTGCTTTACTCTTACTGGATTAATTTAGGCATCCCAGAACTGTTGATAATTCGTGAACTGATGGGATTGAGGTGATTGGCTTAGGCCAAGGGAGGGAGTCACACTCCATCCTGCTCCAAGTCACACAGCTGCCCCACAATGGGAAGAGGGAAGGGAATACTGGAGAGGCAGCCACGATGTCCATGACAAAGAATTACTGACTTCTCTTTTGAGTTGCTTTGGTGTTTTTCTTTTGAAAAATAACAACAATATGGAAATAATAGTAATAAAGAATGATAATGATAATAGGGAAACACATGCTCTNGGAGTCACACTCCATCCTGCTCCAAGTCACACAGCTGCCCCACAATGGGAAGAGGGAAGGGAATACTGGAGAGGCAGCCAGGATGTCCATGACAAAGAATTACTGACTTCTCTTTTGAGTTGCTTTGGTGTTTTTCTTTTGAAAAATAACAATATGGAAATAATAGTAATAAAGAATGATAATGATAATAGGGAAACACATGCTATTTTCAGCACTGTTTACATAAATCCTTTACGTAAATTAACTCATTTATCTTCACAATAACCCATGAGGTAGGCACGCCATAATCCCCATTTTACAGGCGAGGAGACTGAGGCCCAGAAAGACTTGCCAGAGTCACACACCTGCATGTGTGAGAGCCAGGATTTGAGCCCAGGCCATCTGGGTCTGATACGCAGCTGAGTTTGCATAGAGTAGACACAGGCTACATGCTTCACGTTTCTCTCTTTGGAAGCTGTTCCTATGTAGTCCTTATCCCCAGTGCTCTGATGTTCTAGGATGACGAATCTGAGTGGTGGTCTGTTTCCACTGATTCTGTTCAGGCTGGGAAGAGAATAAAGTCAAATCTCTCTTCAAGTGGAGAAATTCCTCCTTTCTGTTCAGGCTGGGAAGAGAATAAAGTCAAATCTCTCTTCAAGTGGAGAAATTCCTCCTTTTCCTCCCTGACTCTTCTTCCTCTTGGTGATACTGTCTTTGTCTCCTTTCCCTTTGTTTTCTCTTCCTGTGACTCACACATTGCTCAAATATTGGATTTCTTTCATCAGTGCTCTGTGTTTCCTTTCTTTCATCTCAAAGTCTCCCTGTTCTTGTGTTTTTATTTTTATTCTGGGAATTTTCCTTTGCTTTGTCATTCAGCCACTCTTTGCATACTTAATTTTCACATACTCTTTCTTAGCCTGAGTTTTTAAAAGAATCATCTTTAAACGTGTATTTTATAGCTCTCTGAGGATATTAATCAGACTAAACTCTAAACTCTGCCTTTCTTAAGCTCTCCTCTCTTCTTTGACTGATATCTGCTGTTTTCCAGGGTCAGGCTTTCTGTCTGTTTATCTGGTTCTGTTTGTTGTCTGGTTCTCGCTCTTCCCTGCACTGGTTTTGATCATATGTCCCTTCATCCTTTTGTGTTTGAGCATGAGAATCTGTGTTGGGTTTTCAGGGTTTCCTCTGTCTTCGCGTATGCTTCACTAGGTCCCTCCTGATGGGAGGCTTTATGACTGTGGATGGGTGGGTTGGGCTTGTCCACAGGCTGCTTCACTTCAGGAAGGCAGCCAGGGAGCAGGCCTCCAGGCACACAAAAGCTAGATTTAAAGGGGCTTTATCTAGGAGCCCCATTTATCCCAAAATAATTTATTCAATTTCTCTAAAGAAGCCTTTCTGTGTGTGTGTGTGTGTGTGTGTCTCATACCTGGAGCCTCTCTGAGTTCTGCTACACAGAACACTCTGGAAGCCCCTTCAGCACACTCTGCCTCAGTCCTGTCAAAAGGCTTTCATCCTCTTTCATCTTCCAGAAACTCGTAACTCTCATTCAGTACCTCTTCCCAAGCCCCTTGCTGTTCATGGTCCATTCCTTTTTGAAGTCTCTCTACCATCATTTTAATAATACTTTGGAAAAGAGGAGGAACAAAAATATATGCTCAGGACTCTGTGTTAAGCGAGGAAAATGGATTTTCCTTGTCGCCTAGTAAAGTATTAAACGGATAATGTCCACTAGAGTCCTGTACTTGTTCCAGCTTTCCTCAACTGAGGTCATGCTCTTGGGAGATATCACCAGCTTTCTGTGAGACTGTTTTCAAACATGACTGTAAGGCCGGAGAACTTGCCCACATCAAGATCTAGGGGATATGTTTCTTGCAACTGGCTTTCTTGAGCATTAGCCCCCTTTGGAGAATACAGAAAATCCAGCTGACAGAGCTTCCCTTGAGAACAGAGGCGACTCCTAGATGGACAAGAATTTCTTGTGAAGTCCCACAGAGCAGAAAGCAAGTGCAAAGAAATATCACATAACATCATGGAGAGAACAAATACTTCCTGG
The DNA here is from genome assembly GCA_006410735.1 of Raphicerus campestris. Lineage (NCBI taxonomy): Eukaryota > Metazoa > Chordata > Mammalia > Artiodactyla > Bovidae > Raphicerus > Raphicerus campestris. The sequence goes on from SJYW01008401.1 coordinate 64,234, forward strand.
GGCCAGCACTGTGCTGACAAGGGGATTCTAACCCTGTGGGGGGCTGCCTGGGGCCTTGAAGAGCTGATACTCTTGAATTTTTTTCTTACTTTTCTATTTTGTATTGGAGTATACACAATTAACAATGTTGAGATCTTTACAGGTGAACAGCGAAGGGACTTAGTCATATATATGCATACATCCATTCTTCCCCAAACTCGCCTCCCATCCAGGTTGCCACATAACATTGAGCAGAGTTCCATGTGCTATGCAGTGGATCCTTGTTGATTGTCCATTTTGAATATAGCAGTATGTACATGTCCATTCCAACTCTCTAACTATCCCTTCCCCACTTCCCTCTCCCTCGGCAACCATAAGTTCATCTCTTTCTGTTGTAAGTAAGTTCATTTGCTGATACCCTTAAATTTAACAACAACAGCAAAAATGTATGAGCCTTTCTCAAGAGCAGAGTTCGTTCATTCACTCACCAGATGCCCACTGAGCACCTGCCAGGAGCTGGAACCATGCCGGCTGCTGTGGGTTCAGCTGTGAACAAGCTGGGCAAGTCTGTGCACTCATGAGCTTACATTCTAGTGGGATGGGATAAGTAAGTGTGCAAGTAATAAATAAGACTTCAGAAAGTATTGAACTGTTATGAAGATAATGAAGCAGGGTAACTGGCTGTCAGTGGGGAAGCTGCATGAGACCCCGTAGAGTCAAGGCGGTGACTTGCAGGCTGATATCTGAACTTGACAAAGAAGGAGCCAAGGGGAGACGGAAGGAAGAGAGCTTCAGGCTGAAGGACCAGGGATTTGGGTAGGGCATATCTGGGGGGGAACCACCATCCAACCTGCCCAGTACACTCCTGCCCTCAAATCTCAGGGTTGGCTTCTGGGGGATCCTGCCCTAAGGCGGGTGTCCCTAGCAGGCCATGGTCTAAGGTTAGATTCTCTCATGTCTCAAGCAGGCTGATGGGCTTGATGGTTTTCTTCCTCTTCTGCCATCTGTGGTGACTGGGGCTTTCTGGCTGCAGGCAGGGTAATCGGAGAGGACACAGAGGTGCAGGACCCCACAAAGTGGCTTCAAAGGGTGGGCACCCAGCAGTGCAGAGGTCCCCTGGAGAACTTCTGCTTACAGGAATTCCCCACCGCTCCAACCAAGAGATCTGTGCCAGAGCGACGCTGTGGTGGGTTGACTGACCATCTGGCGTGCCAGGGAGGATGTAATTACCATTTGTTTCTACATACAAAGGAAGTGTTTAAGGCAAAACAGCCCAACAGGAGTGTCTTTACATCTGGACCCTTGGCTGGGAGTGGAGGCCTATTTTTGTGTGGTTTTGAGTGAGACTGGAGGGTGACTCACAGCTGCCCCTGAAGGTGGAAAGGGCTCTGACTGCGGTCGCTTGTTCCCCCTCCGTAGCTAAGCGGACTGCTCCAAGTGTGCGTGCGAACGGGGACCGAGACCCAGGCCAAGTTCACGTCCGTGGAGCTGCTCAGAGAGTACATTTCGGTAAGAAATTGGGGCCAGAGGAGCAGCCAGTTAACTCTGGCAGAACTTAGGCATTTGCTCCTTTTTCCCATGTGGATTTTCTTAAAATCTGTATTTATGTAGTCTAAAGTCCTTAGTGCTGAGGGAGAGGTTCTTTTTTAAAATATTTCCTCAAGGGGTTTCTGTACCCAGAAAAGAGAATTCAGTGGCTTACTTTAGTTTCTAAAAATTAATATTTGACTGGCTAAATTTAAAAAAAAAACTAGTCTAACTCTTCTTTAAAAGCTTTTTCTGCTCCCCTTACAAATCTTGCTCTTCTTTTGAAAAGCAGTCTCGCCAATTCAAGCAATCACTTTTAAGGGCCTTTGAACAGCATTTGGCCCCATTTGCAAACTTAATTAAACACTTTAAAACATTTTAAACTGCATTTTAAAATTTAATGCATTCCGTTTCCTTTTTAAGTACCTCGATAATCTGATTCAACAAACAAACCTTCCTGAGGTTATATAAATCTAATAAATTAAACTTATAAATATGGAGAGCTTTAAGTTCTCATAACAATCCCAATGCAGTATATAAACAGTAAGTTTTAAAACCTAAAACCATGATAAGATAAGTTATTCAATTATACATTTTAACTTAGAATCACAGTCTGAATGTTATTAACATTATGAATAGTTAAAACACCAAGTATGCAGAGTTCATAAACTAAAAATATTACCATTATAATTTTGCTTCTCTTAAATACTATTATTACTAATTCTAAATCTTCTAGGGGTTAAAAATACTCACTGTCTAGGAATACTATTATTTTTTCAGCTAATTGTGGTTGCCTATCGTCCAGCAATTTGAGCTGGTCAGCCACCGTAATGGGGATCATGGGAGCCTTATTTCTCCCTGGTTAACAGGGACTTTATAATTCAGAGGAGGGGTTAGTCTTGTAATGCAGTCACGTTACTTCACTGCTTAATTAGACTTTGCATTTCTTGGGCTCTTAGGAAACTTTAATTCCTCTTCCCTGTAACTCTGAACTTGACATGCTGTGCTTCCTACTTCTAACACCACAGTGACTCTTGCAGATAATGAAATTGTGTCTGACTGAATTCTGCAAATCTCTCAAGGCTTGGTCTGGATTGCTCACAATGCTGACACGTGCCGAGGCTCACAAGGACCAGTATGGCCTGCTCCTTAGATTTATTCATCCTTCTACTCACTAAGCCCTGGCCATACAACTCTTCTTTCTGTTTCTCAAAGTCCTCAAGCCTGTTCTGGCCTCAGGGCCTTTGCACTAGCAGCTCTCTGTCTGGAATGAATCTGCTCATAGCTGGCATTGTCTCAGCATTCCAGGTCTCGGCTTGAATGTCACATCCTCACAGATGCCTTCCTCAACACTGTTCCTTTCACTTCTACCCCTTTCACCACACATACTCTGTGTTCTCCAGCAATCTGTTTAATTGCCTTCATTTCTCACTTCTTTTCCTGCTGTATTATCTGAATTCCCCATTGCAATGTGAGTTTCTGCAGTGCAGTATCCTTATCGGTCTAGTTCACCATCCTGAATACCAGTACCTAGAACTGTGTGAATGAATGAGTGAAATGAGTGGAAAAGCAAGTGACTATTAACCTGCCATTTGTTATTCTGCTTTTCAGACCTGTGTTCCCGAATGCACTCACCGCCTCAAGGTGGGGACCTGTCCCCACGACTGGCCCAGCCACGGGGAGATAACATTCAGAGACTATCAGATGAGATATAGAGACAATTCTCCCCTTGTTCTCAACGGGCTGAACTTGAACATCCAAAGTGGGCAGACAGTTGGGATCGTTGGAAGAACAGGTTCTGGTGAGGACAAGCTCTGATCGTGTCTTTTGCAGGCTGTTTTCTTTGCATTTCCACTGGGTGTGCTAGTTGTATCACACCAGAGGGTGATGTGTGTGTGTGGCGGATTGGCTGTTTTTTTCCTGAAATGTCTTTATTGTAAATTGGGATTTCAGGTTGAATGGGTGTGTATGCAGTTGGAAGTAAACACACATCAGTTTTTGAATTAATTAAGTGAGAATCATTCTGGTGAGACGAGGCCCAGAGGATGAGTCACGCGCTAACAGCCCTGCAGGGACGGGC
>SJYW01008401.1:68554-89708 GCA_006410735.1 Raphicerus campestris
TGTGTGTGTGTGTGTGTGTGTCTCATACCTGGAGCCTCTCTGAGTTCTGCTACACAGAACACTCTGGAAGCCCCTTCAGCACACTCTGCCTCAGTCCTGTCAAAAGGCTTTCATCCTCTTTCATCTTCCAGAAACTCGTAACTCTCATTCAGTACCTCTTCCCAAGCCCCTTGCTGTTCATGGTCCATTCCTTTTTGAAGTCTCTCTACCATCATTTTAATAATACTTTGGAAAAGAGGAGGAACAAAAATATATGCTCAGGACTCTGTGTTAAGCGAGGAAAATGGATTTTCCTTGTTGCCTAGTAAAGTATTAAACGGATAATGTCCACTAGAGTCCTGTACTTGTTCCAGCTTTCCTCAACTGAGGTCATGCTCTTGGGAGATATCACCAGCTTTCTGTGAGACTGTTTTCAAACATGACTGTAAGGCCGGAGAACTTGCCCACATCAAGATCTAGGGGATATGTTTCTTGCAACTGGCTTTCTTGAGCATTAGCCCCCTTTGGAGAATACAGAAAATCCAGCTGACAGAGCTTCCCTTGAGAACAGAGGCGACTCCTAGATGGACAAGAATTTCTTGTGAAGTCCCACAGAGCAGAAAGCAAGTGCAAAGAAATATCACATAACATCATGGAGAGAACAAATACTTCCTGGGGCCAGCACTGTGCTGACAAGGGGATTCTAACCCTGTGGGGGGCTGCCTGGGGCCTTGAAGAGCTGATACTCTTGAATTTTTTTCTTACTTTTCTATTTTGTATTGGAGTATACACAATTAACAATGTTGAGATCTTTACAGGTGAACAGCGAAGGGACTTAGTCATATATATGCATACATCCATTCTTCCCCAAACTCGCCTCCCATCCAGGTTGCCACATAACATTGAGCAGAGTTCCATGTGCTATGCAGTGGATCCTTGTTGATTGTCCATTTTGAATATAGCAGTATGTACATGTCCATTCCAACTCTCTAACTATCCCTTCCCCACTTCCCTCTCCCTCGGCAACCATAAGTTCATCTCTTTCTGTTGTAAGTAAGTTCATTTGCTGATACCCTTAAATTTAACAACAACAGCAAAAATGTATGAGCCTTTCTCAAGAGCAGAGTTCGTTCATTCACTCACCAGATGCCCACTGAGCACCTGCCAGGAGCTGGAACCATGCCGGCTGCTGTGGGTTCAGCTGTGAACAAGCTGGGCAAGTCTGTGCACTCATGAGCTTACATTCTAGTGGGATGGGATAAGTAAGTGTGCAAGTAATAAATAAGACTTCAGAAAGTATTGAACTGTTATGAAGATAATGAAGCAGGGTAACTGGCTGTCAGTGGGGAAGCTGCATGAGACCCCGTAGAGTCAAGGCGGTGACTTGCAGGCTGATATCTGAACTTGACAAAGAAGGAGCCAAGGGGAGACGGAAGGAAGAGAGCTTCAGGCTGAAGGACCAGGGATTTGGGTAGGGCATATCTGGGGGGGAACCACCATCCAACCTGCCCAGTACACTCCTGCCCTCAAATCTCAGGGTTGGCTTCTGGGGGATCCTGCCCTAAGGCGGGTGTCCCTAGCAGGCCATGGTCTAAGGTTAGATTCTCTCATGTCTCAAGCAGGCTGATGGGCTTGATGGTTTTCTTCCTCTTCTGCCATCTGTGGTGACTGGGGCTTTCTGGCTGCAGGCAGGGTAATCGGAGAGGACACAGAGGTGCAGGACCCCACAAAGTGGCTTCAAAGGGTGGGCACCCAGCAGTGCAGAGGTCCCCTGGAGAACTTCTGCTTACAGGAATTCCCCACCGCTCCAACCAAGAGATCTGTGCCAGAGCGACGCTGTGGTGGGTTGACTGACCATCTGGCGTGCCAGGGAGGATGTAATTACCATTTGTTTCTACATACAAAGGAAGTGTTTAAGGCAAAACAGCCCAACAGGAGTGTCTTTACATCTGGACCCTTGGCTGGGAGTGGAGGCCTATTTTTGTGTGGTTTTGAGTGAGACTGGAGGGTGACTCACAGCTGCCCCTGAAGGTGGAAAGGGCTCTGACTGCGGTCGCTTGTTCCCCCTCCGTAGCTAAGCGGACTGCTCCAAGTGTGCGTGCGAACGGGGACCGAGACCCAGGCCAAGTTCACGTCCGTGGAGCTGCTCAGAGAGTACATTTCGGTAAGAAATTGGGGCCAGAGGAGCAGCCAGTTAACTCTGGCAGAACTTAGGCATTTGCTCCTTTTTCCCATGTGGATTTTCTTAAAATCTGTATTTATGTAGTCTAAAGTCCTTAGTGCTGAGGGAGAGGTTCTTTTTTAAAATATTTCCTCAAGGGGTTTCTGTACCCAGAAAAGAGAATTCAGTGGCTTACTTTAGTTTCTAAAAATTAATATTTGACTGGCTAAATTTAAAAAAAAAAACTAGTCTAACTCTTCTTTAAAAGCTTTTTCTGCTCCCCTTACAAATCTTGCTCTTCTTTTGAAAAGCAGTCTCGCCAATTCAAGCAATCACTTTTAAGGGCCTTTGAACAGCATTTGGCCCCATTTGCAAACTTAATTAAACACTTTAAAACATTTTAAACTGCATTTTAAAATTTAATGCATTCCGTTTCCTTTTTAAGTACCTCGATAATCTGATTCAACAAACAAACCTTCCTGAGGTTATATAAATCTAATAAATTAAACTTATAAATATGGAGAGCTTTAAGTTCTCATAACAATCCCAATGCAGTATATAAACAGTAAGTTTTAAAACCTAAAACCATGATAAGATAAGTTATTCAATTATACATTTTAACTTAGAATCACAGTCTGAATGTTATTAACATTATGAATAGTTAAAACACCAAGTATGCAGAGTTCATAAACTAAAAATATTACCATTATAATTTTGCTTCTCTTAAATACTATTATTACTAATTCTAAATCTTCTAGGGGTTAAAAATACTCACTGTCTAGGAATACTATTATTTTTTCAGCTAATTGTGGTTGCCTATCGTCCAGCAATTTGAGCTGGTCAGCCACCGTAATGGGGATCATGGGAGCCTTATTTCTCCCTGGTTAACAGGGACTTTATAATTCAGAGGAGGGGTTAGTCTTGTAATGCAGTCACGTTACTTCACTGCTTAATTAGACTTTGCATTTCTTGGGCTCTTAGGAAACTTTAATTCCTCTTCCCTGTAACTCTGAACTTGACATGCTGTGCTTCCTACTTCTAACACCACAGTGACTCTTGCAGATAATGAAATTGTGTCTGACTGAATTCTGCAAATCTCTCAAGGCTTGGTCTGGATTGCTCACAATGCTGACACGTGCCGAGGCTCACAAGGACCAGTATGGCCTGCTCCTTAGATTTATTCATCCTTCTACTCACTAAGCCCTGGCCATACAACTCTTCTTTCTGTTTCTCAAAGTCCTCAAGCCTGTTCTGGCCTCAGGGCCTTTGCACTAGCAGCTCTCTGTCTGGAATGAATCTGCTCATAGCTGGCATTGTCTCAGCATTCCAGGTCTCGGCTTGAATGTCACATCCTCACAGATGCCTTCCTCAACACTGTTCCTTTCACTTCTACCCCTTTCACCACACATACTCTGTGTTCTCCAGCAATCTGTTTAATTGCCTTCATTTCTCACTTCTTTTCCTGCTGTATTATCTGAATTCCCCATTGCAATGTGAGTTTCTGCAGTGCAGTATCCTTATCGGTCTAGTTCACCATCCTGAATACCAGTACCTAGAACTGTGTGAATGAATGAGTGAAATGAGTGGAAAAGCAAGTGACTATTAACCTGCCATTTGTTATTCTGCTTTTCAGACCTGTGTTCCCGAATGCACTCACCGCCTCAAGGTGGGGACCTGTCCCCACGACTGGCCCAGCCACGGGGAGATAACATTCAGAGACTATCAGATGAGATATAGAGACAATTCTCCCCTTGTTCTCAACGGGCTGAACTTGAACATCCAAAGTGGGCAGACAGTTGGGATCGTTGGAAGAACAGGTTCTGGTGAGGACAAGCTCTGATCGTGTCTTTTGCAGGCTGTTTTCTTTGCATTTCCACTGGGTGTGCTAGTTGTATCACACCAGAGGGTGATGTGTGTGTGTGGCGGATTGGCTGTTTTTTTCCTGAAATGTCTTTATTGTAAATTGGGATTTCAGGTTGAATGGGTGTGTATGCAGTTGGAAGTAAACACACATCAGTTTTTGAATTAATTAAGTGAGAATCATTCTGGTGAGACGAGGCCCAGAGGATGAGTCACGCGCTAACAGCCCTGCAGGGACGGGCAGGGTAATAGTGTTAGGGCAGCCAATCACCCCTGTGGAGTGGGACTTCTGCACACTCATCCACACAGAGCCATTTTCATTGCATTAAAAATTCACTCGATTAGACAGAGACTCAGATATGATGCAGTGCAAACTTATGTGATATTTGCTGCTTCTACATTTATTGTTTCCAGGCAAGTCATCCTTAGGAATGGCTTTGTTTCGTCTGGTGGAGCCCGCTGGTGGCACGATCCTCATTGATGGCGTGGATATCTGCACTGTTGATTTGGAAGACCTCAGAGCCAAGCTGACTGTGATCCCCCAGGACCCTGTCCTGTTTGTAGGTACAGTGAGGTAGCTGTTTTTGATCACTGTGCATCCCTATTTTTGGAGAGTGAAATCAGAGTGACAAGAGCTTTGAGAAGTTGTCACATGGTGGCTGCCCTGGGGTGGTTCTATCTGAGGGAAGTCATGTCCTGAGATGTTCACAAGCTCTGGGGGAGCTGAGGACCAAGGCCCTGAAACTGGTGTTTTATAAACTGCATCACAAATAAGCAAGATGCTGTGTGCGGGGTGAGCAGATATCCCGGCTGACTCTGGGATGCCTGTCCAGCATCCTATCAGGTTTAGCTATGGCCACTCTCTAAATTACCCCAGTTTGCACAATACAATAAATGGTTATTCTACATATGCAGCCATCCTTTGGAAGCACGTCAATTCACTCCCACTAAGAAGTGAAGAGAGACACTCACCTGGTGGTCCAGCAATGCACGGGACTTCGGTTACATCCCCGCTTGGGGAACTAAGATGCACACACTGCTGAGCAACTGAGCCCACTTGCTCTGGGGCCTGTGAGCCACAGTTAGAGAGAAGTCCTGACATAGCCAAATGAACAAATAAATATTAAAAGAGAGAGAGAAGTGGACAGATGCTGCTCAAGTACAAGAAAAGTAAGGCCATTGCAACCTCTACAGGGCTCAAGATCTATTGGCAGGGCACAAGGGGAAAACCACAGCTTCTCACTTAGCCCAGCGCAGTGCCTGCCCCTCTACAAGAGGGACCTTTCCTGACTGAGTTCCAGCTGAAGTAGGGGGCTATATTGAAAGCTGTGTGCAAAGAAGGACATTCCGTGTCTTGAAACACTAGACTCACCCTGCACGTGAGATGCTCACCTTCTTTGAGGCCCTGAAGCTGCTGACAAAGCTTTGCCTCTCAAGGCAGAGTGAATGCACCAGCAACTGGAACTGCTTGCTCCCTCTCACTCTGCCAAGACTTTGCATGAGGTCAGAGCTGCTGTTCTGCACACAGCCACCAAGAGGACCGAATGTGTTTCCTTGGTGCCTTGCTTGGCGGTGGTCTGCCCGCCTTGGTGTGGTCTCTGCTCCATCCCAGAGTCATGGGTCTGCGGTCTCTCAGCCTGAGGTTTGTATTTCATGGACCACTGTCCCAGGCTAAGCACTGCCCTTGTTGCCACGGCATCATCACTTACCTCCTCTGCTCTTCCCCTCATGCTGTGGAAACTATGCTCTTCCATTCGCTCATCCTCAGAAATTCAGCTTCTTCTCCTTTCCTTCACTGCAGGTACAACTTGGACCCGTTTGAGAGTCACAGTGATGAGATGCTCTGGCAGGTTCTGGAGAGAACATTCATGAGAGACACAGTAGGTCACTGGGGCTCTCCAGAATGTGTCCATTTCCTAGCCCCAGTGCCCCAAATACCTGGTCTGGGTTTACATTTGGCTAGATGTTTGCTGGCACCACATCACTCTTTGTTAAAAGTTGCAATAGACTATTTATTAGGCCAGTTCAATGGCCTAAATAGAGTCAAGAGCTCTACCTGCAGTATCTCAGTTGGTCCTGATTACAGCCCTCTGAGGCTGGTACTCCTACCCTCGCTTTTGAGATGCAGCAGTTAAGACTCAGGGTAGTAAGGTATGAGTGGCAGAATGGAGACTTGAACTTAAAGCCATCTGACTCCAGAGCAGAGGAAGTGGCAGTAGCCCCATTTGCTTATTGAAACAGATAAGCTCTGGGAAGGTGAGGGGTGTGGTATGGAATGAACCATCTGTGAGACATGGCCCTGTCCTGTATGAGCTGAAGCTGGGTCAGCAGGTGAGCATGGACACCTCTGCAGCCCAGAGGGAATTTTCCCCCAGGACTTGGGACCAAGGTGAGCATCTCGCAAAGCCGCTTTGACTTAAAATGCTAAATAAATCCGACCCTGTCTTACCTTTCCTTGATGACCAGAAAACACCCATCCCATCCCTATTTTATCCGTGGAAACAGGGACGCTGAAAGCCATTTACAGTTGTTCGTGTTCCTCTGGAGCGGTCTGTGCATCATTTGTACTCCTTTGGCAAGGTGTCTACGGGGTTCTATGAATCACGCTGTGATTTTAAATCATTAATGTCTGCCTACTCCTTGGTCTCTCCCTGGTGCCTGTTCGCAATATTGAAATGATTGTTGTTTTGCGCTTTCTTTTCTGCAGTAAAATAACGCCAGCTGATAAATGCAAGAGAAGGGGGCCATCAATATAGCGGATGCAGGACAATTTTATAGATCATCAGTACAGATATGGCATTCTCTGTGTTTTATAGATAATGAAACTCCCGGAAAAATTACACGCAGAAGTCACAGAAAATGGAGAAAACTTCTCAGTAGGGGAACGTCAGCTGCTTTGTATGGCCCGAGCGCTTCTCCGTGATTCAAAAGTAAGGAAGCAGCACGGAAAATGGATCGGTCAAATTTTTGATATTCCCTGCAGCGCCGCTCAATCCAGGGGATAGAGCTACGTGTTTGTCTTTCAGCAAAGAGAGAGGAATTGGTGCATTTAAAAACCGATCACTTTTCTTAAGACAAAGCTGTGAAGGGTAAAAATTGAAAAATAACAGCTATTTACAGCAATAGCACCTGCCTCCCCTGGGCCTCTCCCCAGGAGGGCTTGCTTAGGTTTTCTTTCTGTCCTCCTAAGTGGTTTGGGTTTGAGAAATCAGCCTCTCAACATTTCTCCTTTGTCCCTGAACAATTCTGAGACCTGATAAATAGTACTCAGGATACTGAAAAAGGGCTTCAGTATGCCAGTCTATGAGGACTATGAAATTATACTCATTTTTCTTAGTGGCTTAGTCATCTTTGCTTACTGATTTCAAGGAAAGGATTGCTGCTGCTTTAGAAATCCCATTCTCCAATCAACCAGACTTTTAAAAATACCATAAAAACAAATAAGTGGTTGCCTATTTNGTACAAGAAAAGTAAGGCCATTGCAACCTCTACAGGGCTCAAGATCTATTGGCAGGGCACAAGGGGAAAACCACAGCTTCTCACTTAGCCCAGCGCAGTGCCTGCCCCTCTACAAGAGGGACCTTTCCTGACTGAGTTCCAGCTGAAGTAGGGGGCTATATTGAAAGCTGTGTGCAAAGAAGGACATTCCGTGTCTTGAAACACTAGACTCACCCTGCACGTGAGATGCTCACCTTCTTTGAGGCCCTGAAGCTGCTGACAAAGCTTTGCCTCTCAAGGCAGAGTGAATGCACCAGCAACTGGAACTGCTTGCTCCCTCTCACTCTGCCAAGACTTTGCATGAGGTCAGAGCTGCTGTTCTGCACACAGCCACCAAGAGGACCGAATGTGTTTCCTTGGTGCCTTGCTTGGCGGTGGTCTGCCCGCCTTGGTGTGGTCTCTGCTCCATCCCAGAGTCATGGGTCTGCGGTCTCTCAGCCTGAGGTTTGTATTTCATGGACCACTGTCCCAGGCTAAGCACTGCCCTTGTTGCCACGGCATCATCACTTACCTCCTCTGCTCTTCCCCTCATGCTGTGGAAACTATGCTCTTCCATTCGCTCATCCTCAGAAATTCAGCTTCTTCTCCTTTCCTTCACTGCAGGTACAACTTGGACCCGTTTGAGAGTCACAGTGATGAGATGCTCTGGCAGGTTCTGGAGAGAACATTCATGAGAGACACAGTAGGTCACTGGGGCTCTCCAGAATGTGTCCATTTCCTAGCCCCAGTGCCCCAAATACCTGGTCTGGGTTTACATTTGGCTAGATGTTTGCTGGCACCACATCACTCTTTGTTAAAAGTTGCAATAGACTATTTATTAGGCCAGTTCAATGGCCTAAATAGAGTCAAGAGCTCTACCTGCAGTATCTCAGTTGGTCCTGATTACAGCCCTCTGAGGCTGGTACTCCTACCCTCGCTTTTGAGATGCAGCAGTTAAGACTCAGGGTAGTAAGGTATGAGTGGCAGAATGGAGACTTGAACTTAAAGCCATCTGACTCCAGAGCAGAGGAAGTGGCAGTAGCCCCATTTGCTTATTGAAACAGATAAGCTCTGGGAAGGTGAGGGGTGTGGTATGGAATGAACCATCTGTGAGACATGGCCCTGTCCTGTATGAGCTGAAGCTGGGTCAGCAGGTGAGCATGGACACCTCTGCAGCCCAGAGGGAATTTTCCCCCAGGACTTGGGACCAAGGTGAGCATCTCGCAAAGCCGCTTTGACTTAAAATGCTAAATAAATCCGACCCTGTCTTACCTTTCCTTGATGACCAGAAAACACCCATCCCATCCCTATTTTATCCGTGGAAACAGGGACGCTGAAAGCCATTTACAGTTGTTCGTGTTCCTCTGGAGCGGTCTGTGCATCATTTGTACTCCTTTGGCAAGGTGTCTACGGGGTTCTATGAATCACGCTGTGATTTTAAATCATTAATGTCTGCCTACTCCTTGGTCTCTCCCTGGTGCCTGTTCGCAATATTGAAATGATTGTTGTTTTGCGCTTTCTTTTCTGCAGTAAAATAACGCCAGCTGATAAATGCAAGAGAAGGGGGCCATCAATATAGCGGATGCAGGACAATTTTATAGATCATCAGTACAGATATGGCATTCTCTGTGTTTTATAGATAATGAAACTCCCGGAAAAATTACACGCAGAAGTCACAGAAAATGGAGAAAACTTCTCAGTAGGGGAACGTCAGCTGCTTTGTATGGCCCGAGCGCTTCTCCGTGATTCAAAAGTAAGGAAGCAGCACGGAAAATGGATCGGTCAAATTTTTGATATTCCCTGCAGCGCCGCTCAATCCAGGGGATAGAGCCACGTGTTTGTCTTTCAGCAAAGAGAGAGGAATTGGTGCATTTAAAAACCGATCACTTTTCTTAAGACAAAGCTGTGAAGGGTAAAAATTGAAAAATAACAGCTATTTACAGCAATAGCACCTGCCTCCCCTGGGCCTCTCCCCAGGAGGGCTTGCTGAGGTTTTCTTTCTGTCCTCCTAAGTGGTTTGGGTTTGAGAAATCAGCCTCTCAACATTTCTCCTTTGTCCCTGAACAATTCTGAGGCCTGATAAATAGTACTCAGGATACTGAAAAAGGGCTTCAGTATGCCAGTCTATGAGGACTATGAAATTATACTCATTTTTCTTAGTGGCTTAGTCATCTTTGCTTACTGATTTCAAGGAAAGGATTGCTGCTGCTTTAGAAATCCCATTCTCCAATCAACCAGACTTTTAAAAATACCATAAAAACAAATAAGTGGTTGCCTATTTTGTCCACTCTTAAAAGAGTTGACTCATTGGAAAAGACCTTGATGCTGGGAGGGATTGGGGGCAGGAGGAGAAGGGGACGACCGAGGATGAGATGGCTGTATGGCATTACTGACTCGATGGACGTGAGTCTGAGTGAACTCCGGGAGTTGGTGATGGACAGGGAGGCCTGGCGTGCTGCGATTCATGGGGTTGCAAAGAGTTGGACACGACTGAGCGACTGAACTGAACTGAACTGAACTGAAGAAGGTAAGTGTAAGTTTGTTACACTCTTTCAATTAAATTCAGTGATCCAGAGGAAATTCTGCCATAAGAAATTCAGGCTATTCCATAATGTTAAGATATATTTGGGCTTCCCTGGTGGCTCAGTGGTAAAGAATCTGCCTGCAATGCAGAAGACCTGGGTTCGATCCCTGGGTCTGGAAGGTCCGCTGAAGAAGGAAATGGCCACCCACTCCAGTATTCTTGCCTGGGAAATCCTGCGGAGAGGGGAGCCTGGTGGGCTGCAGTCCATGAGGTCGCAAGAGTCAGACATGACTTAAGTGACTAAACCATCACCACCAAGTTGTATTTTATGATATACCATAAAACTGTGATAGGTATAGGTGAACAATCTTAGACATGGTAATTGACATGGTTTTTATTTACTATATTAAAGAATATTTTGGTAGAATTTTTAACTTTATAATAAAATCAATAATTTGAAGTGAAAAAAAAAAAAAAAGAAATCATGTCCTCTGAACCCTGATCAAAGCGTAACCCATCACATGGGCTCTCTAGCGTGCTAATGGCAGGGAAGGGGGCCAATATACATTCACTGCTGACTGTGGCCCTACACGATGCTGAGTGGCTGATGGGTTGTCCTTGCATTTTACATACATAATAAGGTGTAACCCCCTTTCACAGCCAATGAAATAGAGGCTTGGGGGAGTTATATAATTTAGCCAAAGTCAAGCAGAGTTAGAGCTGAGCTGATCAAGTCCTCTGATTTGCAAACCAGCGCTGTGGCAGGCCGGAGAAGGCAATGGCACCCTACTCCAGTACTCTTGCCTGGAAAATCCCATGGATGGAGGAGCCTGGTGGGCTACAGTCCATGGGGTTGCAAAGAGTCGGACACGACTGAACAACTTCACTTTCACTTTTCGCTTTCATGCATTGGAAAAGGAAATGGCAACCCACTCCAGTGTTCTTGCCTGGAGAATCCCAGGGACAGGGAGCCTGGTGGGCTGCCGTCTCTGGGGTCGCACAGAGTCGGACACGACTGAAGCGACTTAGAAGCAGCAGCAGCAACTGTGGCAGGCATAATAATGCCTCCCACCCCCGCCACCAAAGATGCTCATGTCCTGATACTCGGAATCTGTGAACGTGTTACCTTACCTGGGGAAAAGGGTTTTACAAGTGTGATTAAGTCAAGGATCTTGAGATGGGGAGATTACACTGGATTACCTTAGTGGGCCCAGTGTAATTACACAAGTCTTTGTAAGAGAGAAGCAAGAGAGACAGAAAGAAAGTGACGATGGAAGTAGATGTTAGAGTGATACCAGGAAGGGGTCCCGAGCTAAGGAATGCAGACAACCTCTAGAAGCTGAAAAAAAGGCAAGAAAAACATTTCTCCTTCTGAGCCTGCAAAAGGAATGCAGTTCTGACACTGCCTTGGCTTTAGGACTTCTGGCCTCCAGAAGTAAGTCCAAGATAGCCTGTGTTGTTTGGAGCCTCTGATTTGTGTGACTCTGTTACAGCAGAAACGGGAAACTAATACAAGTGCTGTTATTATGCCTCATGTTGACTCATAAGCGTAGTAGATAAAGATCATGGGGCATTTCTTCCTCCTCGTTTGTGGGATTAGAATAAACCATTTATAAAAAGGTAAGTAAAGAATGTACAGTCTTGTTACTCCAGCAAGTCAATTCCCTCTGAGAAAGATAAAGATTGTGTGACATGACTTTTTTCTCTTGCTCTTTTTCTAACTTTCTGAGATGGATACGTAGCTCCTTACTTTTCAGCCCTTCTTCTTCTTCTTTTTTAATGAATTGAGCTAAGTGAGACTGTAAGTTTCCCTCTAGGTACAGCTGTGGCTTGGTGTGACTTTCACAACATTCGTTCCTCAACAGATCATTCTCCTGGATGAAGCCACTGCTTCCATGGACTCTAAGACTGACACTCTTGTTCAGAACACCATCAAAGATGCCTTCAAAGACTGCACCGTGTTAACCATTGCCCACCGGCTCAACACAGTCCTCAACTGTGACCGTGTCCTAGTCATGGAAAACGGGAAGGTACAGCAAGCTGGTGTCGCCTCTCCAGAGGTTTCAGCGGTTTGGGCTCTATGGTGGGCAGGTATTTTCTGGCAATTTCAGCTATTCTTCTCTGCCTTTCAGGTAGTCGAGTTTGATAAGCCTGAGGTCCTTGCTGAGAAGCCAGGTTCTGCCTTTGCGATGTTACTAGCTGCAGAAAACAAAGTCCGAATATAAGAGTTCCAAAGGACGCCATCAGCTGATTTTAGAGGAATAGGAGGCTGTGTGAGACGAGTCAGATGTACCTAGAGGGGCAGGGGCTGTCATCTCAGGGGTTAGATCTGGTCCACCATCCTGCCCCCACCCCGCCCCGCCCTGCCCTGTCCCAGAGCCTGGAACCCAGGACGAGCCGGGGTGGAGGTTGCTTCCCTGCTTTGCTCAGCACATGCCTCCTGGAGGGCTTGTGTCTGGCTCTCAGTGATGAGCAGAGGCAGGAGAAGCTCATGGATTAGAAAACTGACCCTCCATTCCTAAATCCCTCATCATCCCTCCTGTGNAGGTTTTCTTTCTGTCCTCCTAAGTGGTTTGGGTTTGAGAAATCAGCCTCTCAACATTTCTCCTTTGTCCCTGAACAATTCTGAGGCCTGATAAATAGTACTCAGGATACTGAAAAAGGGCTTCAGTATGCCAGTCTATGAGGACTATGAAATTATACTCATTTTTCTTAGTGGCTTAGTCATCTTTGCTTACTGATTTCAAGGAAAGGATTGCTGCTGCTTTAGAAATCCCATTCTCCAATCAACCAGACTTTTAAAAATACCATAAAAACAAATAAGTGGTTGCCTATTTTGTCCACTCTTAAAAGAGTTGACTCATTGGAAAAGACCTTGATGCTGGGAGGGATTGGGGGCAGGAGGAGAAGGGGACGACCGAGGATGAGATGGCTGTATGGCATTACTGACTCGATGGACGTGAGTCTGAGTGAACTCCGGGAGTTGGTGATGGACAGGGAGGCCTGGCGTGCTGCGATTCATGGGGTTGCAAAGAGTTGGACACGACTGAGCGACTGAACTGAACTGAACTGAACTGAAGAAGGTAAGTGTAAGTTTGTTACACTCTTTCAATTAAATTCAGTGATCCAGAGGAAATTCTGCCATAAGAAATTCAGGCTATTCCATAATGTTAAGATATATTTGGGCTTCCCTGGTGGCTCAGTGGTAAAGAATCTGCCTGCAATGCAGAAGACCTGGGTTCGATCCCTGGGTCTGGAAGGTCCGCTGAAGAAGGAAATGGCCACCCACTCCAGTATTCTTGCCTGGGAAATCCTGCGGAGAGGGGAGCCTGGTGGGCTGCAGTCCATGAGGTCGCAAGAGTCAGACATGACTTAAGTGACTAAACCATCACCACCAAGTTGTATTTTATGATATACCATAAAACTGTGATAGGTATAGGTGAACAATCTTAGACATGGTAATTGACATGGTTTTTATTTACTATATTAAAGAATATTTTGGTAGAATTTTTAACTTTATAATAAAATCAATAATTTGAAGTGAAAAAAAAAAAAAAAGAAATCATGTCCTCTGAACCCTGATCAAAGCGTAACCCATCACATGGGCTCTCTAGCGTGCTAATGGCAGGGAAGGGGGCCAATATACATTCACTGCTGACTGTGGCCCTACACGATGCTGAGTGGCTGATGGGTTGTCCTTGCATTTTACATACATAATAAGGTGTAACCCCCTTTCACAGCCAATGAAACAGAGGCTTGGGGGAGTTATATAATTTAGCCAAAGTCAAGCAGAGTTAGAGCTGAGCTGATCAAGTCCTCTGATTTGCAAACCAGCGCTGTGGCAGGCCGGAGAAGGCAATGGCACCCTACTCCAGTACTCTTGCCTGGAAAATCCCATGGATGGAGGAGCCTGGTGGGCTACAGTCCATGGGGTTGCAAAGAGTCGGACACGACTGAACAACTTCACTTTCACTTTTCGCTTTCATGCATTGGAAAAGGAAATGGCAACCCACTCCAGTGTTCTTGCCTGGAGAATCCCAGGGACAGGGAGCCTGGTGGGCTGCCGTCTCTGGGGTCGCACAGAGTCGGACACGACTGAAGCGACTTAGAAGCAGCAGCAGCAACTGTGGCAGGCATAATAATGCCTCCCACCCCCGCCACCAAAGATGCTCATGTCCTGATACTCGGAATCTGTGAACGTGTTACCTTACCTGGGGAAAAGGGTTTTACAAGTGTGATTAAGTCAAGGATCTTGAGATGGGGAGATTACACTGGATTACCTTAGTGGGCCCAGTGTAATTACACAAGTCTTTGTAAGAGAGAAGCAAGAGAGACAGAAAGAAAGTGACGATGGAAGTAGATGTTAGAGTGATACCAGGAAGGGGTCCCGAGCTAAGGAATGCAGACAACCTCTAGAAGCTGAAAAAAAGGCAAGAAAAACATTTCTCCTTCTGAGCCTGCAAAAGGAATGCAGTTCTGACACTGCCTTGGCTTTAGGACTTCTGGCCTCCAGAAGTAAGTCCAAGATAGCCTGTGTTGTTTTGAGCCTCTGATTTGTGTGACTCTGTTACAGCAGAAACGGGAAACTAATACAAGTGCTGTTATTATGCCTCATGTTGACTCGTAAGCGTAGCAGATAAAGATCATGGGGCATTTCTTCCTCCTAGTTTGTGGGATTAGAATAAACCATTTATAAAAAGGTAAGTAAAGAATGTACAGTCTTGTTACTCCAGCAAGTCAATTCCCTCTGAGAAAGATAAAGATTGTGTGACATGACTTTTTTCTCTTGCTCTTTTTCTAACTTTCTGAGATGGATACGTAGCTCCTTACTTTTCAGCCCTTCTTCTTCTTCTTTTTTAATGAATTGAGCTAAGTGAGACTGTAAGTTTCCCTCTAGGTACAGCTGTGGCTTGGTGTGACTTTCACAACATTCGTTCCTCAACAGATCATTCTCCTGGATGAAGCCACTGCTTCCATGGACTCTAAGACTGACACTCTTGTTCAGAACACCATCAAAGATGCCTTCAAAGACTGCACCGTGTTAACCATTGCCCACCGGCTCAACACAGTCCTCAACTGTGACCGTGTCCTAGTCATGGAAAACGGGAAGGTACAGCAAGCTGGTGTCGCCTCTCCAGAGGTTTCAGCGGTTTGGGCTCTATGGTGGGCAGGTATTTTCTGGCAATTTCAGCTATTCTTCTCTGCCTTTCAGGTAGTCGAGTTTGATAAGCCTGAGGTCCTTGCTGAGAAGCCAGGTTCTGCCTTTGCGATGTTACTAGCTGCAGAAAACAAAGTCCGAATATAAGAGTTCCAAAGGACGCCATCAGCTGATTTTAGAGGAATAGGAGGCTGTGTGAGACGAGTCAGATGTACCTAGAGGGGCAGGGGCTGTCATCTCAGGGGTTAGATCTGGTCCACCATCCTGCCCCCACCCCGCCCCGCCCTGCCCTGTCCCAGAGCCTGGAACCCAGGACGAGCCGGGGTGGAGGTTGCTTCCCTGCTTTGCTCAGCACATGCCTCCTGGAGGGCTTGTGTCTGGCTCTCAGTGATGAGCAGAGGCAGGAGAAGCTCATGGATTAGAAAACTGACCCTCCATTCCTAAATCCCTCATCATCCCTCCTGTGTTCTCATCAGTACACCTCAGAGCCTGGGAATGAAAACATTGTAACTTCCAAAAAGGTTACAAACAGAATGGGAAAATGCCTAAGGATGTACTTTGTAAAGGTTTCCTGCCTGGTTATCAGGAGGAAAAAGAAGAGTTGTCTTCCCACTTCCTATTCACATCTATTTTGAGTGTGTGACAAGAGTTAACTACACAGATCTGTAGCTTGAAAGATTGATTACAGTGTTTGGTGAAAAAATTTAAAAAAAAATCATATTGTATGTCCCATTTGATCTATTAGAACAACCAGGGAAACAAAATGTTGGAGTTTGTCTGTAAACGACATTTTTATATCTTCTATATTGGTCATTAAAATGCAGTAGGAAATTAAACTACCCTGAAATGTTGCCTTGCAATTATTTTGCTGAAGATATTCTAGTCTTTGTACTATTTCCTCTCACAGACTCCCTTTGCTTTCACCATTGACTCAGTAATAAACCCCCACAGCGTTTCTCAAATAAAAGGCTTTTCTTTCCAGCCTTAAGGTTTGCTACGATGGAGGCTGTAAAGACATAGTCCCAGTGGCTCAGGAGTGAGTGCTGCTAATGCACAAGAACATTTGATAAGGAAAAAAGAAAGGAAATCCAAAGGGTTCTTCTGCAGTATTTTCCATAGTCTGTCTGCTTCTTCTTCCTTAGGACTGAAGTCCCTTGGTGGTGTTTCGGTGAGGTTTCCTGGACTCTCCTCCCGGCCCTCAGGCTGAACTCTAGATGTGGCATGGGGCAGCCATGGCCCATGAACTCCCCATCCCAAACCCTTCTTAATCTTGGTCCCGTACTTCACCCTACCCTTCCACACAATGAGGAAGACAAGCCTGACACATAGTAGTCAAAAATGAGTGACATGTGTGCTTGACACCCCTCATCTCCCTACTCCTTGAGTATATTTGCATGTTGAGGGTTTAACCTGGAGAGACTGAGATTTAGGGCAGACAAGCTATGGGCTAGCATTTCAAAGGCTAGGCTTGTGGGATGTGCCTTCAACAAGTCACTCTCCAGCTCTCTGACCAGGCCTGGGCAGGTATCTGCAGGACAAGAGGTGAATAAGTACAGCCAGCCGCAGGCAGAGCTCCCCATCTGGTGAGCATCAAGGCCCTGGCTAAGGTAGTTGGGCAGCAACTCTGCCACAGCAAAAGGGTACACAGCAAAAAGGATGTGGCTGGAAAGTCCACGAGTGAAGGGGCTCCTTTTGTGGGCAGCTCCATGCCGTTTGGCTCCCCTGTGAAAGGGCACAGTGCATCTTAGAATGCTCCGCTGCCCCAATCTGATTCTTCCTCCATCATGGTATGTGACCTTGATCTGGGGTCATTACACCCACATGCACTGGGCAGCTGCCTCACGCTGAGTGTAGCCTTCACCTTGATGGATGTGCGGTGACTCCCCCATGTGGCAAGCAGACCAGGCGGTCTGTGCTGGTCATGGGAATCCATGCCAGCTGTGCGATGCCGGGAGGAGGCTTTGTTTTCACCACTAACCAGACAATCAGGCTATGATCTCAGGAAGGCAGAGGGAAGCCAAGGCTACAAAGATCCCTGTGGCTTGTTCAGGTGCACTGAAAGATTAATCACCTCCTACCACTTGCTTCTGCCCACACTTCCCTTGGCTGGTACCATCTAGACTAGAATACCAGCTTGACACTTAGTGAGCCCCTGCCATGTGCCAGGCACTGTGGTAAGCATTTTTACGTGAATAATTTCATTGAATCTTCACCCCACTCCATGAGATGGACACTTTTATTATTATTCCCATTTTATAGAGGTGGAAACTGAGGCTCATTCAGGTTACTAACTGAGCTGTAGATGTATAAGAAGGGAAAAACAGAGGCAGGGATTGAACCCTAGCCAGTCTGACTCTAGGACCCTGCAAGTAACCTCTTCACAAGAGCCCTTCCTGTCCCTTCCCCTTGTCCTGAGCAGGGACAGTGATGGTTGCCAGCATGACACACAGCAGAGACTGACTTCTTGTGGGAAGACTGTTGTTTGCATATGCAACGACATGGAACAGTCTCAGAGAGCCCTCACCTCTCAACCCCTACTGTTGTCGAAATGTCAGCCAGGAGGACAGTATGTAGAATAATAATAACCAATGTTTAGCCAGTATATGCAGACCTCCCAGAGATACTGCAGGTTTGATTGCAGATCACAGCAATAAAGCAAATAGAGTCAGACAATTTTGGGGAGGGTTTCCCAGTGTGCATTAAATTTATATTTGCTATACTATACTGTAGTCCACTAAGTGTGCAAGAGCATTATGTCTAAAAAGCAACGTACATATCTTAATTTAAAAATATTGCTAAAAAATGCTGACTGTTATCTGAGCCTTCAGTGAATTATTTTTTCTATTGGCATCATTGTTATTCTTTTATTAGTATTAAAGATCACTGATCACAGATCACCATAAGAAATACAACAATAATGAAAAGTTTGAAACATTGTGAGAATTACTAAAATGTGACAGATACAAGAAGAGAGCAGATGCTGTTGGATAAATGGTACTGATAGACTTGCTTGATGCAGGGTTGGCATAAACCTTTGGTTTGTAAAACACTCAGTATATACAAAGTGCAACAAAGCAAAGAGCCATCAAGTGAAGTGGGTTATAGTCCTTACAACACAGATTAGTATGTTGAATCCTCACCAGGTCACTGCAGAGAAGGTACTGATCTCTATGTTACTGATGAGGACGCTGAGGCACAAAGAGCCCCTGGCCCATCACACAGCTGAAATCTGAACCCAGGCAGGCTGACGCTGGAATGTGTGCTCCTCACACACAGCATGTGGCATAAATCCTCTTGGAAGAGATTGCCACTAGCCCCACCGCAGAGCTGCCAGGTGGGTGACCCACAAACTGGAGAACAATTATACCAAAGAAGTTCTTGCACTGTTGCAAAAGTTCTAGGCACCACAACAGACTTCCCCACCTGGGGATCCAGCAAAGGGACTGAAAATCCCCAGGGAATCTGACATTGAAGGTCAGTGGAATCATAGCAATTCCACAGGACTGGGGAAACAGAGACTCTTGAAAGGCACAAACAAATCCTAGTGCCAAGGATCCATGAGAAAAGAGCAGTGACCCCACAGGAGACTGAGCTAGACTCGCCTGTGAGTGTTTGGGAGTCTCTGGCAGATGTGTGGGTCCACAGTGGATAGCTGTGGGGTCAGGGGCACTGGGAGCAGCGATCCTGGGAGGCTTTGCATAAGTCCTTTTGGAGAAGTTTCCATTACCCCTATGATAGTCTGACCTGAACCCAAACTATAGAGCGGGAGCATAGCCCCACCCATCAGCAGAAAATTGGATTAAAGATGTGCTGATCATGGTCTTGACATACTCCTTTTCCTATTTGAAACCAGTCTGTGGTTCCATGTCCAGTTCTAACTGCTCTATGTAACTCAATGAAACTATGGGCCACACAGTGTAGGGCCTCCTAAGATGGATGGGTCATGACGGAGAGTCTTGACAAAAAAAGGTCCACTGGAGAAGGGAATGGCAAACCACTTCAGTATTCTTGCTTTGAGAACCCCATGAACAGAATGAAAAACCAAAAAGATATAACACTGAAAGATGAACCCCCAGGTCAACAGGTGTCCAATATGCTGCTGGAGAAGAGTGGAGAAATAGCTCCATAAGGAATGAAGAGGCTGAGCCAAAGCAAAAACAATGCTCAATTATGGATGTGTCTGGTGGTGAAAGCAAAGCCTGATGCTTAAAGAACAATATTTCATAGGAACCTGGAATGTTAAGTTCAAGAATCAAGGTAATTCAAAGTGGTCAAACAGGAGATGGCAAGAGTGAACATCGACATTTTAGGAATCAATGAACTAAAATGGACTGGAATGGGTGGATTTAATTCAGATGACCATTATGCNTAAGTTCAAGAATCAAGGTAATTCAAAGTGGTCAAACAGGAGATGGCAAGAGTGAACATCGACATTTTAGGAATCAATGAACTAAAATGGACTGGAATGGGTGAATTTAATTCAGATGACCATTATGCCTACTACTGTGGGCAAGAATCCCTTAGAAGAAATGGAGTAGCCCTCATAGTCAACAAAAGAGTCTGAAATGCAGTACTTGGGTGCAATCTCAAAAACAACTGAATGACTCTGTTCATTTCCAAGGCAAACCATTCAATATCACAGTAATCCAAGTCTATGCCCCAACCACTAATGTCAAAGAAGATGAGGTTGAGTTCAGTGAAGACCTACAAAACTACTAGAACTCACACCCCCAAAAGATGTCCTTTTCACCATAGGGGACTGGAATGCAAAAGTAGGAAGTCAAGAGATACCTGGAGTAACAGGCAAGTTTGGCCTTGGAGTACAAAACAAAGCAGGGCAAAGGCTAAGAGTTTTGCCAAGAGAAGAAACTGGTCATAGCAAACACCTTCTTCCAACAACACAAGAGATGACTCTACACATGGACATCACCAAATGGTCAATACTGAAATCAGATTGATTATTTTCTTTGCAGCCAAAGATAGAGAAGCTCTGTACAGTCAGTAAAAACANTGCCAAGAGAAGAAACTGGTCATAGCAAACACCTTCTTCCAACAACACAAGAGATGACTCTACACATGGACATCACCAAATGGTCAATACTGAAATCAGATTGATTATTTTCTTTGCAGCCAAAGATGGAGAAGCTCTATACAGTCAGTAAAAACAGGACCGGAAGCTCACTATGGCTCATATCATAATCATGAACTCCTTATTTCAAAATTCAGACTTAAATTGAAGAAAATAGGGAAAACCACTAGGCCATTCAGGTAAGACCTAAATCAAATCCCTTATGATTATACAGTGGAAGTGACAATTAGATTCAAGTGGTTAGATCTGATAGATGAGAGTGTCTGAAGAACTATGGACCAGAGGTCCATAACATTATACAGGAAGTGGTGATCAAAACCATCCCCAAGAAAAAGAAACACAAAGCAAAATGGTTGTCTGTGGAGGGCTTACAGAAAGCTGAGAAAAGAATAGAAGTGAAAGTCAGAGAAGAAAAGGAAAGATATACCTATCTGAATGCAGAATTCCAAAGAAAAGCCAGAAGAGATAGGAAAGACTTCTTAAGTGAAAAATGCAAAGAAATAGAGAAAAACAATAAAATGGAAAAGAATAGAGATCCCTTCAAGAAAATTAGACATCAAGGGAACATTTCATGCAAAGATGAGCACAATAAAGGACAGAAATGGTATGGACCTAACAGAAGCAGAAAATATCCAGAAGAGGTGGAAAGAATACACAGAAGAATTGTACTAAAAAGGTCTTAATGCCTTGATAACCACGAAGGTGTGATCACTCACCTAGAGCCAGACATCCTGGAGTGTGAAGTTAAGTGGGCCTTAAGAAGCATTACTACAAACAAAGTTAGTGGAGATGATGGAATTCCAGTTGAGCTACTTCAAATCCTAAAAGATGATGCTGTAAAAGTTCTGTATTCAATATGCTAGCAAATTTGAAAAACTCAGCAGTGGCCACAGGACTGGAAAAGGT
>SJYW01008401.1:97068-149984 GCA_006410735.1 Raphicerus campestris
TACCATTGGATTTTTCCAATAATTTTACATTTTAACCTCCTTTTATCATCACGACAGTTTCCTAAATTGGAATTATGATCCTTCATTTAGAATTTCAAAAGGCTTCCCATGTGGTGCTAGTGGTAAAAAACTTGACTGCGAATGCAGGAGACTTAAGAGACTCAAGCTCAGTCCCTGGGTGGGGAAGATCCCCTGGAGAAGGGCATGACAACCCACTCTAATATTCTTGCCTGGAGAATCCCACAGACAGAGGAGCCTGGCAGGCTATAGCTCATAGGGTTGCAATGAGTCAGACACAAATGAAGTGACTTAGCACAGAGACAGAATTTTTTTAAAAACCTAAAGCATAAAAAGTTGAAATAAATTGCTAGGGGTCAGATAGAGTCTCATGTCAGGGTTAATTCACAGGAACATGGAAGCTCAGGGTTGGAAGAACTTTGGAAACCACACAGTCCCAGCTGTTCATCTAACTGCAGGGGAGATGGAGACTCAGAGGAAAGAGAAGTTTGCCTGAAAGCAACTTGAGGTCTGGTGGCTTAATCTGCTCAGCTCTTTCACTCTACCATGCTCCCCAGAGGGGTGTGTTTCTGTCTCCCTGCAACTCTGTCTCACACACACAGGCACACATGAACACATATGGCACCCGCCCACCCTCTCAGAACTGCTCATCTTCACCCTCACCCTCCAACCCCTTATCTCTCCCTCTGACATTAGGAGGAGCAGAAGGTCTGTGCTAGCCACCATTCCTCTGATGAGCTAGGTAGCATTTCAGCTCAAACCCCGATGACTTTATTCCTCCCCTCTCCCCCCAGGAAATATCCTCATTGTCCAAGGGAGTTTAAGGTTTTCCTGATTTTCTTCTGAGCTGAGCGGGGGAGGCAAGTACATGATGGAGGGACCACCATCCTGGGGGTTTTGGCGGGGGGTTGGTGGTCAGAGCTCCTGTGTGCAACAGGGCTGCTGTGAGGACTCTGGTCTTTCTCTGCCCAGACAGTGAATGTCTGGGAGAGGGAACAGGGAGAAGGTGGGAGTGGAGGGCTCGACCAGCCAAGCAGGCAGGCCTGTGGGTTGCCACTAATGCAGAGAAGACACAGAAGGAGGCTGCAGCCGGGGGAGCTCATAGCTGGGGACAGAAACCCATCACCTGCACTAGGGAGGTCGTGAAGAATGCAGATCAGCAGAGGCAATGCAAACTCCAGCCGCTAAGAGGAGCCTCTCCACTCTCCCTTCTGCAAAGCTACCATGTGTGGATTGATGTATATCTACTGGGTCGAAGTCAGCAGCACAAACAAAATTAATGAGGGCAATAGAATGGAAATGCCTTGTATTAATAGACTCAAGCAAAAAACAAATTAAAATGGCTTTCCTGAATGAGGCCAAGTGAGGAACAGCAACAAAAAGATGCAGAGCACAGTCAGAGGTGTTGAGGGCAGGGATGTGGGAAGACACAGAAAATGGTTACCAAAGCCACTTGTTGGAAGCGCTTGGTGACAGCAGCCCCAGAGATGAGCTATCTGATTAAACTGAAACAGGATTCAAGAGACTGGCATCAGAAAGGAGGATGAGGGTGAGAGCGGAGGAAAAGCTGGAAGTCAAGAACGTGAAGAGCATGATGCTATAAAATTCGATTTTGCAACTGTGTGCAGAGTGGAGCCCCTGGGGGCAGGCTTCCACCAGAGGAAGGCAGGGGTGTTGAGGCGTGCAGCGGAGAATCGTTGCTCCATGGGCTCCTGGCACCTGCCTGAAGATGGAGCTCTCTTGGAGGTGTTGGTAACCACACTGGGGAAGAAGGCTGGGGACCAGTCAGATCTGGGCAGCTTTTCCAAGGAAAGATGGATGTAACAGGAGTGTTTCAAAGGCTTCAGGCTTCACAGTTTCCTGTGTTCCTGGGAGCTGGGCAATGAGATCTCAGGCTGTCCGTGCAGGTTGATGACTCCCACAGTGGTGCCCCTCTCCCTCCTCTGATGAAGAAAAAGCAGTGGGAATTTTAGCTTCTACCTGGAGAGGTGAGGTTGGGCGGCCCTCCTCTACAATGTGCATTATACCAGCCCCATCACAACAGCATTTTGTAATTTCTTGCCTGTCTTCCTCATTGTGTTGGGACTGCTTAATGTCAGGATTGCCGCTGTATTCCTAGAACCTAGCAGAGGGCTTGCCCCATAGCAGATACAAAACAAAATGTGAAAAAGTAAATAAAAACAGGAAAGGCATACAGTCTAATTAAAAAACAACTCGAGATTCTGTCACAGACCTACAGAAGTTTGGGTTCTATCAGATTCCAGATTCTAGGTTTAATGAGGAGGAGGAGCGGGGCAGAGAGGGCTACACAAAGGCAGGATTCTAGGGGCTTGGGGAAAATGCAGTCCAGCTGGGAGAAACCAGCTGAGCCAGGAGAGGACTGATCTTTATGAGCAAAGAAGGACCATGACTCAATGTGGGAAAATCATGGAGGCACTGTGAACTGCTATTGGCCAGAAAATAGCATCCTGTTTCCTATGATTTCTAATTTATCCAGGAGTCTTTCTCTGGTGTTCTGGAATTTCTGTTAACTCACGTGTCACCATGGTAAATTCCAAATACCTTTGTTCTTGTTGATGTTTCTCCCAGGCTGAGAACTGAAGCTGGTGCTGTGACTGGGAGTCAGCGAACACTTGTTGAGCTCTTGCTCTGGAAGAGCTGTAGGACTGGCAGTGGGGAGGACACCATGTAGACAGGACATAAATAGGAAGGTACAGTTTAAGGGGAAATGGACTTGTTCTACACCATCAAAAGTGGTGGTGGGATGCAGAGCCAGCCCAGATAACATCAGGCATCAGGGTGGTCTAGGGACTGGAGGAAGGCTGGGCTGTGCTCAGGCTGGAGGCTTAGGATAGGAGAGAACCAGAAAGAGAAAAAACTGTTTCCTAAGGGCAGCAAGGATCAACACCAGGGATGTCAACTTCCGTGTTCAAGTTCAAGGAGGATGCTCGGGCCAAAAAGGGGAGAACTACTGGAAAGTCAGAAGTCGAGAAAAAAACTAGTAAATGGCGAGGAACAGGATTGGAAGAAAAGATTTCCTGACACTCTGCTGAGAACTGGGCTGGAAGTCCCGATGCTTCTTTTTATTGATCATTAGCCATACGTTGTGTGGGTGAGTGGATTTGTTTAAAGTCTTGGGGTCTGGATGTTCACCTGTGCAATGCTTTACACTGTGAGCCAGGAAGCCCTGTCCCAAGGTGGGTTTAGAGTTCAAGAGGCTCCACAATCAAGAGTAATTTCAAAGCAAGCACTCTTATGTTTAGTTTATATTTTTCAGACACCAAAGAGGGCACAAAAATCTTCAGCCATTTTTAACCCATTCCTGTTTTCACTCATCCATTTTGCTCATCGCTGCAACAGCTCTGGTCTTATTCTTCCCAAGCCACTCCAGAAACCTCCCCCTCTAAACTCTGCCTCCCAGGCCCCTTGTGCTTCTCTCCCTTTTCCTTTCTCTAGATTCTGTTCTTCCAATTCTGAAGAGCTGGTCTGCTAAGCAGGGCCCTTCTAGGAGGGTGGGAAGCAGGCCTAGCCAGAATATTCAAGATTGGGTAGGGGATCAGGAAAGATTCGGAACATATTCTTCTAAAATTATATCCCATCACATATATAGCAGACCAGCAAATGCCAAACGTGAAGCAATTGCCAAGCAGAAGGCTAAAGATCTGTGTGCAGGTTCAGACAGAGTTTCCTGTCTGCTGTGGATCATCACAGAGATTTCCTGGGACAGTACTGTGGAGTGTCCCAGAGAGAACATCCCATGACCTTCTAGGGCGAAGTAAAATTTCCCAGTCCTTGCCGAAACTTGGAGGGTCTCCCTGTGCCTCTGTGATGCTCTGGACTCCAAACATATGTTCAACCCAGCATTTCATGGTTGATTTCCCTCCTTCCACTTTCTGCATCTTCCACTAACATTGTTAAATGCCTATGCTTTGCTGGGCACACCTTAGATTTTCCAACTATAAAATGATCCTATTTTATAACACTGCAGGTTCTGCATCGCTTGAATGCCTCTTAGACCCGGACTCAATCCTGCTCAAGCCAAGTTGTTGGAAAAATTCCTCCCCAGCTATTTTCCATTCATCTCAGATGTTGAGTTTCCTGACATAATTGCCCAGTCCTGGGGTGTCTCTGCCTCTCCATCTCACAGCTGGAAGGAGATTGGTACCATTTCCTTACAGGTAGGAACAGGGCAGGAGGGTTTGCTCCCTCGCAGGCAGCAAAATATTCTTTGTTTGTGAAGTGTGAATCCTCTAGGAATTAGCCTAATCCACACCCTGTCCTTAATATAGGAGAACAGGAATTCAAAGCAGGCCCTGTAACAGCAGATGAAGCTGTTTAATGCCCACGTCAGAACTTCCGGGCAGCCTGGGCCTTTGAGAGGGCTCTGTCCCTGAGGGGTCCTAAACCCAGATATTTCTGGGAGGCTGAATATTCCCGCACCAACATCTCTCCTGCCTCACATACTGATCATCCAACCCATTCCTGACTTCTTCCCTTGACACAACTCTGTGCCAAGTGCACGTCCTGCCCAGGAGCTACCACAGGGCTTCCCAAAGACTGTTCTCTAGAACCCTCGCTCTCCAAGATACACTGTGAGAGAAGGGTTCCTTGGTCAAATATATTTAAGTAGGCCTCAGACTCTGGGCCCTTGGTTGGAGAGTTAACATGGGTCTTGGTTGTGTCTTCGTCTCTGTTTTCTAAGAGCACTGACTGAGATAAAGTTTCCTGATTCCAGAGACTTCCCTGGTGACCCAGTGTTCAGAATCTGCCTTCCAATGCAGGGTACATGCGTTCCATCCCTGGTCAGGGAACTGAGATCCCGCAGGCTGGGGGGAGGCGCGGGCAGCTAAGCCTGCGAGCCACAGCTGCTGAGCCTGTGCACTCTGGAGCCCATGTGCCACAACTAGAGAGCTTGCGTGCTGCAACCACTGAAACCCATGCACCTCAACGAAAGATGCCACATGATGCAACGAAGATCCTGCATGTCACAGCTAAGACCCAACACAACCAAAAAAAAAAAAAAGATAGGGAATGAAGACAGGGAAGTGAGACAGCTAAAGATGAGTTGCAGGGCCAGCGACCCTGTGACTGAAGCTTGATCCTACTGGGGAGCTTTGCAGCAGTGAGAGCGCAGGTCTGCTGCCCCCATGAAAGGGTGGGGTGGGAGCTCTGGGTGGTCACACACCACCTCCACGGCTCTTTGGCTGGAGGGCTGCTCCTCAGGCGTGCCCAGGCCTTGGCACTTCTTGCTTGTCTTGGGTGAGCAGGGTGGACTCCAAGGGTCAAACAAAGCCTTTAGGAACAGAAATGCAGATTCCGACCATGGAATTTGGACCACATTCACTGAAGAGTCAGTGATGTGACCCAACAGTGACTGCCAGAGTTGATTAATCCAGCATTTTCAAGCTTATTTGACCACAGACTTCTATTTTCCTTCAGGGGATCCAGTTTCTACACTGTGACACGTATTGGATAAACCTGGCTCAGATAATTAGCAGGCAAACATAAAACCAAAGGCTGAAAGTAGTGCTTTGGTATGAGAATACCAGCCTCTCTATCCAGAAGAGGCAATACTTGAGCGAGGGGGGAGGCCTGAGGGGTTGTCAGGGAGGCAGACTGTGTCCTTCTTCCCCTGGGAGTCAGTGCACAGATCTGGCTCAGAGGCAGGAAGAAGTGGTGCACTCGGGCCAGAGACGGTGGGGATGGAAGGACTGCGAACTTCCCAGCGCCGGGCAGATCCTAGCAGCATCTAGGGTCTGTGAAAGGGTAGGGGAGGAGGCGGGATGTGTAAGGGAGGAGACATTTGTCAGAAGGCTGACATTCTAGCTCTGAGACTGTGTCATTTTCACATCTTCATTTTGATGCTAGCTCCAAAATTGGAGGAGGCTTCCTAGGTAGCTCAGTGGTAAAGAATCTGCCTGCCAATTCAGGGGACACAGGGAACATGGACTGGATCCCTGGGTTGGGAAGATCCCCTGGAGGAGAAAATGACAACCTGCTCCAGTATTCCTGCCTGGGAAATCCCATGGACAGAGGAGACTGGTGGGTCACAGTCTATGGGGTTGCGAAGAGTCAGGCATGACTGAACGTGGACATAACCCAGCCAGAATTGGAGGGCAGGAAGAGAGGAAAGCCAGGGCACTATTTCCCAATCTCTCTGCTTATTTGGCATCTCTAGCACTAGCTAGATGCCAGTGCAGGAGATGCAAGAGACGTGGGTTAGATCCCCTGGAGTAGGAAATGGCTACCCACTCCAGTATTCCTGCCTGGAAAATTCCATGGACAGAGGAGCTTGGCAGACTGCAGTCCACGAGGTTGCAAAGACTCAGGCATGATGGAGCACAAATCCTGGTATAGCCCAGCACTAGCTGGGTCTCTCAGTGCCCCCGGGCAGTCTCTGCCATGGCTTCATTTCTGCCAGAAACCCTGGCTTGTGAACTTTGTATCAAAGTTGGAAGGCTCACTTCTGCTTGCAGTCGAATCCCCTTCCTCAATAGGTATTTACCCTTGGGTTGAGGGGAAACTGCCCTTTTCACACAGCTGGAGTGGGAGGCGGTGAAGGGAAAGCAGTATCCAAGGTCCTAAAAGTCTTTGCCTGGTGTGGCAAAAGCCACCTTCTTTCTCCCTTCCTTTCCAACTGTGTTAAAAATCCCACAAGACATTCTGTGCTGAGATCCTCAACCAAGTCTCAAGCCTTCAGATTGCCAAGGAGGCAGGGAGCTTCTTGGGGTTTTCACTCAAACAGCTGTGCTTTTCTGTTGATAAGAAATAATAATTGTCCTTTGTTCAGTCAGAGAAATGGATTAGCCCCTTGGGAACTGACAGATTTGGTTTAAATTAATCTTCCAAAGATGTATGGAGAACATGAAAGAAACATTTCAGATTAATAATGAAAAGAACGAAAGCACTTGTCAGAAAAAATTTAAAGAAAACAAGGAAACTTAATTCCCTGAATCCCAGGCTCATTTTCCTTCCTACTCTCTACAGCATTCCATCCCACCAGAACTGCTCTGGCGGTGGAGTGTGGTTCCAGGACCCTCTGATGCTTCTCAGGTGAGAAATGTCCCTTTGCATTTTAATTCACTCAAGAGACAAAATTCAGTGCTGGCTCCAGGGGAGATGAGTGCCTTAGCAACTCTCAGAGGAGGCTATGCCTGTCGACTACCCATCTCTCTGATCCATTGCCTGCATTCTGTATCCCACATCGGTGTCATAAGAAACTACATTTCCCAGACTCCCTTGCTCACTGGATGGAAAGAGAGGAGGAGAAAGCCAGAGTTTTTTCCCATCTCCCTCTGTTTACTATGCTGTTTTATAGCATACAAGCAGTGGCTCTGTCTCTTCCAAGGCTTTGTTGTTTTTCAGGCTTGAAATCATGTCCAGCTCTTTTGAGAGCCCATGGACTATGGTCCTCCAGACTCCTCTGTCCATGGGATTTCCCAGGCAAGAATATCAGAGTGGGTTGCCATTTCCTTCTCCAGAAGATCTTCCTGACCTAGGGATTGAACCCACATCTCCTGCATTGGCAGGCATCCATGGCTTTAGCTTCCAAACTGTCCCTCCCTCCAGTGTCCCAGGTACATCTTAGCAGCACCTTATGGTTTCAGCACCTACCTGGAAGCCTGGCCTCTGGGATCTGCAGAGCCATATTTCCTCATGTCCTTCCAGTCCTCAGATAATAGTGACTTCTTGCCGATGCTAATTTCTGGCTCACCTCACTGTCATTTGCTTGGCTTCTTGGCTCTTGCATTACTGGTGTCACCAGTTCCCCATACTAAACCTGCTTCTGTCTGGAAGACCTGGTGTGATTTCCACACTTTTGACTGGATCTTGGTTAAAATGGTCTATCTTATGGGTTGTGGACCGGTAAGACCTCCACTGGCCAATGAGGTGGGAAGCTGATTCCCTTAATTGAGGACTCTGCTGAACAGAGGCCAGGCTGCAAGGAGCAAGGATCTGGGTCAACGTCATTATCACAGAACAGTCACAGAGGCTCCCTCAATGCTCTAGTTCTCACAATTTGTCTCTACCTGGCCTAGAACATTCCAAGATTGTTACCATTACTATTACTGTCCTATTTTACAAATATAGAAATTGAAGCCTAAAGAAGCGAAGTTAAATGCCAAAGGTCAGTGTGGGGTTTGAACACAGGTAGGCTGAGTCCAGAGTTCTATTCCTGACCACCATACTACTCTGATCCCCTGACTGATTGTCCCCGTGGTCTCCCAAATAAGTGTTACCCAAGGCCCCCTGTTTCTGATCTGCTGAGGCCTGCTTTGGTTTATTTTGACTTTAAGTGGAAATTGGACTAAACAAAAAGAAAGTATACGCCTGATTTTTGCCTCTTAAATCNTTCCCAAGCCACTCCAGAAACCTCCCCCTCTAAACTCTGCCTCCCAGGCCCCTTGTGCTTCTCTCCCTTTTCCTTTCTCTAGATTCTGTTCTTCCAATTCTGAAGAGCTGGTCTGCTAAGCAGGGCCCTTCTTGGAGGGTGGGAAGCAGGCCTAGCCAGAATATTCAAGATTGGGTAGGGGATCAGGAAAGATTCGGAACATATTCTTCTAAAATTATATCCCATCACATATATAGCAGACCAGCAAATGCCAAACGTGAAGCAATTGCCAAGCAGAAGGCTAAAGATCTGTGTGCAGGTTCAGACAGAGTTTCCTGTCTGCTGTGGATCATCACAGAGATTTCCTGGGACAGTACTGTGGAGTGTCCCAGAGAGAACATCCCATGTCCTTCTAGGGCGAAGTAAAATTTCCCAGTCCTTGCCGAAACTTGGAGGGTCTCCCTGTGCCTCTGTGATGCTCTGGACTCCAAACATATGTTCAACCCAGCATTTCATGGTTGATTTCCCTCCTTCCACTTTCTGCATCTTCCACTAACATTGTTAAATGCCTATGCTTTGCTGGGCACACCTTAGATTTTCCAACTATAAAATGATCCTATTTTATAACACTGCAGGTTCTGCATCGCTTGAATGCCTCTTAGACCCGGACTCAATCCTGCTCAAGCCAAGTTGTTGGAAAAATTCCTCCCCAGCTATTTTCCATTCATCTCAGATGTTGAGTTTCCTGACATAATTGCCCAGTCCTGGGGTGTCTCTGCCTCTCCATCTCACAGCTGGAAGGAGATTGGTACCATTTCCTTACAGGTAGGAACAGGGCAGGAGGGTTTGCTCCCTCGCAGGCAGCAAAATATTCTTTGTTTGTGAAGTGTGAATCCTCTAGGAATTAGCCTAATCCACACCCTGTCCTTAATATAGGAGAACAGGAATTCAAAGCAGGCCCTGTAACAGCAGATGAAGCTGTTTAATGCCCACGTCAGAACTTCCGGGCAGCCTGGGCCTTTGAGAGGGCTCTGTCCCTGAGGGGTCCTAAACCCAGATATTTCTGGGAGGCTGAATATTCCCGCACCAACATCTCTCCTGCCTCACATACTGATCATCCAACCCATTCCTGACTTCTTCCCTTGACACAACTCTGTGCCAAGTGCACGTCCTGCCCAGGAGCTACCACAGGGCTTCCCAAAGACTGTTCTCTAGAACCCTCGCTCTCCAAGATACACTGTGAGAGAAGGGTTCCTTGGTCAAATATATTTAAGTAGGCCTCAGACTCTGGGCTTTGGTTGGAGAGTTAACATGGGTCTTGGTTGTGTCTTCGTCTCTGTTTTCTAAGAGCACTGACTGAGATAAAGTTTCCTGATTCCAGAGACTTCCCTGGTGACCCAGTGTTCAGAATCTGCCTTCCAATGCAGGGTACATGCGTTCCATCCCTGGTCAGGGAACTGAGATCCCGCAGGCTGGGGGGAGGCGCGGGCAGCTAAGCCTGCGAGCCACAGCTGCTGAGCCTGTGCACTCTGGAGCCCATGTGCCACAACTAGAGAGCTTGCGTGCTGCAACCACTGAAACCCATGCACCTCAACGAAAGATGCCACATGATGCAACGAAGATCCTGCATGTCACAGCTAAGACCCAACACAACCAAAAAAAAAAAAAGATAGGGAATGAAGACAGGGAAGTGAGACAGCTAAAG
This sequence comes from Raphicerus campestris, assembly GCA_006410735.1. Taxonomy (NCBI): domain Eukaryota; kingdom Metazoa; phylum Chordata; class Mammalia; order Artiodactyla; family Bovidae; genus Raphicerus; species Raphicerus campestris. Next base: position 107,124 of record SJYW01008401.1, read on the forward strand.
ATGAGTTGCAGGGCCAGCGACCCTGTGACTGAAGCTTGATCCTACTGGGGAGCTTTGCAGCAGTGAGAGCGCAGGTCTGCTGCCCCCATGAAAGGGTGGGGTGGGAGCTCTGGGTGGTCACACACCACCTCCACGGCTCTTTGGCTGGAGGGCTGCTCCTCAGGCGTGCCCAGGCCTTGGCACTTCTTGCTTGTCTTGGGTGAGCAGGGTGGACTCCAAGGGTCAAACAAAGCCTTTAGGAACAGAAATGCAGATTCCGACCATGGAATTTGGACCACATTCACTGAAGAGTCAGTGATGTGACCCAACAGTGACTGCCAGAGTTGATTAATCCAGCATTTTCAAGCTTATTTGACCACAGACTTCTATTTTCCTTCAGGGGATCCAGTTTCTACACTGTGACACGTATTGGATAAACCTGGCTCAGATAATTAGCAGGCAAACATAAAACCAAAGGCTGAAAGTAGTGCTTTGGTATGAGAATACCAGCCTCTCTATCCAGAAGAGGCAATACTTGAGCGAGGGGGGAGGCCTGAGGGGTTGTCAGGGAGGCAGACTGTGTCCTTCTTCCCCTGGGAGTCAGTGCACAGATCTGGCTCAGAGGCAGGAAGAAGTGGTGCACTCGGGCCAGAGACGGTGGGGATGGAAGGACTGCGAACTTCCCAGCGCCGGGCAGATCCTAGCAGCATCTAGGGTCTGTGAAAGGGTAGGGGAGGAGGCGGGATGTGTAAGGGAGGAGACATTTGTNTTGCTCCATGGGCTCCTGGCACCTGCCTGAAGATGGAGCTCTCTTGGAGGTGTTGGTAACCACACTGGGGAAGAAGGCTGGGGACCAGTCAGATCTGGGCAGCTTTTCCAAGGAAAGATGGATGTAACAGGAGTGTTTCAAAGGCTTCAGGCTTCACAGTTTCCTGTGTTCCTGGGAGCTGGGCAATGAGATCTCAGGCTGTCCGTGCAGGTTGATGACTCCCACAGTGGTGCCCCTCTCCCTCCTCTGATGAAGAAAAAGCAGTGGGAATTTTAGCTTCTACCTGGAGAGGTGAGGTTGGGCGGCCCTCCTCTACAATGTGCATTATACCAGCCCCATCACAACAGCATTTTGTAATTTCTTGCCTGTCTTCCTCATTGTGTTGGGACTGCTTAATGTCAGGATTGCCGCTGTATTCCTAGAACCTAGCAGAGGGCTTGCCCCATAGCAGATACAAAACAAAATGTGAAAAAGTAAATAAAAACAGGAAAGGCATACAGTCTAATTAAAAAACAACTCGAGATTCTGTCACAGACCTACAGAAGTTTGGGTTCTATCAGATTCCAGATTCTAGGTTTAATGAGGAGGAGGAGCGGGGCAGAGAGGGCTACACAAAGGCAGGATTCTAGGGGCTTGGGGAAAATGCAGTCCAGCTGGGAGAAACCAGCTGAGCCAGGAGAGGACTGATCTTTACGAGCAAAGAAGGACCATGACTCAATGTGGGAAAATCATGGAGGCACTGTGAACTGCTATTGGCCAGAAAATAGCATCCTGTTTCCTATGATTTCTAATTTATCCAGGAGTCTTTCTCTGGTGTTCTGGAATTTCTGTTAACTCACGTGTCACCATGGTAAATTCCAAATACCTTTGTTCTTGTTGATGTTTCTCCCAGGCTGAGAACTGAAGCTGGTGCTGTGACTGGGAGTCAGCGAACACTTGTTGAGCTCTTGCTCTGGAAGAGCTGTAGGACTGGCAGTGGGGAGGACACCATGTAGACAGGACATAAATAGGAAGGTACAGTTTAAGGGGAAATGGACTTGTTCTACACCATCAAAAGTGGTGGTGGGATGCAGAGCCAGCCCAGATAACATCAGGCATCAGGGTGGTCTAGGGACTGGAGGAAGGCTGGGCTGTGCTCAGGCTGGAGGCTTAGGATAGGAGAGAACCAGAAAGAGAAAAAACTGTTTCCTAAGGGCAGCAAGGATCAACACCAGGGATGTCAACTTCCGTGTTCAAGTTCAAGGAGGATGCTCGGGCCAAAAAGGGGAGAACTACTGGAAAGTCAGAAGTCGAGAAAAAAACTAGTAAATGGCGAGGAACAGGATTGGAAGAAAAGATTTCCTGACACTCTGCTGAGAACTGGGCTGGAAGTCCCGATGCTTCTTTTTATTGATCATTAGCCATACGTTGTGTGGGTGAGTGGATTTGTTTAAAGTCTTGGGGTCTGGATGTTCACCTGTGCAATGCTTTACACTGTGAGCCAGGAAGCCCTGTCCCAAGGTGGGTTTAGAGTTCAAGAGGCTCCACAATCAAGAGTAATTTCAAAGCAAGCACTCTTATGTTTAGTTTATATTTTTCAGACACCAAAGAGGGCACAAAAATCTTCAGCCATTTTTAACCCATTCCTGTTTTCACTCATCCATTTTGCTCATCGCTGCAACAGCTCTGGTCTTATTCTTCCCAAGCCACTCCAGAAACCTCCCCCTCTAAACTCTGCCTCCCAGGCCCCTTGTGCTTCTCTCCCTTTTCCTTTCTCTAGATTCTGTTCTTCCAATTCTGAAGAGCTGGTCTGCTAAGCAGGGCCCTTCTAGGAGGGTGGGAAGCAGGCCTAGCCAGAATATTCAAGATTGGGTAGGGGATCAGGAAAGATTCGGAACATATTCTTCTAAAATTATATCCCATCACATATATAGCAGACCAGCAAATGCCAAACGTGAAGCAATTGCCAAGCAGAAGGCTAAAGATCTGTGTGCAGGTTCAGACAGAGTTTCCTGTCTGCTGTGGATCATCACAGAGATTTCCTGGGACAGTACTGTGGAGTGTCCCAGAGAGAACATCCCATGTCCTTCTAGGGCGAAGTAAAATTTCCCAGTCCTTGCCGAAACTTGGAGGGTCTCCCTGTGCCTCTGTGATGCTCTGGACTCCAAACATATGTTCAACCCAGCATTTCATGGTTGATTTCCCTCCTTCCACTTTCTGCATCTTCCACTAACATTGTTAAATGCCTATGCTTTGCTGGGCACACCTTAGATTTTCCAACTATAAAATGATCCTATTTTATAACACTGCAGGTTCTGCATCGCTTGAATGCCTCTTAGACCCGGACTCAATCCTGCTCAAGCCAAGTTGTTGGAAAAATTCCTCCCCAGCTATTTTCCATTCATCTCAGATGTTGAGTTTCCTGACATAATTGCCCAGTCCTGGGGTGTCTCTGCCTCTCCATCTCACAGCTGGAAGGAGATTGGTACCATTTCCTTACAGGTAGGAACAGGGCAGGAGGGTTTGCTCCCTCGCAGGCAGCAAAATATTCTTTGTTTGTGAAGTGTGAATCCTCTAGGAATTAGCCTAATCCACACCCTGTCCTTAATATAGGAGAACAGGAATTCAAAGCAGGCCCTGTAACAGCAGATGAAGCTGTTTAATGCCCACGTCAGAACTTCCGGGCAGCCTGGGCCTTTGAGAGGGCTCTGTCCCTGAGGGGTCCTAAACCCAGATATTTCTGGGAGGCTGAATATTCCCTCACCAACATCTCTCCTGCCTCACATACTGATCATCCAACCCATTCCTGACTTCTTCCCTTGACACAACTCTGTGCCAAGTGCACGTCCTGCCCAGGAGCTACCACAGGGCTTCCCAAAGACTGTTCTCTAGAACCCTCGCTCTCCAAGATACACTGTGAGAGAAGGGTTCCTTGGTCAAATATATTTAAGTAGGCCTCAGACTCTGGGCTTTGGTTGGAGAGTTAACATGGGTCTTGGTTGTGTCTTCGTCTCTGTTTTCCAAGAGCACTGACTGAGATAAAGTTTCCTGATTCCAGAGACTTCCCTGGTGACCCAGTGTTCAGAATCTGCCTTCCAATGCAGGGTACATGCGTTCCATCCCTGGTCAGGGAACTGAGATCCCGCAGGCTGGGGGGAGGCGCGGGCAGCTAAGCCTGCGAGCCACAGCTGCTGAGCCTGTGCACTCTGGAGCCCATGTGCCACAACTAGAGAGCTTGCGTGCTGCAACCACTGAAACCCATGCACCTCAACGAAAGATGCCACATGATGCAACGAAGATCCTGCATGTCACAGCTAAGACCCAACACAACCAAAAAAAAAAAAAGATAGGGAATGAAGACAGGGAAGTGAGACAGCTAAAGATGAGTTGCAGGGCCAGCGACCCTGTGACTGAAGCTTGATCCTACTGGGGAGCTTTGCAGCAGTGAGAGCGCAGGTCTGCTGCCCCCATGAAAGGGTGGGGTGGGAGCTCTGGGTGGTCACACACCACCTCCATGGCTCTTTGGCTGGAGGGCTGCTCCTCAGGCGTGCCCAGGCCTTGGCACTTCTTGCTTGTCTTGGGTGAGCAGGGTGGACTCCAAGGGTCAAACAAAGCCTTTAGGAACAGAAATGCAGATTCCGACCATGGAATTTGGACCACATTCACTGAAGAGTCAGTGATGTGACCCAACAGTGACTGCCAGAGTTGATTAATCCAGCATTTTCAAGCTTATTTGACCACAGACTTCTATTTTCCTTCAGGGGATCCAGTTTCTACACTGTGACACGTATTGGATAAACCTGGCTCAGATAATTAGCAGGCAAACATAAAACCAAAGGCTGAAAGTAGTGCTTTGGTATGAGAATACCAGCCTCTCTATCCAGAAGAGGCAATACTTGAGCGAGGGGGGAGGCCTGAGGGGTTGTCAGGGAGGCAGACTGTGTCCTTCTTCCCCTGGGAGTCAGTGCACAGATCTGGCTCAGAGGCAGGAAGAAGTGGTGCACTCGGGCCAGAGACGGTGGGGATGGAAGGACTGCGAACTTCCCAGCGCCGGGCAGATCCTAGCAGCATCTAGGGTCTGTGAAAGGGTAGGGGAGGAGGCGGGATGTGTAAGGGAGGAGACATTTGTCAGAAGGCTGACATTCTAGCTCTGAGACTGTGTCATTTTCACATCTTCATTTTGATGCTAGCTCCAAAATTGGAGGAGGCTTCCTAGGTAGCTCAGTGGTAAAGAATCTGCCTGCCAATTCAGGGGACACAGGGAACATGGACTGGATCCCTGGGTTGGGAAGATCCCCTGGAGGAGAAAATGACAACCTGCTCCAGTATTCCTGCCTGGGAAATCCCATGGACAGAGGAGACTGGTGGGTCACAGTCTATGGGGTTGCGAAGAGTCAGGCATGACTGAACGTGGACATAACCCAGCCAGAATTGGAGGGCAGGAAGAGAGGAAAGCCAGGGCACTATTTCCCAATCTCTCTGCTTATTTGGCATCTCTAGCACTAGCTAGATGCCAGTGCAGGAGATGCAAGAGACGTGGGTTAGATCCCCTGGAGTAGGAAATGGCTACCCACTCCAGTATTCCTGCCTGGAAAATTCCATGGACAGAGGAGCTTGGCAGACTGCAGTCCACGAGGTTGCAAAGACTCAGGCATGATGGAGCACAAATCCTGGTATAGCCCAGCACTAGCTGGGTCTCTCAGTGCCCCCGGGCAGTCTCTGCCATGGCTTCATTTCTGCCAGAAACCCTGGCTTGTGAACTTTGTATCAAAGTTGGAAGGCTCACTTCTGCTTGCAGTCGAATCCCCTTCCTCAATAGGTATTTACCCTTGGGTTGAGGGGAAACTGCCCTTTTCACACAGCTGGAGTGGGAGGCGGTGAAGGGAAAGCAGTATCCAAGGTCCTAAAAGTCTTTGCCTGGTGTGGCAAAAGCCACCTTCTTTCTCCCTTCCTTTCCAACTGTGTTAAAAATCCCACAAGACATTCTGTGCTGAGATCCTCAACCAAGTCTCAAGCCTTCAGATTGCCAAGGAGGCAGGGAGCTTCTTGGGGTTTTCACTCAAACAGCTGTGCTTTTCTGTTGATAAGAAATAATAATTGTCCTTTGTTCAGTCAGAGAAATGGATTAGCCCCTTGGGAACTGACAGATTTGGTTTAAATTAATCTTCCAAAGATGTATGGAGAACATGAAAGAAACATTTCAGATTAATAATGAAAAGAACGAAAGCACTTGTCAGAAAAAATTTAAAGAAAACAAGGAAACTTAATTCCCTGAATCCCAGGCTCATTTTCCTTCCTACTCTCTACAGCATTCCATCCCACCAGAACTGCTCTGGCGGTGGAGTGTGGTTCCAGGACCCTCTGATGCTTCTCAGGTGAGAAATGTCCCTTTGCATTTTAATTCACTCAAGAGACAAAATTCAGTGCTGGCTCCAGGGGAGATGAGTGCCTTAGCAACTCTCAGAGGAGGCTATGCCTGTCGACTACCCATCTCTCTGATCCATTGCCTGCATTCTGTATCCCACATCGGTGTCATAAGAAACTACATTTCCCAGACTCCCTTGCTCACTGGATGGAAAGAGAGGAGGAGAAAGCCAGAGTTTTTTCCCATCTCCCTCTGTTTACTATGCTGTTTTATAGCATACAAGCAGTGGCTCTGTCTCTTCCAAGGCTTTGTTGTTTTTCAGGCTTGAAATCATGTCCAGCTCTTTTGAGAGCCCATGGACTATGGTCCTCCAGACTCCTCTGTCCATGGGATTTCCCAGGCAAGAATATCAGAGTGGGTTGCCATTTCCTTCTCCAGAAGATCTTCCTGACCTAGGGATTGAACCCACATCTCCTGCATTGGCAGGCATCCATGGCTTTAGCTTCCAAACTGTCCCTCCCTCCAGTGTCCCAGGTACATCTTAGCAGCACCTTATGGTTTCAGCACCTACCTGGAAGCCTGGCCTCTGGGATCTGCAGAGCCATATTTCCTCATGTCCTTCCAGTCCTCAGATAATAGTGACTTCTTGCCGATGCTAATTTCTGGCTCACCTCACTGTCATTTGCTTGGCTTCTTGGCTCTTGCATTACTGGTGTCACCAGTTCCCCATACTAAACCTGCTTCTGTCTGGAAGACCTGGTGTGATTTCCACACTTTTGACTGGATCTTGGTTAAAATGGTCTATCTTATGGGTTGCGGACCGGTAAGACCTCCACTGGCCAATGAGGTGGGAAGCTGATTCCCTTAATTGAGGACTCTGCTGAACAGAGGCCAGGCTGCAAGGAGCAAGGATCTGGGTCAACGTCATTATCACAGAACAGTCACAGAGGCTCCCTCAATGCTCTAGTTCTCACAATTTGTCTCTACCTGGCCTAGAACATTCCAAGATTGTTACCATTACTATTACTGTCCTATTTTACAAATATAGAAATTGAAGCCTAAAGAAGCGAAGTTAAATGCCAAAGGTCAGTGTGGGGTTTGAACACAGGTAGGCTGAGTCCAGAGTTCTATTCCTGACCACCATACTACTCTGATCCCCTGACTGATTGTCCCCGTGGTCTCCCAAATAAGTGTTACCCAAGGCCCCCTGTTTCTGATCTGCTGAGGCCTGCTTTGGTTTATTTTGACTTTAAGTGGAAATTGGACTAAACAAAAAGAAAGTATACGCCTGATTTTTGCCTCTTAAATCTTATTTGACTTCTAACAAAGATAAAAGTCCTTAATCAATTATGCTATAAAATAGTCAAAGCAGCCCCCAGGTCCTGAATGCTTAGCTATAACTGTGGGGCTGCCTCACAGATAGAGAACAGTATGGAGATTCCTCAAAAAACTCAGAGTCTCTGAGTTTGACCCAATAACCTCACTGCTGTGCAAATACCCTGAAAAAATGATAATTCAAAATGACACATGTACCCCAATGTTCACTGCAGCGCTATTTACAGTAGCCAGGACACGGAAGAAACCTAGATATCTGCTGACAGATGAATGGATAAAGAAGTTGTGGTACACATATGCAATGAAATATTACCCAGCCATAAAAAGGAATGAATGTAAGTTAGTTGAACTGAGGTGTATGAACCTAGAGTCTGTTATACAGAGTGAAGTAAGTCAGAAAGGGAAAAGCAAATATTGCATATTAATGCATATATATGGAAGCTAGAAAAATGGTACTGTAAACCTATCNTCTTGGTTAAAATGGTCTATCTTATGGGTTGCGGACCGGTAAGACCTCCACTGGCCAATGAGGTGGGAAGCTGATTCCCTTAATTGAGGACTCTGCTGAACAGAGGCCAGGCTGCAAGGAGCAAGGATCTGGGTCAACGTCATTATCACAGAACAGTCACAGAGGCTCCCTCAATGCTCTAGTTCTCACAATTTGTCTCTACCTGGCCTAGAACATTCCAAGATTGTTACCATTACTATTACTGTCCTATTTTACAAATATAGAAATTGAAGCCTAAAGAAGCGAAGTTAAATGCCAAAGGTCAGTGTGGGGTTTGAACACAGGTAGGCTGAGTCCAGAGTTCTATTCCTGACCACCATACTACTCTGATCCCCTGACTGATTGTCCCCGTGGTCTCCCAAATAAGTGTTACCCAAGGCCCCCTGTTTCTGATCTGCTGAGGCCTGCTTTGGTTTATTTTGACTTTAAGTGGAAATTGGACTAAACAAAAAGAAAGTATACGCCTGATTTTTGCCTCTTAAATCTTATTTGACTTCTAACAAAGATAAAAGTCCTTAATCAATTATGCTATAAAATAGTCAAAGCAGCCCCCAGGTCCTGAATGCTTAGCTATAACTGTGGGGCTGCCTCACAGATAGAGAACAGTATGGAGATTCCTCAAAAAACTCAGAGTCTCTGAGTTTGACCCAATAACCTCACTGCTGTGCAAATACCCTGAAAAAATGATAATTCAAAATGACACATGTACCCCAATGTTCACTGCAGCGCTATTTACAGTAGCCAGGACACGGAAGAAACCTAGATATCTGCTGACAGATGAATGGATAAAGAAGTTGTGGTACACATATGCAATGAAATATTACCCAGCCATAAAAAGGAATGAATGTAAGTTAGTTGAACTGAGGTGTATGAACCTAGAGTCTGTTATACAGAGTGAAGTAAGTCAGAAAGGGAAAAGCAAATATTGCATATTAATGCATATATATGGAAGCTAGAAAAATGGTACTGTAAACCTATCTGCAAGGAGATCCAACCAGTCCATTCTAAAGGAGATCAGTCCTGGGTGTTCTTTGGAAGGAATGATGGTAAAGCTGAAACTCCAGTACTTTGGCCACCTCATGCGAAGAGTTGATTCATTGGAAAAGACTCTGATGCTGGGAGGGATTGGGGGCAGAAGGAGAAGGGGACGACAGAGGATGAGATGGCTGGATGGCATCACTGACTCGATGGACGTGAGTCTGAGTGAACTCTGGGAGTTGGTGATGGACAGAGAGGCCTGGCATGCTGCAATTCAATGGATCGCAAAGAGTCGGACATGACTGAGCGACTGAACTGAACTGAACTAAAACCTATTTGCAGGGCAGGAATAGAGATGCAGAGGTAGAGAATGTAACTGTGGACACAGCGGGGGAAGAAGAGGATTGGGTGGGTTGGGAAAGTAGCACTGATGTACATACACTACCGTGTGTAAAATAGACAGCTAGTGGAAAACTATTATATAAAACAGGGAGCCCAGTCCTGTGATTGGTGACGACCTAGAGGGGTGGGATGGGGGTGGGGTGGGAGAGAGGCTCAAGAAAGAGGGGACATATATATACTTACAGCTATTTCCAGTAGTTGTATAGCAGAAATCAACACAATATTGTAAAGCAATTATCCGTCAATTAAAAAAAAAGATGCTCCCTTCAATCGAGCAGTAATGAGCCATCCTCCACACTCTCTTACCATCTGTATGAATGCTCCAAGGACAGTTGACAGATGCTAGGTGAGGTTAAGGGAGGACTTCGCTAATAGAACAAGCAAAGTTTGTTACTCTGTATGGGGGTGGAGCCCTGGCACTAGCCTCATTAGCAAATATCTCTAAACAACTGGTGACAACCACTGATGCAAACAGTGGTTGCATCTTCCAAACTTATTTTAGGCCATAAACTAAAAGTCTGTGTTCCTGTCCATCCCCTAGGAACCAGACCTTATTAAGAAAAGAACTAGTTGTACCCCAAAGTTCCTCAAAATGACAAATTAACTAAGCTTTTTATAAAATGTGGCCTTGGAGATGAGAAGGAACTGGGTTATTCCCAGTGAGTCTGCTCCACTGATGTTGGCTTGCAAAGAGTCCTGTATGGAGTGACCAGGAAGGCACAAGGTACCTATTAGAGAAGAAAAGAATTTGCAGAGATAAAACTGGGGCTGACCTGGTTTCTTATGGGGGAACTCTCCTGCTGCTGAGAATAGAAACACAAGAGTGAATATGTTTCAGGTTTTTACCACCATCACCACCACCATCATCATCAATGACATTAGCATCCTCATCCTTAGTGTTTATTAAGTCTGCAGGATTAGGCAGCTTGTGATGATAACCAAATCAACTTGGGGTAATCAATTATGAAATTTGGGTCCTCGTCTGGTCTCAATTCAATCAATCAAATAACCATTGACTATTTTCTGAGTATCTGTGATGTGCTGAACCATTAGTTTTTGATCCTGTCTGCACAGTAGAATCAGCTGGAAAGCTTTACAATAAAACCTGAGATCAGTTAAATTTAAATCTCTGGTCCTGGGACCTGGTGTTTATATTTTTTTTTTACAAAGCTCTGTTGGAGACTCTAAAGTAAAGCCAACATTGAGAAGAATTATAATAAGAAATGTGTTTGGAATCATGGCCAGATTGAAAGAAAAAAACAATGCTGGACTCTAAATATTTGCTACCTACTGCCTAGTTAGGGAAATAAGATGTAGTTAAAAAATGATGTATGTATTAGCAAATGAACTAAGACAAGACTCAAAAGATGTTTCAAAGTAGAGAGAGAGAGTTTTCCATATGAGAGGAAAGAAAAAATAAAGTTTAGAAGGTGTGGAGATGAGAGTAAGTTCAAGTGTTCAGGAGGACTTTGTAGGAGAATTGGAGCTTGAGAAGGGATTTAAGAGAATTAGATAACAGATGTATCATTCCAAGTTGAAGTGGTCTCAATAGTTCTAGAAAAGCAGATTAAACTTGTTATTTCCTGCAAGTAGTCTTTAGCTCAAGAATATATTCAATGGTGGGTCAGAAAAAAGATTAAAAAGGTAGGTCATGGGCTGGATTGAAATGTCCTTGTGTTGTTCAGTCACCAAGTGTCTAACTCTTTGTGACCCCATGGACTACAGCACGCCAGGCCTTCCTGGCTCCCATCATCTTCTGGAGTCTGCCCAAGTTCATGCCCATTGAATCAGTGATGCCATCCAACGATCTCATTCTCTGTTGCTCTCTTCTCTTTCTGCCTTCAATCTTTCCCAGCATCAAAGTCTTTGCCAGTGAGTTGGCTCTTACCATCAGGTGGCCAGAGTATTGGGCCTTCAGCTTCAGCATCAGTCCTTCAGGAATATTCAAGATTGATTCCCTTTAGGATTGACTGGTTTTGTCTCCTTGCAGTCCAAGGGACTCTCGAGAGCCTTCTCCAGCACCACAGTTCAAAAGCATCATTTCTTCAGCACTCTGCTTTCTTTTATGGTCCAACTCTCATGTCTGTACATGACTACTGGAAAGACTACAGCCTTGATTATGTTACATGACAGATTTCTAGACCTTATTCATTGTGTTTAACTGAAACTTTCTACCAATTGAACATAGTTAACAATACTGTATTGTGCACTTAAAAGTTTTAAATTTGTTAAGAGGGTAGTTGTTTGATGCTGTTGCTATATTCAGTCATGTCTGACTCTTTGGGACCCCACAGACAATAGCCCACCAGGCTGCTCTGTCCATGGGATTTCCCAGGCAAGAATACTGGAGTGGGTGGCCATTTCCTTCTCCAGGAGATCTTCAAGACCCAGGGATCAAGCCTATATCTCCTGCCTTGCAGTCAGATTATTTACCACTGAGTCACGGTGTAAAAGGGTAGACCTCACATTAAATATTTTTATCTCAGACATACAAAAGGACACAAGAAAACTTTTGGAGGTGACAGGTTTGTCTGCTACCTTGATTGTGGTGATGGTTTCATGTGTGTATGCTTATGTCCAAACTTACCAAGTTGTGTATGTGTATATGTGTATGTAAATGTATATGATTATGTGTAAAATTATACACAATAATTGTGTGTAATTTTTTGTATACAATTTATATCAATGAAGCTATTAAAAGAAAACAAAAAGAAAAGAAAGTGCACTTGGCTTCAAGCTAAGGTGCTTGGTTTTTATTCTGAGCAGAGGAGTCTCAAGAGGGAGAGACTTGTTATTTTTGTTCTTTTAGGTTTGGCTTTATGATGTAATGAAATGTACACTGGAGTAGAATGGAAAGAGGGAGTATTTAGAAGACTGTGTTTCCTCAGGAACAAAAACTTGGACCAAGATAAAGGCTGTGTAGAGAGAGGAAGACAGAGAGATGCCTAGAAGAGTCAGTGGGCCCTAATGACCAAAGGGATATGAGTTACTGACTTGTGAGACTGATTGAATGGTGGGGGCTCTTAACCAAACAAGAAGATGCCAAGCCTGACATAGTAGAGTTGAAGGCAGGCAGCAAGGGTTGGGCCTGAAGCTAAATTGTGACTCAGTCACTTACTAATCAAATGAGCTTAGACTCTTTGAGACTTAGTTACCTCATCTGATAGTAGGGCTTATACTATCTGCTTTGCATGTTAGTTGGGAAGATGACAAATGATTATATATTGCCTACTAGAGGGCCTTGCACAGAGCTCATTTGGTGCTGTTGTTTTTAGTAGTATTATGAAACATAGAAAATGTTTGGAGGGGTGAGGCTACATAATGAGTTGAGTTTTAGGTGTCATATTTGCAAGATTTCTCAGGAGGAACATTCAGTAGGCAGTAGATAGTATGAATCCAGTGGTAAAGTTAGGGTCTAAAATAAAGATAGGAAGGTCGTCTACATAAAGGTGACGCAGAACCTCATGGACGTAGATAAGATTGCCCAGAGAAAGTACATAGAATAAAGAGAAAGGCTGTTCAAGAATGGGTTTGGTTTTGTATCAGTCAAGACTCTGGTTCCAAAAGACAGAACCCCAATTCAACTGGATTAAGAAAAAAATGGANCCAGAGAAAGTACATAGAATAAAGAGAAAGGCTGTTCAAGAATGGGTTTGGTTTTGTATCAGTCAAGACTCTGGTTCCAAAAGACAGAACCCCAATTCAATTGGATTAAGAAAAAAATGGAGAAGGGAGGAATGTTTACTGACTCCTGTAACCAAAGGTATAAGGGAAGGCACAAAAGGCCTCATTCATGGCTGCGTGGTTGATCCTGGGGTGCTCAGAGATCACAAGAGGATCCTTCCTCTGCCTTCCTTCCAGATGGCTTCATTCTCATGCATGCTCTCCCTGTGTTGTGACAAAGATGACCCTGAGGACTTACTCTATTTACTTAGAAATCCCAATAGAAAAGGAGTATCTCTTTTTCATCACTCATAGAAAAAGGACCAAGATTACTTCTCATCTGTTCACTGGCTTTGGACCCATTCCTGAGACAATCACTATGACTTTGTCTGAGCTTGGGTCACACAACCACCCCTAGCCCTGAGGAGTGGATTCAGACCTATCCAAACACGAAATGAAAGAAGAGCAGCATGTATTTCCAAAGAAAAATTGGAAGTGCTGTTAATCCACTAAAACTGAAGCCCACAGGTCAAATCCCTCCCTCCTGCAACTCATTTTGTAAATAAAGTTTTATTAGAACACAGCCATGTGTGTTTATGCATTGTCTATGGCTGCTTTTGAGCTATAAAAACAGAGCTGGAAAGTTGGTCAACCCTTGCATGAGAATCTAAGGCCCAGGGACTTTTGTCTGTTATATTCACTGTTGCATCCTCAGGGTTGGAAGAGTGCCTGACAGATGGTGTAGGCATTTAATGAACATAACAGAATAAATGGATGAAAGGGAAGGAAAGAGAGGATGCCCACCACCAAACCACAGACAGCATCAACAAAATGATGCGTGTCAGCAAGACAGCATCACCAAGGGTGACTTGAGCAGGAGGAAGAACAGCTGATGCCTCAGGAGCTCCATGAGGAGAACAGCTCAGAGAGGCAGGTGAGCTGCAGGAAGGGCTGGGAGGAGACTCTTGGGTCTGCATGGGGAGAGGGTGCACAGTGTGGTCCGCTGCTGTTGTTCAGGGCTAGATCGCGCCTGACTCTTTGGGACCCTATGGACTGTAACCTGTCAGGTTCCTCTGTCTATGGGATTTCCCAGGCAAGATTACTGGAGTGGGTTGCCTTTTCCTTCTCCAGGGGATCTTGCGCACCCAGGAACTGAACCCACATCTCCTGCCTTGCAGGCAGATTCTTTACCACTGAGCCACCAGGGAAGACCCCTCCACATGGTGCCCTTCCCCAAAGCTGCTTTAGCGAGGCAGCCAGCTGAAGGTGGATGGACAGGTGGAGACAGTTCGTGTGCATCATATTTTGAGATCTGGGAGGAGCTTAGAAATATTCAATAACCCCAAGTCACCCACAGAAAGCTGAGAGCAGGCGTTGCGAGAAGGAGGCTCATGCTCTTAAACTGCCGGGATCCCTTGGGAAGGTTTCCTTCTCTCCTGGTCTTGGCTTAGAAGTTAATTCCTGAATGCCCAGCCTTCCTGCTCTGACATCCATCCTCCAAACAACCAAGAAGCAAGCCATGCCAAGTCCAAGACCACACATGGCTGGAAGGATCTGCCACCCACTTACTGTCTAAGTCATATTTCTTGCCAAGATCCAGAGCTCCGGGCTTTTCCTCATGGGTTAAACATCTTCTGAGACTTTGAAATAAGCCCTAGGGGAATTGCCCTGTGTACAGTTTTAATTTCAAGCAGAAAGTATAAGGGCTGTTTATTCTTATCTTTTTTTTTTTTTTTTGAGCTTAATTCAAAGACCCCTTCTGCTAACGTCATTGAGTATACTAACTGATGTCAAAATCATCCAACTCAGTTTCAGTTGCATTTGAATCCATTTAAACTTCAGGGTCCATTAAAGGCAAGATCAAGAGTTCCATTCCCCCAAGCATCAGTTCCCTCCCAGAAGAATTTTCCTCAGGCTGGGCTCTCTATGCAGAGTCTGAAGTGAGCTTAATTTCATGAAGGAAGCAGTCAGTAGAGCCTCAGCCCCCAGTAGGCATCCACAGGTCCATTTCTCCTCCCTTCCCAGACCCTCCAAAATGGGCATGGGAGCAGCCTAGTATTTCCACAGCCTCTGATTCCAGGAAGGAGGATTGTGAAGGGATTGACTACTTAAATTCCCTTTAGAAAAAGTAGTCTTTGCATCAATTCATCACCTGGGTTAGGGATCCAAAAACTCCCCTGGGATGCTGTTTGAATAAGCATCTGCGTTTAGGTTTTCTTTTAGAAAAGTTGTTTAAACTGTCATCCAAGGTAGAAGTTTGAGGTTTTATGAAGTCATTTCCTGGGAAAAGAGAAGGCATTCTGTTGCTTAATGAGGGGCTCTCTCTCAAGGGTGCTGTTGAGCCTTTCTCACCTCAGCTGCTGGCAGCTGCCTGTTGGGGTATGAGGATAAAGGCAGACATTGTGAGCCCCTGGGTGAGGCCTGCCCTGCCCAGCCCTCACTCTTCAACAGCAGATTCTGCTGGACAAAGATCAAGTCAGAGCCAGGCCCCAGTTTCCCAGGCCACACTGGACCAGTGAACACTGGGTTTTGCTAAGACACCCTCCCTCCTCGCTGATCTCCAGCTAGCACCCCCTCTACCCGCAAGGCTCCTTGATGTGGGCGCCCCCACCCTACACGGAGTCAGTGTGAGTGAACATTTATTTGTGTGCATTTGCATGCATTGAAAAACCAAAAGGTTAACCTCTGCCCACAAGAAATAATAAGTAGATGGATGAAGGTGAGCAGGGAGGGTGTACTTGGAACTGTCTGGATGCCTGGGATCCTGTGCAGGAGTGCGTGGCCTAGCTGGCCGCCACTAGGGGCTGCTGTGGGCAGGGAGTAGACAGAAAGGAGTGCTGTTTACTCAGAGGGAGAAAGAAGAAAGACAAAGCAGGGGTTATTTGAGCTTGTGAATATCCTTGTGATTTCCGAGGATCTGGGTGCTTGCCCTTTGCCCCCATTTAGCAAGTACGTGGGTCCTTTCTTACAGCGTGGCCCTGCCAGGGCAGTCCCATATGAAGGTCTCCTCTGGCTGATCAGGGACTTGTGTTGACAGGTGCGGGCTGCTGTGGCTGACATGGGCTGGGCTGGGCTGGGCTTCGGGCTTCATCTGCATCACTCGGCTTAGGGAGGAAGAGCTTCTCCGAGGGGGCCGAGCAGAGCTGGACCGTCAGTGACAAACCTCAAGTAATAAAGATGGAAAAGGGCAAACTAGATTAGGGAGGCAAGGTATCTTTCCCCCAGATTCTGTAGTTCCCTGTCAGGCTGAGGCCAAGATAAGGAACTATTGGTGCTTCAGTGTTATCCAGGGTAGCCTTTATCAAGCACCTACCTCATGCAAGACACCTTACTCTAGTTTAACAATATTTACATCAACTCTATTCAGAAGAGCCATGTTAGAAATTTGGAGGGAGGGATGGGGGAGAATTAAGAGGCTTTTGAGAACAGAGCTCACAGAAGCAAGGAAAGTAAGAAAAGCCTGAAACTGCACCTATTTATTTACCAGGAAATAAAAATTCTTACTGGACGGGAGAAACAGTGAATTAGAGTAACATGCACTGTTTTCTTTATTTCCTGTGGTTTTGAAAATGATTCCCTGCTGAAGAGAGATTTCCTCCACATGCTAAGAAGGCATGGTGGCATTGTCATTGCTGTTGTTATTATTATCATCCTTCTTACCTGGAACATTCTTTGCCAGTGTGAGCAATTGTCCATAGAGGATACCTATCGTTGCTTATTAATTTAGCCCTTTGCAGTTTGAAAAAAAAAAAAAGACAAACCCATTCCTCCCCTATTGACAATGGATCTGAAACCAGCAGCATCAATAGCTAGGTGTTTGTGCAACAACATTTTGGTCTGGGCTCTGGCACTCTATGGATTGGCATTCCAGGCTCCAGCAGGGGATCTGTAATTTTGGTGAGGGTAGAATCTGGGCAGGACTTCTGCATTTGCTACCTGCAGCCACCCCTGGGAGCAGACAGCCTGAGGAGGAAATAATTTGGAGCCAGCCTCACTCGAGTCTCATTGCGCAGTCAGGCAGCCTTGATCTGGGCATACTCTGGTGTCTGTCGTGGTCCCCCAGAGACAGTGGGAGGTTTCTGGATATAGTCAAAGTTGGAACCTGTGTGGCGGGACAGGAGAGCAGTCTGAGAACTGGTGACCCACTCCTGACACTAATGCATGGTCAGGAAGCTTCTTGTTCTGTCTGTAGCCTTCACTGCCCTCTAAATGCTGTGCAACGTGCATTAGGGGAAAATGTGTGAATAAGCCTGGTCCATTGTCTGGCATGCAACTTGTGCACAGCGATGTGATTCCTGCTCCCCTTCTTCCTTTCCTCTCAGCTTGCTACCCCCACTCCAAAGGGAAGCTGTCAATTCAGTGATCTCTGCTGAGGAAGGAATGGCCAGCGGTTTAGGAATGGCCGGTGTCCTCAGCTCAAGGGCCTGGAGGGCAATTTCCTGGGCTCTCCAGGGCCAAGTGGAGGAACAGCATCAGGGTGAAAATCTGGATGAAAAGCTGGTAACCCAGAGAAACAGACTCAATGGAGATGCTGTGGGAGTATGAGAGACCCCATTTTGCTGAGAGTAACAGCAAAGGGCCTTAACTCTCTCAGGGGTTCTGCATGAGTTATGTATTTTCTGCTTGTAAAGCGTTTGACAGGTTTTAAATGCATCAAACCAAGCAGATTCGTTGTGAAGTGTGGTACACATATGCTGAGTATTTTAGAATCATAGCCACCAGGAATGCTTTTCTCCTGGTGTGAAAACACAAAGACAAATAAATACCTCCTCCATCCTTTGATCACAGTTCCCAGCATAGAGATCTCTGGATTTACACAAATATAAAGATGCATTTGTATGTCTGGAAATCACACCATACCAGATTTCTCAACTTTGTCTTTTTTTGTAGAAGGTTCAGCATTCAGGGCCTCTTAGAGAAGGAAGTGATCTAAAGTGATGATTAACACNAGAATGGGTTTGGTTTTGTATCAGTCAAGACTCTGGTTCCAAAAGACAGAACCCCAATTCAACTGGATTAAGAAAAAAATGGAGAAGGGAGGAATGTTTACTGACTCCTGTAACCAAAGGTATAAGGGAAGGCACAAAAGGCCTCATTCATGGCTGCGTGGCTGATCCTGGGGTGCTCAGAGATCACAAGAGGATTCTTCCTCTGCCTTCCTTCCAGATGGCTTCATTCTCATGCATGCTCTCCCTGTGTTGTGACAAAGATGACCCTGAGGACTTACTCTATTTACTTAGAAATCCCAATAGGAAAGGAGTATCTCTTTTTCATCACTCATAGAAAAAGGACCAAGATTACTTCTCATCTGTTCACTGGCTTTGGACCCATTCCTGAGACAATCACTATGACTTTGTCTGAGCTTGGGTCACACAACCACCCCTAGCCCTGAGGAGTGGATTCAGACCTATCCAAACACGAAATGAAAGAAGAGCAGCATGTATTTCCAAAGAAAAATTGGAAGTGCTGTTAATCCACTAAAACTGAAGCCCACAGGTCAAATCCCTCCCTCCTGCAACTCATTTTGTAAATAAAGTTTTATTAGAACACAGCCATGTGTGTTTATGCATTGTCTATGGCTGCTTTTGAGCTATAAAAACAGAGCTGGAAAGTTGGTCAACCCTTGCATGAGAATCTAAGGCCCAGGGACTTTTGTCTGTTATATTCACTGTTGCATCCTCAGGGTTGGAAGAGTGCCTGACAGATGGTGTAGGCATTTAATGAACATAACAGAATAAATGGATGAAAGGGAAGGAAAGAGAGGATGCCGACCACCAAACCACAGACAGCATCAACAAAATGATGCATGTCAGCAAGACAGCATCACCAAGGGTGACTTGAGCAGGAGGAAGAACAGCTGATGCCTCAGGAGCTCCATGAGGAGAGCAGCTCAGAGAGGCAGGTGAGCTGCAGGAAGGGCTGGGAGGAGACTCTTGGGTCTGCATGGGGAGAGGGTGCACAGTGTGGTCCGCTGCTGTTGTTCAGGGCTAGATCGCGCCTGACTCTTTGGGACCCTATGGACTGTAACCTGTCAGGTTCCTCTGTCTATGGGATTTCCCAGGCAAGATTACTGGAGTGGGTTGCCTTTTCCTTCTCCAGGGGATCTTGCCCACCCAGGAACTGAACCCACATCTCCTGCCTTGCAGGCAGATTCTTTACCACTGAGCCACCAGGGAAGACCCCTCCACATGGTGCCCTTCCCCAAAGCTGCTTTAGCGAGGCAGCCAGCTGAAGGTGGATGGACAGGTGGAGACAGTTCGTGTGCATCATATTTTGAGATCTGGGAGGAGCTTAGAAATATTCAATAACCCCAAGTCACCCACAGAAAGCTGAGAGCAGGCGTTGCGAGAAGGAGGCTCATGCTCTTAAACTGCCGGGATCCCTTGGGAAGGTTTCCTTCTCTCCTGGTCTTGGCTTAGAAGTTAATTCCTGAATGCCCAGCCTTCCTGCTCTGACATCCATCCTCCAAACAACCAAGAAGCAAGCCATGCCAAGTCCAAGACCACACATGGCTGGAAGGATCTGCCACCCACTTACTGTCTAAGTCATATTTCTTGCCAAGATCCAGAGCTCCGGGCTTTTCCTCATGGGTTAAACATCTTCTGAGACTTTGAAATAAGCCCTAGGGGAATTGCCCTGTGTACAGTTTTAATTTCAAGCAGAAAGTATAAGGGCTGTTTATTCTTATCTTTTTTTTTTTTTTTTTGAGCTTAATTCAAAGACCCCTTCTGCTAACGTCATTGAGTATACTAACTGATGTCAAAATCATCCAACTCAGTTTCAGTTGCATTTGAATCCATTTAAACTTCAGGGTCCATTAAAGGCAAGATCAAGAGTTCCATTCCCCCAAGCATCAGTTCCCTCCCAGAAGAATTTTCCTCAGGCTGGGCTCTCTATGCAGAGTCTGAAGTGAGCTTAATTTCATGAAGGAAGCAGTCAGTAGAGCCTCAGCCCCCAGTAGGCATCCACAGGTCCATTTCTCCTCCCTTCCCAGACCCTCCAAAATGGGCATGGGAGCAGCCTAGTATTTCCACAGCCTCTGATTCCAGGAAGGAGGATTGTGAAGGGATTGACTACTTAAATTCCCTTAAGAAAAAGTAGTCTTTGCATCAATTCATCACCTGGGTTAGGGATCCAAAAACTCCCCTGGGATGCTGTTTGAATAAGCATCTGCGTTTAGGTTTTCTTTTAGAAAAGTTGTTTAAACTGTCATCCAAGGTAGAAGTTTGAGGTTTTATGAAGTCATTTCCTGGGAAAAGAGAAGGCATTCTGTTGCTTAATGAGGGGCTCTCTCTCAAGGGTGCTGTTGAGCCTTTCTCACCTCAGCTGCTGGCAGCTGCCTGTTGGGGTATGAGGATAAAGGCAGACATTGTGAGCCCCTGGGTGAGGCCTGCCCTGCCCAGCCCTCACTCTTCAACAGCAGATTCTGCTGGACAAAGATCAAGTCAGAGCCAGGCCCCAGTTTCCCAGGCCACACTGGACCAGTGAACACTGGGTTTTGCTAAGACACCCTCCCTCCTCGCTGATCTCCAGCTAGCACCCCCTCTACCCGCAAGGCTCCTTGATGTGGGCGCCCCCACCCTACACGGAGTCAGTGTGAGTGAACATTTATTTGTGTGCATTTGCATGCATTGAAAAACCAAAAGGTTAACCTCTGCCCGCAAGAAATAATAAGTAGATGGATGAAGGTGAGCAGGGAGGGTGTACTTGGAACTGTCTGGATGCCTGGGATCCTGTGCAGGAGTGCGTGGCCTAGCTGGCCGCCACTAGGGGCTGCTGTGGGCAGGGAGTAGACAGAAAGGAGTGCTGTTTACTCAGAGGGAGAAAGAAGAAAGACAAAGCAGGGGTTATTTGAGCTTGTGAATATCCTTGTGATTTCCGAGGATCTGGGTGCTTGCCCTTTGCCCCCATTTAGCAAGTACGTGGGTCCTTTCTTACAGCGTGGCCCTGCCAGGGCAGTCCCATATGAAGGTCTCCTCTGGCTGATCAGGGACTTGTGTTGACAGGTGCAGGCTGCTGTGGCTGACATGGGCTGGGCTGGGCTGGGCTTCGGGCTTCATCTGCATCACTCGGCTTAGGGAGGAAGAGCTTCTCCGAGGGGGCCAAGCAGAGCTGGACCGTCAGTGACAAACCTCAAGTAATAAAGATGGAAAAGGGCAAACTAGATTAGGGAGGCAAGGTATCTTTCCCCCAGATTCTGTAGTTCCCTGTCAGGCTGAGGCCAAGATAAGGAACTATTGGTGCTTCAGTGTTATCCAGGGTAGCCTTTATCAAGCACCTACCTCATGCAAGACACCTTACTCTAGTTTAACAATATTTACATAAACTCTATTCAGAAGAGCCATGTTAGAAATTTGGAGGGAGGGATGGGGGAGAATTAAGAGGCTTTTGAGAACAGAGCTCACAGAAGCAAGGAAAGTAAGAAAAGCCTGAAACTGCACCTATTTATTTACCAGGAAATAAAAATTCTTACTGGACGGGAGAAACAGTGAATTAGAGTAACATGCACTGTTTTCTTTATTTCCTGTGGTTTTGAAAATGATTCCCTGCTGAAGAGAGATTTCCTCCACATGCTAAGAAGGCATGGTGGCATTGTCATTGCTGTTGTTATTATTATCATCCTTCTTACCTGGAACATTCTTTGCCAGTGTGAGCAATTGTCCATAGAGGATACCTATCGTTGCTTATTAATTTAGCCCTTTGCAGTTTGAAAAAAAAAAAAAGACAAACCCATTCCTCCCCTATTGACAATGGATCTGAAACCAGCAGCATCAATAGCTAGGTGTTTGTGCAACAACATTTTGGTCTGGGCTCTGGCACTCTATGGATTGGCATTCCAGGCTCCAGCAGGGGATCTGTAATTTTGGTGAGGGTAGAATCTGGGCAGGACTTCTGCATTTGCTACCTGCAGCCACCCCTGGGAGCAGACAGCCTGAGGAGGAAATAATTTGGAGCCAGCCTCACTCGAGTCTCATTGCGCAGTCAGGCAGCCTTGATCTGGGCATACTCTGGTGTCTGTCGTGGTCCCCCAGAGACAGTGGGAGGTTTCTGGATATAGTCAAAGTTGGAACCTGTGTGGCGGGACAGGAGAGCAGTCTGAGAACTGGTGACCCACTCCTGACACTAATGCATGGTCAGGAAGCTTCTTGTTCTGTCTGTAGCCTTCACTGCCCTCTAAATGCTGTGCAACGTGCATTAGGGGAAAATGTGTGAATAAGCCTGGTCCATTGTCTGGCATGCAACTTGTGCACAGCGATGTGATTCCTGCTCCCCTTCTTCCTTTCCTCTCAGCTTGCTACCCCCACTCCAAAGGGAAGCTGTCAATTCAGTGATCTCTGCTGAGGAAGGAATGGCCAGCGGTTTAGGAATGGCCGGTGTCCTCAGCTCAAGGGCCTGGAGGGCAATTTCCTGGGCTCTCCAGGGCCAAGTGGAGGAACAGCATCAGGGTGAAAATCTGGATGAAAAGCTGGTAACCCAGAGAAACAGACTCAATGGAGATGCTGTGGGAGTATGAGAGACCCCATTTTGCTGAGAGTAACAGCAAAGGGCCTTAACTCTCTCAGGGGTTCTGCATGAGTTATGTATTTTCTGCTTGTAAAGCGTTTGACAGGTTTTAAATGCATCAAACCAAGCAGATTCGTTGTGAAGTGTGGTACACATATGCTGAGTATTTTAGAATCATAGCCACCAGGAATGCTTTTCTCCTGGTGTGAAAACACAAAGACAAATAAATACCTCCTCCATCCTTTGATCACAGTTCCCAGCATAGAGATCTCTGGATTTACACAAATATAAAGATGCATTTGTATGTCTGGAAATCACACCATACCAGATTTCTCAACTTTGTCTTTTTTTGTAGAAGGTTCAGCATTCAGGGCCTCTTAGAGAAGGAAGTGATCTAAAGTGATGATTAACACTAACGTCGCTGAGGNGTCTGGAAATCACACCATACCAGATTTCTCAACTTTGTCTTTTTTTGTAGAAGGTTCAGCATTCAGGGCCTCTTAGAGAAGGAAGTGATCTAAAGTGATGATTAACACAAACGTCGCTGAGGAATTTCACCTATATCCTTCCTGCCCAAAGGATGGTCCACAATTAGCAGCATCACCTGGAAGCTTGTTGACAATGCGAAATCACAGCTCCACCCCAGACCTAATGAGTCAGGATCTGCATTTTAGAAAGAGCTCCAGGTGATTCTGGAGCATGCTGAAATTTGAGAAGCACCGTTCTTCAGCTCTGACAGATGCCACCCACTTCCCCCAAAGTCAGACAGCTCTTTGAAACTTTTTACTTATTAGCTATCGTTGGGCTTTCTGAAGCAGCATGTAGTACGTCATCCCCTTCTTTTCCAAGTAAAGCAACTAAATCACTCACCCAACAAATATTTACGGTGAGCCCACTCTGTGCTAAGTGTTTGCATGGTAGGAAAGATGTGTATGTGGAGATAACAGGTCTTCATCCCATGGTTTTCTCCTCTCCAGACTCCCAATGTATTCAAACAATATGGTTCTCAGACCCCTTTCCCATTCTTCTTCAGTTCGTCCAAGTTGTCAAAGTAATTCTTTCCAAAAAATTATCCCTCTTAAAAATTGGCACTTAACCAAGACCCTCATAGTTCAGTTGGTAAAGAATCTGCCTGCAGGAGACCTGGGTTTCATTCCTGGATTGGAAAGATCCCCTGGAGAAGGAAATGGCAATCCACTCCAGTATTCTTGCCTGGAAAACCCCATGGACAGAGGAGCCTTGCAGGCTACAGTCCACAGGGTTGCAAGAGTTGGACACAACTTAGCAACTAAACCACCAACCAAGACCTTTATTTTTTCCTTTTAAATCGTATGATCCAGTAATCTCGATTTGGTGTATTCAGGGACTAACCACTTGTTAAGATGAAATGAAGATGACACATAGTAGTATCTACCTTACTAATTCAATAGAATATTCTGTATTTGGGCTCATGTGTGCATGCTAAGTCGCTTCTGGTGTGTCTGGCTCTTTGTGACCCTATGGACTATAGCTCGTCAGGCTCCTCTGTCCATGGGATTCTCCAGGCAAAAAGACTGCAGTAGGTTGCCATTCCCTCCTCTAGAGGATCTTCCCAACCCTGGGATCCAATTCAAGTCTCACGTCTCCTGCACTGGCAGGCAGGTTCTTTACCTCTAGTGCCAACTGGGAGGCCCATGTTTAGGCTTAGAGAAGTACATTGCCACAATTGGAAGCAGATACAAAATGTAAATATTTCCAAAAAAAGTTTATTTGCCCAAAAGAACTGAAATCAGGAGCTTGAAGAGGTACTGTCAAGGTAATGTTCATTACAGCACTATTCACAACAGCCTGGATGTGGAAGCAACTTAAATATCCATTAGTGGGTGAATGGATAAGGAAAATGTAGTATATGCACATAACATACAGAACATATACACATAACAGAATATTACTCAATCTTAGAAAGAAGGGAAGTTCTACAACATGCAAAGACACGGATGAACCTTGAGCGTGTTACATGAATGAAATAAACTAGTCTCGGTCAAATACTGCATGATACAACAACTTACATGAAGTATTTAAATAGTCAAATTCATAGGATCAAAGAGTGAAATGGCAGTTTTCAGGGGCTGGTGAAAGAGAGAACTGAGAAGTTACAAATGGAAAGGCATAAAATTTCAGTTAAGCAAGGGGAATAAGTTATAGAAATCTATGTACAACATTGTATCTATCATTAACAAAACTTCAAAATTTAAGAGGGTAGATCTCATCATGTTCCATGTTCTTACCACAATACAATTATATTTTAAAAATCATGTATTTCCACTGTAGCCTGAAGAAATAGTAATGTAGATGGACTTATACTTTTGTGGTCTGGACAGAAGTGTCAGGGAGTCCTGTAGAGGAGGGGATAAATCCTTTCACTTCTTTGGGCATCTTCATCTAAAATCAGGCCATTGGCACAGATGTGTTTAGATAAGAGCAGTACTAATAAGAAAGGCACTAAATTGTATTTAGGCATCAATTGCTTTAACACATANCCACTGTAGCCTGAAGAAATAGTAATGTAGATGGACTTATACTTTTGTGGTCTGGACAGAAGTGTCAGGGAGTCCTGTAGGGGAGGGGATAAATCCTTTCACTTCTTTGGGCATCTTCATCTAAAATCAGGCCATTGGCATAGATGTGTTTAGATAAGAGCAGTACTAATAAGAAAGGCACTAAACTGTATTTAGGCATCAATTGCTTTAACACATAGCTTAAAAAAAAAGTCTTTAAAAATAAAGTGTTTTAGAGCTAAAAGAATTCAGGGGAATGTGGAGTGATTCAATGCATATGGGGTTTCTTTTTGGCCTTGATGAAAATATTCTAAAATTGATTGTGGCGATGGTTGCACAACTCTGTAAATACATTAAAACCACTGAATTGTACATGTTTAAATGGGTGAACTGTGTGGTTCATACAACTGTGTGGTATTTGAATTATATCTCAGTAAAGCTGTTAATTAAAAGCATTTTTTAAAAAATAAAATGAGGCCGTTGGGACACATCACCAGTTCCCTGCATGTTCTATCTTATTATTCTGGGCTCTGATTGGAAGGAAAAAGACTCCGCGCCACCACACGGCACCACTGGGGCACCCTACTTCTTTTCACCCCACCCTCCAGGCATGTTCCTAGGCCCTGGAGATGCAGAGCACAGCGCCTCAGCCTTCATGGAGCTTCCTTTCTAAGAAGGAAGGACAGAACGGAGGAGCCAGCAGAGTGGCGCGGGTCTAGTGGCTCTCCAGCCCACACTCTGCAACTCAGATGGGGGAGGCCAGCGAGCAGCATTTGCTGCTATAGCTGTAGGCCCATCAGTTATTCCTTATCTCTGTTTTGTCAGCAGCCTTCTTAAGAATGAGAGAATGAATAAAGCAAAGGAAAAGCTTTTAGTCTGGGGCTAAACCCACTCTTTTGTTCAACATTGACTCCCACAAGGAGCAACTACATCACTTTTCCTAGGCAGCAAGAGGAGGAAACAAGAGAAGCAGAGTTCCCATGGCACCAGGTAAGCAGCATTTTCCACCCCAGTGGCAGCAAGAAAGAGCCTGAAGGAAGTGGGCTCCGGGGTATGATTTACGGAGGCTCTTATGCCCATCCACTCCCCAAGTAAGTGCTCTGGAAACACAGGTCTGCTATAAAATGCAAAATGTATGTTCAGGGGCAGCCAAGGGGGTGGATGCCACCCCAGTGCAGATCCAGAGAGGAGCACTCCAGATGACTCACTGACATATCCTGGGCAAGCTCTCTCAAGCATCTCTACTGCAAACAGCAGTCAGAATCCAGAAAAGCCTTTGCATAGGATGCCTGCCATTCTACTGGTGCAGGGAACCAGTTGTAGGAGGAAATAACACTTTGAAAAGGCTTTGTGATGGAGAGGCACTTCTGAGATGTTCCTTACAAAGCCTGTGTACAGGCAGCCCCAGCTTAATGCAGCCTTTTGTCCCAGAGTCCCCTTTGAGACAGGAACTCCTCTGGTTGGCCAGGAATCCACCATCATGGAGGCTCCAGGAGCTTCTCACTATGACCCAGTGATGTTGCTGACCATTCATCAAACTCCAGACCTGCTTATGTGAAGCTGCATGGCCCAATGAGGACCATGGTCCTCTCTGCTCCCTTCCCAGTTTCTTGGTTGTTCCGTGACCAAGGAGGGGGCTATAGTTTTGGAAAGATTTTTCATCCTGCCAGCACTTCAACAGCAAGCAACTTTGGCTTCTTTGTACAAATGGAGATTTATGGAAAGATATAACAGGCAGGAGCTGCTCCATCTGCCACGGCCACAGTGAATGACCTCTGACCATTAACTCTTTTCTTTTCAGCATTTTTCAAGATTGCAGGTCTGGCGAGAGAACATGCGCTCTCATTATCCTGGGGTGGGATTGACTCAGTTTTTGTAGCGAAAGGTGATCACCTGGAATTATTTTTCACTAAGACCATCACCAGTGGAGAGGGGCAGAAGATGATTCCACAATAGGAAAGTGGTGGGCCATCAGGGAAGGGGCTATGGTGGGTAGTCAAAGCTGATGGATGTCCACTAGGTAGCTGGCCCAGCCTCCATCTTGCAAAAGGCAATGAAAAAATTACAATGCCAAGTCTCTTCTTTTTATTGTCTTTTGAATATACCGGAGGCGGCACATGGGGACCTCGACCTGCATTAGCACGCGGGGCCCTAGTCCCAGCCCCGCATCTCCAGGCTTGGCATCCTTGCGATAAAGTGGGGCGAGTTCTGTCAGCTTTGCAGGGTGGCTATGAATGAGGAAATGAGTGAGAACATTCTCGAAGAGCAGAGCTCATCCTGTAATTGAGAGGTATTCAGCTTGCTGTGAATGGGCCAGCTGCGCCTGATCACCAGCTTTTCATTCCCTCCTATTCTCACCCCGCTTTCATTCGCCTTTGCTCTGATTGAGTTAGTTTCACTCTGCCTTTGCCTCAGAGTGTTCATCTCTCAGGTGGCAGAACTCCTCCTTGGTTCCCTGGCAGGCTTGCATCCAGTCTTCTGGGCTTTTGTGGTGCTTCTGCCCTCCCACTGGACTCCACGTCAGCTGGTGGGAGAGCTGGAACAAGTGTGGGAGTCACCCTCTGATGGGGGGCCCCTCCTTGGCACCCGCAGAGGACCAGGGTGCCTTCCCCTCATCTGGGCTGAAGCAGAATCTAGTCATTCCACCCTCTGCCACTCTTGCACATTTTCCTCGGCCTCCTCCTCCTCCCCAGTTCGTTCTCCTGCTAAGCCTGACGATGCTGGGGCCACTGACACCCAACAGACTGGGTGCCAAGTCACCTGCCTCTCTGTCCGAGGCTCTGAATGTAACACAGTTTTCTCATCTGTTCTACTCCAACAAGGTGTCATTTGGCTATAACAGTAGCAGATCCAGATTTCCATTGGAAAGAACCATGGAAAAACAATATTGAGTTCTCTTGAAGAGAACACCCAACAGCACAGTAAAGAAGCATTGGGGAAAGGGCAGATTCTGAGCAATAGAGTCGCCTCAATATAAATCAAGACAAAATAAATTGGGAATCATAATTATAGACTAGACTGTGCATGTCATAAACCTTAAAAATTTTTGTTAACAACTGAACTGAACAAAAGAAGAGAGGGTAATGCTGATTTTCATATCTTCCACAGAATGGAGTAAATAAATATTAAATAAAATTGATATATAAAGTTAAAAATGACAAGCATTTTCATGTTTTAATTATTATTATTATCTTAATCTAAGAAGACTTTTTTAAGGAATTAATACCTCTAGTGGTACTATAATTTTTACTTCAAATTTATAAACTCTTTTAGTTTAATGTCATTTTTCCTACTAAATTTAAGTAAAATTAAATTTAAAACACAGCATGTATAGTATCATCCACTTCACAGAAATATAGTTTACATAATTTATGTGGCTTCCAATTCATATATATATAAAAGAGAAAGAGGTATTTGAAATAATATTTTTATAATTTAAAAAATATTCACACTATTTTACTGGTATCTATTTCTAGGGGTTAGATTTGGGATAAATCTTTAACTTCATTCTGTATAGATTTGGCATTGCCTAAATTCTTTATAATGAACACAAACTGTTAAAAACAAAACGGCCCTGTATAATAATTACTCTCAAAAAAAAGCATCTTGAGGAAAAGAACCCTGGGTTAATTGGAAAATCCGCTGTAGAGATAAATAATTTAAAGTGGATTCTTAGGATAACATATGTGATTTTTCATGTTTACCCGGACTATTTGAATATGTCTATAAATCCTGGTGATTTATAGCTTGAGATATGTGCTTTTTAAGCATAAAGACTTCTGCCAATTGAAAAAGCAGACAAACAAAAGAATCCGCTTTGCAACGTAAGGTTGGGGAGCTAAGATCCCACATGCTGGGGCGGCTGAGCTTGCGATGCAGCTACTGAGCCCGTATGTTCTGGAGCCCGTGCGCCACAACTAAGACCCTAGGCAGCTGAATAAATAAATGAATATTTAAAAGAGATTCTGAAAAGACTTCCAATTTAGCAATTTCTCTGCATGTTAACAGCAATGGTGCTGTTGAGGCATGACACTGTGCTTTCTTTATCCATGTGGGGGTGCAGAGGTGGTGATAAGTTTGGGGCAGAGGGTGAGGAATGAGCTCTTGTGTTAAAGGCAGATGAATTTATTTTGATCAGACCTACCAGAGTGACGCAAAAAGTGAAGATGCAACAGAGTTCTGACGCGAAAGGAGAGCTGAAAGACTCTTGTCGATGACAGCAAGCTTAGCCCATAGGGCCTAAAGCCCCGTTTTACGTTTCTACCACCTCCAGTTTGGGCTTGATTATCATGACAGCCCCATGCTTTTAGACTCTCTCTTCCTCGAGTTAGCTTTTGGTGGCTGGCATCTTTTCTGCTCTCAGTTCAGGGAGAGTGAACTGAGAGCGAGTGGGTTGGTGGGAGAGGGCTAGCCTGGGAAAACGGGGCACTGCAGGCTGCTCTTCCAGTCCCCAGCACCTATTGAGGAGAGGCCCTAGGCAAAGTGGGTCACATAGTGCCCTCTGTAAAAGTGCGTGGGTTTATCTTTCAGCTGACCTGGGCAAATTACATTTCTCCAAATTTACGCCCGTCTTCTGACCCAAGACCAAATATTGCTGCCAGCCAAAGCGCTGATGTTTAACTGCCGCTGCCGCTGCCAAGTCGCTTCAGTCGTGTCTGACCCTCTGCGACCCCAGAGACGGCAGCCCACCAGGCTCTCCTGTCCCTGGGATTCTCCAGGCAAGAACACTGGAGCGGGTTGCCATTTCCTTCTCCAATGCGTGAAAGTGAAAAGTGAAAGTGAAGTCGCTCAGTCGTGTCCGACTCTTAGCAACCCTATGGACTGCAGCCCACCAGGCTCCTCCGGCCATGGGATTTTCCAGGCAAGAGTACTGGAGTGGGGTGCCATTGCCCCACTAGGGCCTTCCGAATGTATGCCCCCAAACAAGAAATAAATGACTAAAGTCTGTTTCTACTGAAATGATGGGAAATCTTTGAAATTGCTTGCCATAAAGAAACAAGGGAGTATATGCATTTTTATTTAAACATGGAGAAATAGGTGGCATTATTTTGTGTGCATTTTGATATAAATATAACATATATAAAATACAATGAAATATGTATAATACACAGTATGATATAATAGTTATATAAATGCATCTAAAAAGTTCTAAAAATCTCGTAACAACGGTGGCCTTTAAGGAGAAGGGAGGGGACCAAGGTTGGCCATAGGGAGGAAAGAGACCTGAGCAAAGGGACATGTGTAACATTCTCACCTATTCTCCCTTTTCTCTTTTTTTTCTTTTTTAAGAAATAGGAACATACTTTACTTCCACAACTGAAAATTACTTTTAAGCATTTAGGAATAATACTCTTCAAAATAACTGCAAAGTGTGACTGTGTGACTAAAACATCCTTGCTCCATGGAAGAAAAGCTATGACAAACCTAGATAGCGTATTCAAAAGCAGACATCACTTTATCCATAAAGGTCCATATAGTCAAAGCTAGGTTTTTTCCAGTAGTCATGTACAGATGGTGAAAGTTGGGCCATAAAAAAGGCTGGGCACCAAAGGAAGAGTTGATGCTTTTGAACTGTGGTGTTGGAGATTTTTGAGAGTTCCTTGGGCTGCAAGGAGAGCAAACCAGTCAATCCTAAAGGAAATCAACCCTGAATATTCATTGGAAGGACTAATGCTGAAGCTGATGCTCCAATACTCTGGTCACCTGATGCAAGGAGCCAATTCACTGGAAAAGATCCTAATGCTGGAAAAGATTGAAGACAGGAGGAGGATGGGGTGACAGAGGATGAGATGCTTGGNTTGATGCTTTTGAAGTGTGGTGTTGGAGATTTTTGAGAGTTCCTTGGGCTGCAAGGAGAGCAAACCAGTCAATCCTAAAGGAACTCAACCCTGAATATTCATTGGAAGGACTAATGCTGAAGCTGATGCTCCAATACTCTGGTCACCTGATGCGAGGAGCCAATTCACTGGAAAAGATCCTAATGCTGGAAAAGACTGAAGGCAGGAGGAGGATGGGGTGACAGAGGATGAGATGCTTAGATGGCATCACCGACTTGATGGACATGAGTTTGAGCAAGCTCCAGGAGGTGGTGAAGGGCAGGGAAGCCTGGTATGCTGCAGTTCATGGGGTCACAAAGAGTTGGACATGATTGAGTGACAAAACAACAATGAAAAACAACTCTCCAGGAAGTTCAGTTATAAACTTAATTATTGCCTAGTCGTAGTGCTTTTTTGTTTTAAAAATTGATATCTGTTGGTTAATTTTTTCTTTTTTTGACAGGTGGGACTATGTGCCTTCTTACTAGTTGTTTGACGTATGGCAGAAACCAACACAATATTGTGAAGCAATTATCCTCCAAATAAAAAATAAACAAATTGACAAAAACTGATATCTGCATGGTACCTATGTTTTTTGATACAGTTGATTCCATAACATCATTGGGATGAATTAAAATGTAAAAAGATGTCTGTTATCTGGTGTTTATACATGAATAAATATTATTTGCAACTTGGAAGAGCTATAAACTTGTTCATGAATGGAACACAGTATTCACTCAACAAAATGCTTGTTAAAATGGCTAGTTGTCTGGCTGGCTGGCTGGCTGGATGAGTGGATCGATTACTGGCTGGATGAATAATGACTCATGTGGTGTGAAAGATAATCATTTGCTAGATTAAAGATGACCTTGAGCACGGTTTATAAATTTGAAACAAAAAATGTGGTTAAAACACATTCTCATTTACTTTGGTTAAGAGCTGAATTTGATAAAGACAGTGTTTCTTAACTTAAAAAAATCAGCAAAATAAGTGGTTGGACAAGATGATCTAAATCTAATAGTAAAGCTGAAGCTGAGACTTCTGGTGTGCAACTAGGGAGCAGTAAACTGTTTCTCCTCTCTCTGTGAAGTGAGAGGAAAACATACAAATGAGCACCAAAATCATTTAGAAATGTGGCGGGGTGATTACACAAGTTACAAGAGAGGACAACAGTGCCCAGAGGTGCTGCAAAGCAGTCAGGAAAACCCAATCCACTGCACAAATATGGGTTTCATTCCAAAAGGGACAATAGAAAGAGACAGGCAATCACTGGCAGCCAAGTTTCTGCTCCACCACAAATACCATAATGGAACCAATAATCGCATCAAAGGAAGCAAGAGATGCGTCTTCTCACATGCACTCAGGGAAGGGTGCTTGACCAGAGTGAGGTCATGTCCTTTCCTAAATGATCACCTTCTTCCTCTCTTTTCACTTCCCACCACAGGGTCACTGCCCTCCCCTCCCCACATTGTTACAGCTCCAAGATGTGGAAAATATGAAGACTGAATGTGTAACATGAAATTTCATCTTGGTTCCACTATCAGCCCACTCTGTTCCAGCCCATCAGGGCAAACAAAATCTTTTCTCTAAGCTTGAGAGGGCTTTTGGGAGGCATCTTGCCAGAAAACATCCCCTGGTTTATGCAGCAAAGAATCTCCTAGACGACAGTTTGAAAAGCTCGGTATTATATGATGCCCTGGAGTCCATGGTTCTCCAGGAGCTTTTTAAGTATCATCACAAAGGGAACACCAAAGCAGAGAGTGACTTGAAAATTAGTGGGAATGAGAGGGAAGTGGTTTTGCCTATTTACACAACCGTCAAAAGAGAGCAGACTGATGCTCTGGGTGGAAAGAAGAAAGGAGAGAGAAATAAAGTTCCCCTCCCTCCCATCTTGCCCCCTCCTCACTGGCTGGCAGTGACTGACTTTGGAAGTGCCATGTACGAAACACATGCTGTCAAACTTGTTTTTCTGCACCTTGAAAAATTCTGTCAAATGCTGTAAGCCATTCTGTCAGGAAAACTCTTGTTTTTAACTGCCAGATCCTTTGCCTTGCCTCTTTCTTCTTAGAGCATTAACCTTCTTCATGGGCTGTTGGCCAAAGATGATGAAGGAGACGGATGCTCTCCTTGGGCATCCCGATGATTGAATGGACTATCTGGTGATACATTAAACCACTTGATTCAAACTCTAATGCCTACAGGAGCCAGCCAGGCCTCGTAAATGAGCAAGCAGAACTGATGGCAGCTTTGACAAAGTGGACTGTCCCCTTCCCACCTGAGGACCTGGTCCTCCGTTCCAGCTGACTGTTGACCTGCAAATCTACTGTTGCGAGATCTACTGATCTGTCCCATGCACTTCAGGAACAACAAGAAAACTCAGAGAAACATAAAGGTTAACACAAACTGTTCTTCCTGAAGCTGTTCGGCTTGCAGTAATTTTTCCACTGGCAAATCTGTGCTTTCTCCATCTTTCAGGGAATTGTTTTGTTTTTCTCCTATTCTGTACTCTTTTTAAAATAACATAAAAACACGTTTTGTTATTTAAAATTTAAAAAAAAACCATAAAAATGTTATTTACAGAAGCTATTTTCTCTCTCCATCTGCAGTAACCTCTCCAGGGATGGGCACCTAACCCAGCCTGAATGATCCTGGTACCGTGGCCTGCTGGCCATGGACACAGTGATTTGTCCAGGTCATGGGCATGGGGCCCAACTTGGTCAATCAGCATCCCTTCCCATTTCTTCTTCTCTCTCTCTTTCTCTTTTTTAAACAATTGGAGAGTTGGGCCAAGAGCCTTCTTTTCATTGTGAAGTTAGGAGAGTGTCAGTTAAGAAAAAANCAATCAGCATCCCTTCCCATTTCTTCTTCTCTCTCTCTTTCTCTTTTTTAAACAATTGGAGAGTTGGGCCAAGAGCCTTCTTTTCATTGTGAAGTTAGGAGGGCGTCAGTTAAGAAAAAAGACTCCAGCCTTGTGAAAGAAGCCAGCTTGAAGAACACCTGGAGATTAAAAGCAGAGAGTCCTGATGGCAGTCAAATTTTGTTTCCATTGTCTCAGAAAGCCACTCCCTTCCTGTTCTTTTCAAGGACTGGTTTTGTGAGGAATCAAATCCTCCTTTTTGCCTAGCTAATTTGAGTTGAGCTTCTGTCACTTGTCATTCAAAAAACTCTGATGGGTATATGGACTCTGGCACTAGATTCAGTCTCATCGGACCCTTGCTAGCTGTGTGGCCTTGAGAAAGTTTATTAACCTCATCACCTCAGTTTCCTCATCTGTAAAATGGGAACATGGGGTGATTGGAAAGATTAAAATAGTACCCATAAAGCACCCAGAACATGTGTTGTCATTGACGTATGATCAAGTGACAAAAAACCCCAGAAGGAAGAACCCAATCTGTCTTCAAAAGGACCCAAGCTGTAGTTCTCCAAAGAATAATTTGAAAGTTGATTCTTCTTCTAAGCAGCTTCTTACTCTTTAAAGAATGGTAGACATAAGGAAGACATTTCTCTTTTCCTTTCCCAAAGAGAAGGAAAAAAGAACTTTATGAAATCAAACTCATGTTACATCAAGAAATTAGAAGACAAACTAGGAACTCTGGAACAAGGTGGAATTTATTGCTTTTCTGGGAGGGATGGAAAGTTGAAGAGGGAGTAGAATCACTGTAAGACATTTAAACACCCACCACAAAGAGAAGTTACTAATGGGTGAGTGTAGGGATAATTTAATGCTTGCTTTTATGAGAGAATCCAGGAAATGACAGGCCTGTAATTTTGACTTCAGTTGTAGAGGGAATGAAAATTCTGTTCAGGATTAGTGCAGCAGAGTGCTGTGAAAGTTATTATTTAATTAGGAGCTATGAGCACAGATTCAAACAAGGGAAGAACTCTCATTTTGCAGGCAGTATGTTCGTTGGATCCTAAAGAAATGAAGAGACAGCAGAGAAGCGAGCTACCAACTTCTCCAAGACAGCCTATCTGAAATGCAGCCCAGAGTGAGAACGGGGGGTCATGAGTCCAAGGAAACCTCCCTGTGAACTGCTTTTACCCCCAAGAGCCCTTGGTGCCAGTCTCATCAGAAATGATGTCATGTGACGAATAAGAACGGGAAGAACAAGTTGAGTGTCAATTTCTGTGTTTCAAACGCCAAACTGAGAAAGGAAGAAGTTAAAAGGATGTTGAAGGGGTTGCAGTTTGGATCAGAGAATCAGCTTTGTGGAAGACTAATGATAAAACACCAGGCAGAAGCTATGGAGTCAGGGCACCACATGTCCCTTCTTGGAGGTTTTCAGGAAGCGATGTGATAGCTGCCTGAAGACAGCGCCAGGAGAGGGAGCGGGACAGGTCCTTTTCTTTCTGTTAATTTTTACTGGAGTAGAGTTGCTTTGCAATGTTGTGTTCATTTCTGGTGTCCAGCAAAGTGAATCAGCTATTCATACACATAAATCCCCTCTTTTGTTGGATTTTCTTCCTATTTAAGGTATCCCAGATCATTGAGTAGAGTTCTCTGAGTTATAACATAGGCTCTTAATAGTTGAGGGTGATTTCACAGCTGTTTTGCCCTCTTTCATTTCCTCCACAACCCCATGAGTAATATTGACATTTACAGACTCTTGTGGAAAGTTTCAACACTAAATCTCCTTTATAGACAAATGAAGATTTCATGAGTTCATGATACCTGGGAAGCCCTCTCTGTTGAAATGGTGGAGAAGGTGAGTTAAATGACTCAGGAAACTCATGGTTATGTTTGAAATCACTATTTTTCCAAGGGTAGACAGCAGCCTTAAAAAATGGAGGATCAGGAAAAGGGTGGCTGATCAGTCCCAACATTTACTTTACTCTGATTTGAACAGGTTAAAAAAGAAAGTAAGTCAGAGACTGACTTGAATAATCCATGTGCATTCACAGAGCATCCCAGGTTCAGTCTAATCAACTGCAAGATAACATGGTCTGGTTATAAATCCCAGCGACCCATGACCAAAAGTATTTCTAGGTTGTCTCAGAGAGGATACTAATTTCAATTCAGACAGTGTTATGTCTCACACTTTGTCAATTTAATCTCCAAGTTATACCCCCAAGAGGTGACCAGGTACAGAGAAGAAAGCTTATCTGAACCAAATGACACAGATTCTTATCCCAACTCTGGTTCTCATTCTGGTGACCTTAGGCAAGTCATTTTTCCTGTCTAAGCCACTTTTCCATACTACAAATTTGAGGCAATCAAGGGACAGACTCCTCTCAGGACCATCAGTGGTCCTTCACGGCCTAAAAAGTGGAGTCTAAAAATCCATATCTAGTCTCCAAATTTTTTTTTCCTCCTTATCTTTACAGACTTCTCTCTATACTGCCTCCAGCAAAGGTTGAATACTTCATCCGCTCCAGAATGTTCCTGAACATTATCCCACCATTTTCCTCTTTCTAGAAAGCCCTTTAGCTCCCTCTCTGCTGCTGGAACACTCACCTCTTTCAAGATCTATGCCATCATTCCTGATCCCAAGAGGATTTGTCCATCAGGCCTCATAGGGCATTCCAAGCCTGTGACAAGGTTTGAGACCTGCAGTGGAGGTTCCTCTCAGAAAGAAAGCATGAGTTCCAAAATATGAAAACTGCAAGATTCAAGTATTTTCAAGATAAATGTTGATAAAAATTATTAAATTTAACATGAGAACTGGGTGTATTTTAGTATGGTTACCGTATCTTGGGTGGGAACTTCAAAGGAAAAAGTGTGTGAGGTCTTACAGATGTCTCACGGGGAAGACTCCTGCTGAATCTCATGCTTGGAGGGCTCTCCCCCTCCTTATTGCTTTGCCAGCACTTTGCAGATGCATCTATCCCACCACTAACCTCACTCTACTCTGTAGCAAGTGACCTGTGTCCACTGTTGCCTCTTGTTCCTGAGGACAGGAGTCCTGTCTCCAGTGGGGCATCCCAATTAGCAGCCATAGGCCAACAGACAGTTTTCAAATTAGAACATTTTACCAAATGCCCAAGTTCACGGCTTCTTTTAAAAATTTATATGGTCTGGCCACACCTCTTCCTTTCACATTTGCATGAAGTGATAGAGCCAAAAAGTCAGGGATGTGTGGTCTCTCATTTGCTGAGTGCCTTGTGCCCACTTGGGCCATTTATGTCATCAGCCTGGCAACTGCAAACCCTGAATCTGGGGCCCTCCTTTCTTACTTTTTTGTATTACTCCTCTTCTTCCTTTTTATACCTAGCACAGTGTCTAGCAAGGTATATATTTATTAAGCAAATAAGTGATCACAAGGCTTGGAGTTTAACATCCCCAAAATTCACTGCTAAAATCAGACTTTGAGTTGCACAAAAAAACCTATCCATTTACTAATGGCATGACACTCTTTTCCCTTTTCCAGTTGGTTGAGGGAGAGAAACTAATAATAAGCTATGTGGAGTGTAATTGGATCATTTTACTGAAAATGATCACAGCAGTAACAAATTATATCTGTATGATGGAGCTCCAGCATTACTGAATTTTTGGTCAAATTTGTAGGCAAATTATTGTCTTGACTCCAAAACGATGCATCCAAGGATTTGTTAACGCAAGAGTGTCAGATGCAATGGAAATGCATAATGAAACGTGAACCAAAAGCAAGATGAGTGCCTACCATCTAGTGTCTCTATTTTTCTTTTATCAAATAAAATTAGTTTTCTTCCATCAGTGGATAAAAAAAATTCTGGATGAGATGAGAAATTTAGCTGAAAGGAATGCTAGAGAAGGCTAAGCACTGCTGATAAGAGATTTGAAATCATTTCAGAAAATGGAATTTTTTTTTTAGTTTCATATTTGCTTCTGAGATTCAAGTTGCAGAGGTCAGATTTGAGAACATGTGGAAAAATATGCTATTCCATGGCCTCAACTCTGGAATTTAAGGTGATATTTTCAGTGATGGTTTGACCTGAACCACACATACACTGCAGCACTAACTGGCTGGCTTGTGTTAGCACAGGGAGCACATCATCTTCCCAACCAGACTCGAAGCTCCTTGAGGGTAGGCACTGTNAGGTGATATTTTCAGTGATGGTTTGACCTGAACCACACATACACTGCAGCACTAACTGGCCGGCTTGTGTTAGCACAGGGAGCACATCATCTTCCCAACCAGACTCTAAGCTCCTTGAGGGTGGGCACTGTCTCTTCCCACTCAGTCTCTTTACTTTCCTACTGCAGTGCCCTGTGCATAACTGATACCCACACATCTAAGATTACCTGCTAATAAAAACACCCAACCTATTTGCCTTTACTTACAGCAAATCTTCACAGAAATCTCTTAGAAAATTAGCAAGCTCTGAAATCTGGAAAGGCGATGGCAAAGTGAGTCGATTTATGAGGGGAGTCTGTCATTAATAATTCATGCAGGGAGAAAAACGACTATTGGAGAATGGTGCTCTCTTCCAGTGCTATGGTAAGTTTCTATGTTATTGCAATGGAAATGTCACCACCTTGGTAATGGAAAATGAGATTTATATATTGGCAAATTACATCAAATCAGATGTAGTTCAGTTTCAGAGATGGGATTTAACCTGTGAAATATTGAAATCTAGGAAATAATGAACCAGAATGTAATAGAAATCTCTTGTAGCATTATTTTACAAACCAAGAATACACCCACTGTTATCCTTGAAGCACGATGTGTGTTTCTATTCCTTGGCCAAATAGTCATTGACACCAATAGTCATATG
Organism: Raphicerus campestris; assembly: GCA_006410735.1. NCBI lineage: Eukaryota > Metazoa > Chordata > Mammalia > Artiodactyla > Bovidae > Raphicerus > Raphicerus campestris. Next base: position 145,654 of record SJYW01008401.1, read on the forward strand.
GCTCAGATCAATGAAGGGACATAGTAGATTGGATTATCCTCAAACAAACAAAATTTCCTCCCACCCATCTCATTCAGTCTCCATGGGAGAAGTGAATTTCCCTGCCCTGATTTTGAGCTAGGCCATGTGACTTGCTTTGACCAATTAGATGTTTGCAGACGGTCATATAAACCGAGGCTCAAAGTGTGTTGCTGCTACTGCTAAGTCGCTTCAGTCATGTCCGACTCTGTGTGACCTCATAGATGGCAGTGCACCAGGCTTCCCCGTCCCTGGGATTCTCCAGGGAAGAACACTGGAGTGGGTTGTCATGTCCTTCTCCAATGCATCAAAGTGTGCTAGAGGATTGCTATTACCCACTTGTGCTTCTGCCCCTGACTTGAGAAAAACGTTCCTTGAATAGTCATCACCCCTTCAGTCTGGTCCCTGAGCTGAGATCTGTGAAGCATAGATGCTGCCAGAGATCTGCACACATGTCCATTTGGGGGTATTCTGTAACACAGCGGTAACTGACTGATACAAGGGCCCTGCCTGCCCAAGGCCTCTTTTATGTGTATGTACAGGAAACTTGAAGATTCACAGCATCTCAGAGGAAGGAGGGGCACGGGCAACTGGGAAGTACCGTTTTTGAGGATTCAGAACACCGGTGGTTGGATGGAGAAAGATGGCTGTTGATTCCAGAATTCTAGAGCTGGGCTCTTGGCACATAGCTTTGCTCTGTAAGAAAGGTGAGAAAGCTCACCTGTACTGCTTTGAAAAATTCTATCATTGAAGACTTATCATGAAAGGAATTGAAAAATTGAAGAAATCGAAAAATTGAAAAACTTATCATTGAAAAATTCTATCATTGAAGGAAGAAACCAATGAATTACAGACCCCTCAAGCTCTCCTTCTCTCTCTCTCCCTCTCTTTCAATTTAGGGATGGACGTAGTATGGTGCAGCTGACAGGACACCAGATAAGAAGCAAGAAACTTCATCCTGCTGCTGACTCTGCTACTGCCTCTCTGAGACTTGGGCTAAGTTACTTCCCTTCTTGGAGCGTCATTTTCCTCATCAGTAAAGCAGAGCTGGTAATGCGACCTGCCTCACAGAGGCATTGCAGGGATTTATGAAATAACAATTCTGAAGTGTTCACGACAATGTCTGGCTCAAGCTCGGCCTCCGGGGAGAGGCCGATAGCTCTTACTTTTGCAACCTTCTGCAGCAGAAAAGGTTGCATATTTCCCTCATCTGTCAGGTAAACATGTGCAGAGCCAGCACCCACAAGTATCTTCCTGTCAAGAAAACTGGCACATGGCAGCCTCCCTGCAGAGCAAAACAGGTCTCTAGGGTCTTGAGCTCTTTCTCTAAGAGCCATGTGTTTCCTGCAATCCCTGAGTGGGCCATTCTTAGTAGAAAGGTAACACCTCATATACTCCAATCTGGTTTTTTGACTTTATTTCCTGTTTCATATATCAGTCCCTACCAGGTCTGGTTCCTGGAGCTGCAGTCAGCTTTCAGTCTCACCCCAATAAACTTCACTCAGCAAATGCATGCCACTAGCAGTGTGTTTGAGATCTGAGTACCCTCCCTATCTCCCAGGCAGAGAGGCCCTGATTTGTCCTCCAGAAGTCCATAATCCCTTTGAGGAAGATTTCTAGTGGGGAATGTTCCTGTATCCAAGAGGTATTTTTTTTCTATCTTTTTTATTGAAATATTGTGTTAGTTTCAGGTATACAGCAAAGTACAGTTAGTTTCAGTTACACACACTCATATGTATGTATATATATTATTTTTCAGATTCTTTCCCATTGTAGGTTATTACAAGATATTGAATATAGGTCCCTCTGTTTGAGATTCCCAGGAGGCATAGTGGTAAAGAATCTAGTAGATACAAGAGTCGGGTTTGATCTCCGGATTGGGACAGTTGCCTGGAGTCCTCTTTGGTAATCACAAATTTTGTTTCTTTGTCCCAGTAGGTATTTATTATCTCTACTAAAATGCCATGCTCTGTGCCAGGAATGCTGCAGCAAATGAAACGATGCCTCATGGAAACATTTCATCTGGGGCAGCTCTGTCCAATAGAAATAGAATATGAGCCACATGCGTATATACTCAGTCACTTCAGTCGTGTCCGACTCTTTGTGACCCTGTAGACTGTAGCCCACCAGGTTCCTCTGTCCATGGAGAGTCTCTGGGCAAGAATACTGGAGTGGGCTGCCATGCCCTGCTCCAGGGGATCTTCCCAACCTAGGGCTCTAACCCTGGTCTCCTGCATTTCAGGCAGATTCTTTACCACTGAGCCACCAGGGAAGCCCTGTGAGCTGCATATGTAATTTCAAATTTCCTAGAAGCTAAATTTAAAAAGTGAAGTCAGGTGAAATTAATTTTCATAATGTATTTTATCTAACCGAATGCCCACAATATGTTATCATTTACATGTAACTGAGATAGCCACATTCTCTTATTCATGCTAACTCTTGGAATCTGGCTTTACACTTAGCACATCTCAATTTGGCTGCCACGGTTCAAGTGCTGGGTAAACATGGCTAGTGGCTGCTTCAGAGGACAGCACAGGCCTAGAGAAACTGGCTAGCAGTGGAAGGTGATGGGCACTTGCATTCAAACAGGAATGGTGAGGTTAGGAGGGAGGTGGAGCTGGGCCTCAGAGAAGGAAGGGGGAGAGAGATGGCACGTCAATGCTGCACCAAAAGTCAGCTCTGCGTGCTGATGAGGACTATGTGGAGCAGACGTGTTCAAGGAATTCCAACCCAGATCATCCCTACCACAGAAGCATTCTGAAAGGAGAAAAGCCAGCTGAGAGTACCATGAGCCCAAACTCGAGGTTTGGCCTTTGAACATTCACTTTTTATTTACACACAACTATTTATGGAATTTATTTATGGGCTTCTCTGATAGCTCAGTTGGTAAAGAATCCACCTGCAGTGCAGGAGACCCTGATTTGATTACTGGGTTGGGAAGATCCCCTGGAGAAGGGATAGGCTACCCACTCCAGTATTCTTGGGCTTCCTTTGTGGCTCAGCTGGTAAAGAATCCACCTGCAATGTGGTCTACCTGGGTTCAATCCCTGGATTGGGAAGATTCCCTGGAGAAGGGAAAGACTACCCAGTTCAGAATTCTGGCTTGGAGAATAGTATAATATGGAGAAAAGGAAAGATATAAGCATCTGAATGCAGAGTTCCAAAGAATAGCAAGAAGAGATAAGAAAGCCTTCTTCAGTGATCAATGCAAAGAAATAGAGGAAAACAACAGAATGGGAAAGACTAGAGATCTCTTCAAGAAAATTAGAGATATCAGGGGAACATTTCATGCAAAGATGGGCTCGATAAAGGACAGAAATGGTATGGACGTAACAGAAGCTGAAGATATTAAGAAGAGGTGGCAAGAATACACAGAAGAACTGTACAAAAAAGATCTTCACGACCCAGATAATCATGATGATGTGATCACTCATCTAGAGCCAGACATCTTAGAATGTGAAGTCAAGTGGGCCTTAGAAAGCACCACTACAAACAAAGCTAGTGGAGGTGATGGAATTCCAGTGGAGCTGTTTCAAATCCTGAAAGATGATGCTGTGAAAGTGCTGCACTCAATATGCCAGCACATTTGGAAAACTCAGCAGTGGCCACAGGACTGGAAAAGGTCAGTTTTCGTTCCAATTCCAAAGAAAGGCAATGCCAATGAATGCTCAAAGTACCACACAATTGCACTCATCTCACATGCTAGTAAAGTAATGCTCAAAATTCTCCAAGCCAGGCTTCAGCAATACGTGAACTGTAAACTCCCTGATGTTCAACCTGGTTTTAGAAAATGCAGAGGAACCAGAGATCAAATTGCCAGCATCCGCTGGATCATGGAAAAAAACAAGAGAGTTCCAGAAAAACATCTATTTCTGCTTTATTGACTATGCCAAAGCCATTGACTGGGTGGATCACAATAAACTTTGGAACATTCTGAAAGAGATGGGAATACCAGACCACCTGACCTGCCTCTTGAGAAATCTGTATGCAGATCAGGAAGCAACAGTTAGAACTGGACATGGAACAATAGACTGGTTCCAAACAGGAAAAGGAGTGTATCAAGGCTGTATATTGTCACCCTGCTTATTTAACTTATGTGCAGAGTACATCATGAGAAACGCTGGGCTGGAAGAAACACAAGCTGGAATCAAGATTGCTGGGAGAAATATCAATAACCTCAGATATGCAGATGACACCACCCTTATGGCAGAAAGTGAAGAGGAGCTAAAGGGCCTCTTGATGAAGGTGAAAGAGGAGAGTGAAAAAGTTGGCTTAAGGCTCAACATTCAGAAAACAAAGATCATGGCATCTGG